>JACGCM010002142.1:600000-989830 GCA_014058105.1 Kingdonia uniflora | reverse complement strand
GAAAAAACTGCAAAGAAAAGAAGGTAGGATATCGGTAATTGGCGAGGTTTTTTCTGGAAAACGGACGGGTGTTTTATGATTATGGCGGTTCAACGGGGAGGGGGGAGGGGGAGTTACACCGTGATGAAAGTTTTGTACGTTGTCGGACGAGAAAATTTATGGAGTTCGACAAGGAAGTTCGGCGAACCACAAAAAAGAAAAGGGGAACTTTTCACATTAGTGGTTTGTGGTTTAGAAAAATTGTAAATTGTTATATTCGAAGTTTGAATGGGGATGTAATAGTATTTCTAAAATATTTTATTTTGTTTTGCAAGCGGTTTGAAAAAAGAGGTACGACAAAAGACAGGCACAAGTAAAAAGAAAAGAGGGGATAAAGGTGAGGGAAAGATTTCTTTGGTAGGGATTTGGATTTAAAACATGGGTCCAGCGGCACTAAGATTTTGTGAGGCCGCTACAAGGGGGGGGGGCCGCCAGGTCTAACAGACTGGGTCGAGGGGTAAAAAAAGGGTTCTAAAAGTTTGCCTATTATCGACGTGGGACAAAAATTTCCCCCCCCCCCCCCCCCCCCCGTCAAGCGAGGGGGGCGGACCAGTGGGAAGGGGGAAGGCTCGCAGGGCTGATAGCTTTGGGCCATGGGAAAAATCATTGCCCCTTGGCTGGGTACAATATTTGGATACAGAAAGATTGGTTTGGCCATGGCAGGGTGAGTTACTGGGACAGGAAATATAAAAAAAAAAAAAGGGGCGCGGGGATGTTCTGATGTTCGTTATTGCCTTCCTATAAAAAAGTGGCTTAACTCGACAATCGAACGGGAGGGAACAGGTGGTTTCACTTCTCCTTCGTCAGGCACACTAAAAAGTCGACCCAAATTGGTGGTGGACAAAAAGGGGCCGTCCTTCACGGGGTCTTCTGGGCAGTGTTCGGGTTTCCGAAGGGGAAGGGGGGGGCCAGTCGGGGGCGGGGGAGGGAACATCGGAAGATGGAAAATTTTTTTGAGAGTCACGAGCCAGAACAAATTCAGGGGAAGGGGACACATGATGGGCTTATACGTCTGGGGCGGACGGGATAGCTAAAGGGACGGGGGGGGGCTGGGGAGGATGTTTTGGTGGGGGGGATTTGGGGTGGCTTGGAATACGTTATTTAAGCGGACCGGGTTCAAGCAAGGGAAACAGGTCGGGGAAGGTGAGAAACTTTTAATTGTTTTAACTACGAATAAAAATATT
Organism: Kingdonia uniflora; assembly: GCA_014058105.1. Taxonomy (NCBI): domain Eukaryota; kingdom Viridiplantae; phylum Streptophyta; class Magnoliopsida; order Ranunculales; family Circaeasteraceae; genus Kingdonia; species Kingdonia uniflora. Next base: position 988,607 of record JACGCM010002142.1, on the reverse strand, counting down.
GGTGAGGTGTCAACTCAATATTTCAATTAATTCGGACTTTGATAGAAGATTTAAAGGGAAAAGTGGTAAATAACTTTACACCCAGGGTGGCCGCACCGTTGTTGGTTAAAGTGGGTGGGGGAGCTGGCAAAAATTAAGGATTTGGTTGGCTAAGTCAAAAAAAAAAAATATAGCGCAGGATTTGGGAATCGTGAAAAAAAAAGGATGAGGGTTGGAATTACAACATTGGAAAACAATCGGGTGATCAAAGCTCGGACTTTTACGAAAAAAAGGAGGAGGAAGCTACGATTGGGGAAGCGGGGAAAAAGAAAAGTGGAAGAGGAAAGGAAAAAAAAAGGAGGGCTTTTTGGCCCCGCGTTTGTAGAAGGAACCAACTTTGGGAAAAAAGATGAAAAAGGGAGAGACAAGTTAATGGATGTTTCGGGTGGGGAAAACAATGGGTAAGCTTGAGATGGGCCAGACTTGCTTGGATGAGGTGGGGGGAGGGGGGCTCAAATTTAATGGATGACGGACAATGGGAAAAAAAATGTCGGGGGCGCGAAGTTGGGGATCCGGGGGGGAGGGAGAGCATGTTTTTTGAGGGGGACAGGGTATGAGGGGAGTTGGAAGGGAAGGAAAAAAAAAATCTACAAAGGGTGAGGGGGCCCTTACAAAAATCTGGGGTGGTGCGTTTTTCGATTGATAGCTCGGAAAGGACGGTGGGGTAACCCCCAGGGGGGGTACCCCCAGGATGTAACAAAGGGGTAAAAAACACTAAAGTATCAGAAGACTGATACGTTGATGGAGGCTTTGATGGTTTCCGTGCGGCTCGGTTTGGTACAAACAAACATATTGCAGGTGAACCGGATGGTGTCCAGTTATAACAATGTAAATGATAAAAAAACTTTCTCTTCTTAAAAAAAATATTAAAAAATTGGTGGTAAAAACAGTTGCTCTGGTTGAATAAGGGATGTAAAAAAAAAATGGGGGCAGTGAGGAACCAAAACGGTTTAAATTGTCCCGTAGTTTGGTGGTGGCAATATTTTTGTGGTTGGGGGAACATTTTTTCTTTTGTGAAAATAATTTTTATGCATTTGTTTTTTGATTTCAAATCTAATAAGTAAGATGAATTGGATAAACAGTTGTTTTAATCGATTGTGAGTATGTATTCAAAGTCAGATTAAGGTGTGGGGAACGCCTTGTTACATAGATGGGGAAACAAGGATTGGGCCATGAAAAATGGCAAGTAATATGAGAATGAGTACTGATGCTATATTCCTTAGGAGTGGTAATTGCTGGGATTTAGATTTGAGAAAAAAAAAGATCTCTGTTAGAGGGTTGAATTATTCGTAAGTTTAAGGCAGCCCCGCGAAACTAGACAATATACCCGTAGTGTTGGATTTTCGTTCGGCATAAATTGAATGATACCTTTAGTCGTACTTGTTAAGTAGTGACCAAGAACAAATCAAGATAGTAGGATGTTGGTGTTGTCTCATGCATACTTATCGAGTATGTTTGAGATCCAAATTCGAATAGTTTAAAGGATTAGGTTGTTGACTGTGCCATATTTGATAGTATCGATTGAGATCAAATCGAAATAGTAAAGACCATTGCTGTTTCTGATGTTTAACTTGACAAGTAAGATCGAGATCAAATCAAAAAATAGTAAAGGATATTGTTTATCTGAATGTTTTTAGTTGACAAGTATAAATCGAGGATCAAAATCAAAAATAGTAAGGATATTATTTATCTGATGTATTAAACTTGACAAGTATAGATCGAGATCAAATCAAATAGTAAGGAGATTGTGTTGGTCTGGATGATTACTTGAACAATACATATATATCGAGATTAAATCAAATAGTAAGGATATTGTTTTGTCTGACTATATTATCTTGACAAGTATTAGACAAGATCAATCACATAGTAAGGATAGTGTTTGTCTAGTGTATATTGGGGACAAGTATAAGATCGAGATTCAAATCAAAATAGGAAGGAGTAAACTGATAAATAAAATTTGTTTATTTTGAATCAATGAAAACGGTTACAGTGTCTCATCTATAAAAAAAATAAGTTTTTCAGTGGTGTGAGCGTATTCTTATTGTATTCAAAGCTGTAATTCATCTTCATCATCAGCCAATAAGTTTTCTACTATCTGCTTTGTTTGTTTGACAATGTATGGCCTTCCCAGTTGTTAGATATTTTTTTGAAATTTTTAGGCCGAGGTAACTATCTTGGATTGTGCGTAAGACAAAGTCACTAATACCAAATATTTCAATTTTCAAACTTTATTGTTGTATGCTTTTTTAATGTATCATGATATCGTCCCAAATTCGGAATGGCCCTTGTCTCTGGTTTCCTATTATCCAATTGAGGGCAAAGTGGAGGGGCAAATGGAGCTGAGTTCTTATCTTCTTCTTGGAATTTCGTCGAATGTACTTGTAGTCAAGGTCCCAACATGGTATGCGAAGCCGCCACCGGTAACAAAACCATCTCATATGAATGGGCAGTAAAGCCCTGTTGAGTAACCGAGGAATGGTCGGTTGAGCGCCCCAGGGAGGAATATGGGTAGTAAAGTTCATCCGACCCAATTCGGCACCCTTTTCCTGTGTATCAGTGAGAGAGGCTTGCGTGAATTCCCTAATTTGTTGATGCACTTTTTTTTTGGCTTCGGGGCTTGTTCCCCAAATCCTTGAGGATAATATGGGTTATGATTGTTGAGCTAGACCCGATTTTGTATTTATAGAGGGAACAGTACCTACGTACTTTTGGAGCGCTGTATGGAACGTTTCGGCCGTTATCAGAGCGTAATTCATATGGGCGTGATAGACCAAAAGCTGGGTGGATGATTGTTTAAGCTTCCCAAAAAGGAAAAACTTGGATGGACTTCAGTTTTACAATCAGTGAGGCAGGAAATGACTCTGGATGAAAACCATTGTTGTTGAAAGTAAATTCCCAGTGGATGGGCGACTATGAAACATCTTCAGTTTTCCAGGTTTGGTGGACCGAAAATGTCACAACCTGTCGACGATTCCCCAGTTTGTTGACATGGAAAAGGACTTGGGTGCTGAATGTATGCAAGTGCTAGGCTGGGACATTTGTTATGTCTTGGATGTCGAGATTTGGTATTGTGTAGTGTTTCGGAACACACAAAGTCGCTTTCAATTTCCTATCACTTTGTGTGCCATAACAAAATCCCTGTGTATGGGAAACCAAGCGCATTTTTGGGCTAATTTTGAATATTCCGAAACAACAGTGAACCAGGCAGATAACTTCTTCTCAATAAAGTTCTCTGATTTTGATTTTTGATTTGTATTTTCTGAGAGATGCGCATTGATAAGTGGTCCCCCTCATGTGGATTCGATATAAGAATGTGATCTTGGACGGTGAATCTGGGACACTTAGACAAAAGTGTCAAAGCTTCTCTTTGGTTACTGGGGAGGATGTTGGAGTTAGTACGCATATAATGCCTTCTTCCAATCTTCAGGGTTTCCATTTTTACGGCAGCAACGGTGTTAATTTTCTCTAGTCGTGTTGACAGTATATAGGGCTGGGAGATTCTCGATGACTTCGATTATTAAAGGGGAACGCTTTTTTCACTGTCCCCCAGTATGACACCAGCATGTAGGGGCTCAACAAAAAAGGGCAAATCGGGCCATGTCGAAGTTTTCTTGTTGAGGGGTAAGTAAGAAAAAGAAGTAAGTAGAAATTATTGCATGTTGAATTTTTGCATCTTTTCTTCGACCAGAGCTGCGTAATTAACCATTTTTCCCATTATTTTGAAAGTTTTGTTATAATGATTTGCTACGAGTAAAAAGTCGACGTATACTACTAATTCTTCTGCTCCGAGAGTAAGTGCGAGATCACGACCATGTAGGATTTCTTCATATTCGGTCTCATTATTAGTAACATAGAAGTTTAGCTTGTTAGCTTTCTTGATTCAATGATTAGAAGGTATAACAAGGACGATGCTAATCCTTGATCCTTGTGGTCCTGCTGATCCGTCTGTAAAAAGTTGCCAACCTGAGCTTTTGGACCATGCGTCTGGTTCTGCTATTGAGTCATCTGTGAAGATTTTTTCGAGTTCATCCCAATTGGGGTCCTTGACGGGAAAGTCTGCCAAAAAGTTTGTCACTGTTTGTCCCTTGATTGATATTTGAGGTTCGAAGGAAATGTCGTATTCTTCAAGAAAGATCAGACCATTGCTGGTTCTTTGAGATTTTTCTTTTTTGGAGGGTATTAGTTTGAGGGGGTACTTGGTGATGACTTTGATGGGATGAGCTTGAAAGTAGGGACGAAGTTTTGAGAACTATAGACCAGGGCGAGTAGCTATTTTTCTGTTGTTGTGTATCTTTTTTTAGTAGGCATAAGTGTTTTGCTTATGAAGTAGATTGATTTTTATACTCTGCCATCTTCTCGAATAAGGACAGAACTGATTGAATCTTCAGTTGTGGATAAATACATTGCAAGTGATTCACCATCAATTGGAGTACTCATTATAGAAGGATGCCCCAAGTATCGTTTAAGATCTTGGAAAGCCATCTCACAGTCAGGAGTCCAAATGACTTCCTTTTGCTATTTGTTCAAAAGATGAGTGAAATTGTCACGAAGAAGGAGGTAAAGGAGTTTGCATCGATCAGATGACTTTAAGATGAATCTGTGAAAAGCGGCTATCTTGCCTATAAATTTTTGGGCATCTTTTTTTTCTTCGAGGAGATGGCATCGCGATGAGTATTTTAATTTGTGCGGATTCGATTTCTATCCCTCTTTTGCTGACTAGATGTCCCAGGAATTTACCAAATGCCACTCCGAATTGACATTTCTCTGGGTTAAGTTTCATCTGGTACTTGCGAAGGAAATCAAAAATGGTTTGGAGGTTACTGGAGTGGTCTTCTCGTTTCAAGATTTTACAGATCATGTCATCGATGTAAATTTTTATAATTGCGCCGAGATGATCTTTGGACATTGTAGTTACAAGTCTCTGGTAAGTAGAGTCTGCATTCTTTAAACTGAAAGGCATTACCGTGTAATAGTAGAGGCCTCTGTCGATGACGAAGGTTGTTTTTTCTTGATCTTCTTCGGCGAGTAGAACCTAGTTATAACCAGAGGCTGCTTCCATCATAAAAAAAAGTTCATACCCTGCGACTGAGTCAAGAAGTTGCGGAATTAACGGTAGCGAAAAACTGTATTTGGGTATGAACTGGTTGGGTTCTATGAAGTCAACACAAACCCTAATTTTGCCATTTTTCTTTAGTACAGCTACGATATTAGAAACCCACTTCGGATATCTAGCTTCCTGAATAAATCCTACCTGAAAGAGTTTGTCAATTTCTTCGCTTACTGCATCACGAAGTCGGGGAGCTAGATTTTGTCATTTTTTAATGATAGCTTTACTGTCTGGAAGGAGATTGGGTCAGTGGCAAGCGATTGAATGATTGATGCTAGGCATTTCTTGGAATGTCTAAGCAAAGATGTCGATGTTCTTCTTAAGTAGCTTTATCATAGCTTCTTTTTCGTCGGTTGATAATTTAGAGCCGATGATGGTTGTGCGCCCTGGGCCATCGAGTTCAACATATTCGACCATCTCGGTATCATGCTGTTCGAATGTTGGTGATTCATCTTGCTGTATTTGATATACTTTGAGAAGTTTGAATGTATGAGGGTTGGTTGTGGTATTTTCGCACATTCGTGTGACTGCTCGGTTGCCTTTGATTTCATATATTCCATGATATGTAGGAAAATGCAGTACCAGATGATAAGTAGAGGGCACTGCTTTAATTTAATGTAACCAACTGCGTTCCAAAATTCTCAAATATTTGGACTTTGCATCGATGACATGAAATTTTAGAAATGTAGTCTCTGAACCCGCCTGAACTGGTAGAGTGATCTCTTTTGTGGCTGATTCTTTCGAACCATTGAAGCCAGTAATTGTTGTTGTTGAAGCTTTTACCGAATCTGTAAGGACTAGGACTTCAATTGCTCTTCTGAACAATACATCTGTGGCGCTTCCGGTATCGATGAGAAGCGTATGTAGGTAGTCTTATCCGACTTTGGGCATAATAGTGAGAGGGTCATCATGAGGGTATTTAATGTGGCTGGTGTTACAGTCTTTGATGGTGATTTTCGGTGCATCCTTACAAAATCTTTGCTAATACTTACCAAATTGTAGTGGCGTGTTTTTTGATAAAAATTTTTTTGCCAATACTTATTCGTAAAGAGAATGCAATAAAATTAGATAAACAAGATTTTACGTGGGAAACTCAGTAAAATTTGAGAAAAACCACGACCTCTAGGAGGATTTTGATATAAAATCTAGTATACTGCTAGTTATTACAGAATTTAGAATGATAGTAGGGTTAAAGTAACAAAATGGTAAGGTTTACAGATTGCCAGTATGTTCTCATCTATTCTTTGCCTGTATTTATAGTTGACACAAGAAGTTTACAAACAGAAAGAAATAGTCTTATATTCTGGGGGGAGTGGGCGAACTTCGTGGATCTCTAACAGCTCTTTTCTTGACCAGACACAACGATTACTTTTGGCAGGTCGAGGATTTGAGGTAACTTCTTGAATGTTGACCTTCGATCATGTATGGCTGTCTTCGACTGTGCTTTACTGGCTTACTCTTGTCGAATCTGGGGAATATCCTACTACAAGTATGATTTTACACATGGTAGTGCAATAGGGTTTTGGAGTTCCTCAAAACAAACTAATATGATCTGATGTATAGTAAAATTAAGTTCATTATGTTGGATAAAGCCCGGTCGGTAGACAACATGATTGATTAGAAACTTTAAAGAGGATATTTCCTTATGGAAAGTCACGATATATTTTCCATTGGCTGATGCCGTGAAATAGTTACTTGCAAGATACCATTATCTTCATTGAGTTTGAAGTCAAAGACAATCTAGAGGATCCATATGCGACAAGGGTTGTCAAGCTGGCAAGTAAACTGCACATTGAGGGGAATGAGATGAAGCCTTTATCCCTGAGTAATCTAAATTATAACTTAACCTAGTTGGTTGGAGGATCCCAAGATCTAGCTTTAGTAAAAAAACTAGTTGAGGGCTACTCACTTTAAGCACTGTAAGGCTAAACCTCCATCTCATTCTATGATGTAATAGTACATTCTACAACAAGTTTCTTAGGGTAAGCTATACTTTTAATGATTCTTATAGCTTGTGCATACAAGTAGGGTACTATAGGGTACTCTTAAAAATAAATTACCTATATGAGTGAGAAGGGTCGCTTCCATGAAAATTGATATGGCTAAATTCTTTAAAGTACTCATGAATTTTGAGAATTATTTAGGGCCAAAATGAACACAACCGTGAGAACTTATTGCGTCAGGAAAGGAAGTGTGTGATGAATATTGTATTGGTTTACAATAATGGCTGAAAAGTTCAAGACATCATGTTTACTTATTAGCCAAGTACATATTATATTTTATCACTAGGGAAAGGTTAAAGTCCACAAGACACCTCTTTTGATGTAGGACCATTTCCACTTTCACTCTCGTATCGTTTTATCTCAATTTTATCGTATCAATTTATGTGGGTGATTTTTGGAAAAATCTTTATGATTTATTGCTTTTTGAATGGATGTTATAGAATCGTATTTGGTGATGTATTACCGTATCATTAGTTGTATAGGTACATGAAGGTTTGGGGTGGTTAATTAGAAGACATCTTGAATGGGTATGTCCATTCAAGAGGGTGCCTTGAGGATGCATCTTCTCTTCTATGAATACCATATCCTTTATCATGTTTTCCAATCGATTTTTACAAAACTATCTTATCTTTTCTTCTGGAATTGAGTCAACTTTAGAAAGTAAAACCGCAGTAACAGTTCGGCCGACTAGAAGACTTTGAGTGCTTGAATCTTTTCGTCGATTCATTTTATCTTGGGAGACAGGTGTCCAATGACTGTAAGCTATGCAGGGGCGAGATTTGTCTTAAGGAAAATGCATTGAATGCATGCCTCGATGCGATTATTGATAAGTGTTTTAGTTTATCTTCGCTTTCTTTTGATTTTCTCGTGTTTTGTGATTGTTTTGAACACACGTGCCTATATTCTATTCACTCGAGACTCGATCGCATATAGCACTAACAATAACTGCTTTGCTGAAGACTGAACTAACACGCGCAAAAAAATGGAATTAATTGTTTGTGTGAAGAGATAAGTTTGTTCTTTTAACTCTTAAGTTTGTTACAAATTTTGTCTTTTATGTACCTGAGATTTTTCTCTTCCTTATGGTAGATAAAACAAATATTATCTTCTAAAACATTTTTTTTTCTATATCTATAATAAGAAGAAAAAAAGTCATCTTTTTTCTTGGGTTTCAGCCGTCCAAGCCGCAAGCAGATTTGGCCAAAAAATGGGTCTGAACCGCCGAATCTAAATATTTGTCTGAAAAAATGCATCCCAGCCGTTGATTTTCCAAGTCGATCTCGAGGCTCACTCCTCTATCACTTTGTGTGCTTTTAGTAAAATATACCTCGATCAAATGAACTCTAGAGAGTAAGTTTTGATTAAGGTTTCTTCTAAATTCATCTTTTGATCCCTAATTGGTTGGTATTTGATGTTAATTGTTGTTGTTGTTGTTGTTGTTGTTGTTGTTGTTGCTGTTTACTCTTTCTTCTCCATACTTCGCTATCTTACACCAATCATCTCCATTTCCAGAGAAGAACCACTAAAACCCCACAAATCAAAATCATAAAAACAACAGTAACACTACACTCTTGTTCTTCGCAGAAGGAGAATAAGAGAAGAAAGTGTGTGGTGGTGACACATGCAGGTCCTCTTAGTACAAACAGTCTCATGTTTGCTTTTGTGTTCCTACTCTCTCTTCTTGCTGTTACTATATTTGTTGATGAGCTTGATCAGGATTTCCTTGAAGAGGTACCTTTGTTTTCTTACTCTTATTATGAGAAAATTTATGAAAGGATGTAGTGTGGGTATGATTGTGTTTGTGTGTTTAGTTGATCTAATTATAAACCCCACTGGGTGTTTGAAGAAATGCCTCAATGGGGTTGTTTCAATTGGTCCAATTGTGAACCCCATTATCAAGTGTTTGAGGAAATACATCAATGGGATTGTTTCAATTGGTCCAATTATCAACCCCATTATTAGGTGTTTGAGGAAATGCCTCAATGGGGCTATTTTAATTGGTCTAACTATGAACATCATTATCAGGTGTATGACAAAATGCCTCAATGAGGTTGGGCTAATATGATAAAATAATTGGCCACATATATCTTCTCTGTATATTAGTGATGAGTGATGACCCTTCATTAAAATATTTTCTCACTCCAGTTGATTTTGGAGAGAAATTAATGAAATTTTATCTAAAAGCCTGATAAACTAGATCATGAATGAAAGCTATTGCAAGTTAGTCCTTACTTTGGCAAAATCTCATTATGTATACCCGAATGGCCATCATGTAATAAGGGGTAAGTCGTTTAGGGTTGCGAATGTGACATCACAGAGAGAAAAGGAATTTTTTTGGTTTCATAGTTCATTCATGGCCTACGAGGCTGAGACACCTTAACTAGTTTAGCAACAAACCAATATGCAAAGAGAGAAGAAAAAGAAAGAAAAAAAGAACCCAAAATGAGTCCTACACTCCTTCCCTCTGATTCCCTTACGTCTCTATGACAGTTTCATGTAGGTAAGGCAAGAAGTGTTCGTACTCTTAAACCTCGTTAAGTTTTTCTTGTCAATTATTAGGAAATGTCGCTAGAACCACATATCTTATTGATCCAGTATCAGAGTTTTGATTTCGATTTGCATGTTAAGTTTTAGCCTTTGATTTCTTTTTTATTTATAACTAAGTCATGGCGGCATTGGTAAATAAAATGTCATCAGAAATGCACTTGAAACTTGTGGCATTCAACTTTCTACAGTGATAGTATCTCCAGTGAAAATACCTCCTATAAAACTTAAGAGTATCTCCAATGATAGTATCCCAAAAGGTGCAAATAGGTTAAAGTACAATCCTACTTCCATCATTGTGTAAGTTATGATAAACAGGTAAAGTGGTAAAGAAACTAACATTTTGGGTATGTGCCAATCCAATAGTATATGCCTTCACAAAGCAAAAATCAACAACACGGTCAACAAATGCCATCTAGGGTTTCTTTCACAGATTTTTTATGCTGTTCGCATACTTTTACATCTTAGGATATACTTCTGCCCTAAAGTTAATGTTCCTTTGTCTTATCATATTTGTAAACCAGAGCATCACATGAGTTTTACTATGTTGTTATTGCGTATCTGTAACTCTCAATTTTACGATCTATTACATACGTTTGAACATTTAAATAATCTCATACTATTGGTTTTATTATGTTCTATTGTATCTATGAATTAGTTGGCTATAAGTGAAGCAGTGCTGGAAACTAAAGATCAAGATCAAGATGTTGAAGTAAATAGTCCCACATCAGTAAAAGAGAAGCCTGCACTTTCTTGCCATTGCAAAGGCATAATTTCAATTAAAAGCTTAGTTCTATAGGCATCAGGCCTAATAGGTTTATTGCATGTAAATTCCACCTCGGAGTAGGGTACTCTAGTGTCTTTCATTTAATGGAGTTGAGCTTTTATTCTTAAAAATAAATAAATTGATCTTAAGTTAATTTGTAGTATATCCTTCACATGTTAGGTGCGATTACTCTGAACTTAGCTAGGCTTTGAAAATAGAAAAACACAATGGCTGCAATCTCTAACAACATCAGTGAATACAAAAATTTAATGAAAGAAAACTTGTATTTTGTTTTAGAAATATGTTGTATGTCTTATTGGCTTTTGATTACCATTTCAACATTAGTAATGATTTTTCATTTATCTTTACTTGTTTATTAAAATCATTGGTTGCAGGTATGACCCTTGGTTTCAAATATTGAATGTGGGGCTTGCTACATCCAACTATACAGTCTAGGGGCACAATGGAGATATTGCAGGTACTACGTTGTGATACCCTATTTTATGATAAGTTTATAATTCTCTATTTATTTTTTCCCATCCGTTAATGGTGCAAATTTCATACCTTCCTTCTAGGTTGCTATATATAGTTCAATCTAAATGCCTAAAGTTACTTGCTATCAAGTTTTTATTGACCATTATGTCATGCAAATACCTACATTTGAAATGAAATGTTGGAATAATTTTTTTATATATTAGGCATGTCGTACAAGTTTCACTATATTCTGCTCTATTTTTTGTTTATGATACAATGAAATTCATATGGTGTTTATTTCTCTTTATATTATTTTTCAATTTGGTCGAAATAGCTATTGGCAAGAAGAATTTCATGGATGATGCCAAGCAGGAATTAGTAATCTAGTCCCAAAATTATATTTTAACCATGCTAACGGCTAGGATAGACATGTAAGCTGATGGTAGCTAGATTACATTTGCGATATTAAGTTCTTAATCCATGTAATTTCGATATTTAAACTTTGAGATTGTTCTTACTTGTTTATTTGCGATATTAATTTCTTAACGTATTTTATTTGGTCTTTGCTAAATACTTACTGAATTAAACAAATGTATGTGATTTACAATTTGGTTGTTGGTCATTGGCATGATTTCTTGTGTGGAATAATCTTATGCAGGAAATGCTATTCCTATAGGGGTTGTGTTAACAAGAGTGATAATAGAGGTCTTAGTGAAAAAGGACATCAAAGATATCATCACCAACTTTTCATTATTTTATCTTCAATTCTCTTTTGATTGGCTCTATATCACCAGTGGCATTCAAAATTCCTACAATCATTTTTGCATAGGTAATGTGTAACTCATTTATGCTATTATTAAACTACTGTACATTGACCATAAACGAGTAATTTGGATGGTCTGTGTTTATGTGTCGTCTTTGTAGGTGTCACATGTATGATCTTGGTCATATAATATTTACTTTCTTATGTTTTATTTATTGACAAAACTTGAGAAGACCGAGTATCTGCTGCGGGGTACACGATAAAAAGAAAGGAATTTTTTGTATGGAATGGTTTCATAGGTTTGCTCCAGGAAATCTGTAGTTCAGTTGGAAGAGAACAATATTGAAGATTTTTATTTTATTTTGGTACTACTACAACATCGACTATTAAGGCTTATAGAAATATAAGTAAAAAGAACATATATAATTTAGGGCCTTGATTGTCACATGGGTTAGATTTTTAACTTTATACTGTAAGATTGTTTTCAATAAATAAAATGCAATTTCAGGTTTATATTGCCTTTATTTCCAGCTTAATTTATGTTATTGTTTTTTTTGAAGCTATATGAAATATTAATCTATAAAACTGTTAGGATGGCAATATTTCAACTGTTAAGAATATATCTCTCATTTGTTGTAGAGCCTTTCCATATTTGAGTTCATGAAATGAATTTTGAAAATAAGCAACATATGTATACAATCAAAATTAAGTAAGGTATCAACAAATTAAACTCAACCCCAACTTTATTCTCAAAAGTACTTACTGACAACTTCTCTTGCTCTGAAATAGTATATTCAAAATATAAAAAATAAAGAAAAAAGTCAAGATCCTTTTATATATGCCAATATCATTGTCTAAGTGATTACAAGATGATATATACAACATTTTTTAGCTAGGTCACTGACACACACTATAATATAATCCTTCATTGAGCAAAGTCCACGCAGACAAATGCTTGCGAATAAAGCTCATGATTTGGATGTTAGAAATAGTCAATTAGGCTTGTAATCAGTTACCATCAAAGTTCTTCCCAATTAATTTCTTCTTGTACCAACTGGAAGACCAATTTAAAGAATCTCTCTTCGAGTTCTTCAATAGAGCCAACATGGATCCTTTTGTGTCCTGCCTCAGCAAATGGGTTAGCATTGTTAAAAAAACACCATTCATCCAGAATTATCTTTTTAAATCCAAAATGCATCAACCATTATGAGATAGTCTGGTCTACCAGTTGATCTCTTTGTAGTATTTCTGCCATTGCCAGGTAGACACCTTTTTGTCTATGATGTAAAATATCATAACAATGGAGTCAGTACGAATGATCAATAACTAATACTTGTCGTAACAGCAACTTAAAAACTACAACAAAAAACTTAAAGTCATGGTATAAATATTTATTAATGTATTTGTAATGGCCTAATTCTATAGCTCAAAATAACTCGAAATTAGATCTTACACTAAATGTACCTATGACTATAATTAATATAATACTAGAAATGATAGTTGATTTAGCGTAGAAAACCTTTGAATAGGTAAAAGGCCACGACCTCGGGTGGAGGGTTTAGTAACTGTAACTTTTATTGCTTGAGGCTGATATCTTATTACAAATGATCTCTTGAGCTAGAAATGCTTGATCTTGAAATAAGAAGTTTTATGGTGCTTAAAATTTATAAATTTTTAGGTTAGAGTCTAGAGAATATGGTTTTTCTGGTCCTTATCTCTTCTGAAACCTTTTCTTTATATAGACCTTATCCGCAGCTCATTATCGTGTAGAAGTACATTCTTTGAATAATGAGGTAAATGGTAGTTAAATGTGTAACTGTTTAATTCGTGGGAGACATGTATCTTTGACTTATTCATATTTTGCTGTAGAGCTCGATCCATGTTCTTTATTAGTTCGTGGTCTAGGTGGCAAAGCTGACTATTCATGTCACGTGTATAATGCATGAGTCTAACATTGAGGTCGTTCGAGTTTGGACTAGTTCGAGGGATAGGTCCCTACAATCGCCCCCTCACAACTGAAGGCTCGAGTGGCTTTGGTTGAGAAAAAACCTTTGGACTGTTGGTGTTGGAAGTTGGAAAGTGATGTATTGGTGGGAAATTTGACTGGTTGGGTACTCGGTATTTATTTATGGAAGACTGTATTTAGTATTTATGATGATGGAAAGGATTGATGCACTTTGATGCTTAGGGTTCCCAAATTGGGTGTGCTTTGAATAATGACTATTTTGGAAATGTATCTGCGCAATGATTATGGGTTTGATATAATTAGAACCTGTATTGTAACTTCTGTCGCATCTGTGAAAGTACCCTATTGTTATAATATCTTCTAGGTATTTTGATTTAATAATGGCGAATACCCGACGAATGGTATATAAAGAGGGAGTGGATGCGGAATTTTAGAGGTTAAAGTTATGTTACTTTGGTAATCAATCACTAGAAATCCTACGCCCATTCCAGTACCACTGACGTACCATGGGATGACGGAGGAAGAAGCGGCTGAAGCTGAAGATGATTTTTACCACATGTGGAGTTTTTATTATGTGGTTCTATCTGGGGAGCAGCGTCAGATATGCCTTCGCCTGTTGGCAAAGGACAAGGTTGAGGAGATAAATGTGGAGGCTGGCGTATATGCGAGGCAGTACTGCCGGCATCCTGCGAAGGACTGGGTTCTAAGGCAGGACTCCCTTTAATCTCTACCAAGTCTCCGCTGGCGGGGATTACGGAGGAGGAGACAGTGGTGGTGGTGACGGCAGACGGAGATTGGAAGTTTTTCTTTCGCATAATCATCGTCTCTTATCGTAAAGAAGGCCCTTCTGCTGAAGGACAATGCAATCCTTCACACCATTTACTTTTACAAAAAACTGAGGAAGCTAAGGTATCACTGCTTGAACCAACCTTTAGAAGAGGTTCGGAATGAACCAATATTGAAAATTAAAATGTAATGTAACCTGTAGAACGATCTGTAGAAATATCTGAAAGACCTGTTATTTGTAAAGTGTACTGTTGTAGTGTCTCATATTTTTTTATTTTTTTTTATTCTTATTTTATTTTATTTGGTTACTTATCATTTTTTTTTTCATTCATACATCATACCATACACATCCATATTCATATCGTGCATCTTGCTGTTTCATCTCTTTTCTCTTATCAGGGTTTTGGAGTTAGATTCCCTTTTCATGCTTTCGGTGGATTTGGTGGTTGGGCAGAGGAGTTTGTTATTGTTGTTTCCTCGGGAGACCCGTAGTGGCTTAGTGTTGTTGTTGTTGTTGCCATAATTGTTGTTGTTGTTGTGTTTTTGTCCTGGGTGGTGTGACCCTAGGGGATCTCGTGATCCCGGGGGAGGCCTTGTGTTTTTCCAGCTTTGTCAAAGTCGTTCGAACGACATTTATAATCGTTCGAATGAGTTGACATATCCCCTAGAATTTTTTTCTTTGAGGTGGTTCGTTCGAACGACTTCCTGTCCCGTTCGAACGAGTTGACTAACCTCCTGGAATTTTGCCCATGATCTCCTAGTCGTTTGAACGACTTCTGTGACCATTCGAACGACTTCTGTATCCTTTCTGCGACTTTCCTGTCCATTCAAACGACTCTCTTGTCATTCGAACGACTTGGCATTCATTTTTCCTCTTTTTAGTTTTTATTTTTATTTATCTTCCTCTCTCCCTTATTTCTCCCTCTCATACTTTCCACTCACCCTCTCCCTCACTTATCATCTCCTCCGTAGTGTTTGGCGTTGTTGTGGGTTGATTCTTCGCCAAGTTCATCGGTAAGTGTTTTCCCCTTTCTCCCTACTAATTTGTGATTCGGGTAATTCTAGGGTTTTGTGATTGTGGTTTGATTTGCGGTTTTGCGATTTGCAGAGTACTTTGTTGCAGGTTTTGGGTTGTTGTGTTGGCGTGATTATCGCCGTGAGTTGACCTGTTGTTGTCGGGTTCAGTTTGTTGGAGTTCTGGGTTTATCCTACAGAATTTGAGCTGGTTAATCAGGCGAGTGTCCCTTCACTGCTAAATTACTATACTAGTTAACCTGTGTTAGTTAGAGTTGTGCATACTGGCATTGAGTTGTTTGTGATTGTTGTTAACTATATTATTCTAGTTGTTGCAATTGTTGATTTCAGTATTGTTGTTTCCTATCCTTAGGTGTATAAAATGTGTTTCTCCATGTCCCTTAGAAGGGTTGTTTTTGTGGGGCTTTTTTCTTGGGTTGTGTTTGACTGTTGCGCTCCAGTCGGTAGAGACTGATGTTATTGGACGTCGTGACTGGTTAATTAGTTACTGTCCATCTGTGTTTGGATGTTGTGACTGGTCAATTAGTCACTGTTAGCATCTGTGTTAGATTGTTTCCATCCTCTAAGGTAGGTGGTTATCCTATGTGTGCTGGCCAGGGTGTGGTTGTTGGGTTAAGATCGTTTGCCCTTCTCTCGGCAAGGGTTATCCTGCGAGTGGGCCGTGGGGGTGGCTGTGGTGTTTTGATCCTTGGGATCTGGTTTCGGTGTGAGTTTCTTTTATTCTTTTAACTTAGCGGGATTGGATACATAAACCAATTCTACGTCGGCTGACCCTCGATAGGTTATCAGGATTCCTACATCGGGTTGAAATAGTAGGTGAGTCACCAGCGACAAATACTATCATCTCTATTCACCCATCCGGGAGTGTGGGATGGCATGAGATAGTCCTCAGGAACTGGGTCTTCTCCTCGGTGAGGTTAAAATTCCTCGGAACATGTGAAATAAAGTTTGGACGTTGGCTCTGTGGGTTGCAAAGCCCGGAGCACTCTGATCAAGTGGTAATATCCTTTAGACTGGTCGAGCTTGGACAAGAAATCGTACCATTGTATCCAATTGAGGTTTTGTTAAGGTTATTATGCATTAGCGGTTGATTAGCCCACTATATTGATTTATTAGGTCTAGTTCTTGGTTTCATAACATTCACGTTATGACAATTTAGCAACATATCATCATCACAACATATCATTTCATCACTGCACCTTAGTATTCCTCTTTCACACCATTTATGTGCTTATATATATATATATTCCTCTACTCTACCCTCATAGATCTCTGTGCTTTAAATTATTTTATATATCTCATTCATCTCTCCTCTATCTCTGCACCTATTATATTAGTTTGTTGTTTAGCTTTGTTGGGCATTATTGAGCCGTGGTTTTGCTCACTCTCGCTTTATTCCCCCCTTTCAGAGGCGGATTAGTGCTGGTTTTGCTGAGACTCCACTGGTTAGCACCAGAAGTTGTGATGTTGCTGCTTCGGGGCCGGTTTAGTATTTTCCTTTTATGATCTCAGCTCTTGACAATGTTTAGCATTTTGAGATATTGTATTTACGTTTTTAGATATGTATAAATATCTTTTGCTACTGCTGTATTCCTTTTCACTCTGATGATATTGCTATAGTCAATGACCAAGCCTGAACTTGTCAATGGCTTGGTTATTTGGGGGGGGGGGGGGCGAGGGGCGAGGGGCGAATCGGTTGGATTCCCCAACCTGCACATCCCGAATGATAGTAATTGGTCTAGCTACCAGTTATTGGATTTTGGGGCGTTACAACTGTAAGCAATATTCAAGTTAATGAAAAAGATAGTTGTGCAAAAACTGTGCTTGATAGATCGAATTAGTTGTTTTTTTTTGTTTTTTTTTGAAATCGAGTTATATATGTTGGAGTATGAAAATATAATTTTGAGAAGGAGAACTAAAAAATGGAAATTTATTAGTCGAACTGTTGAAAATATATGTGAAGATGTAAATATAGATATATCTGAAGATATGTATCGAACTGTTTAGAGTTTAATAATCGTGTTGGGAGGAAAATCCTTATAGAGAATGGAATATGCATAAATTGAAAGATCTAGCTATAGAAACATTGTTAAAAATGTGTTACAAGGGCAAAATATGGGGAAAGTTAGTTCGAAATAGGAGTGGAAGAATTGGATGTCGATTTGTAAGGATAAGTTTAGATAACTTTTTATCGTGATCTTAGGGTTTCCAGTTATGGAAAAATAGATTACACTATATACTGAATGTGGGGGATTTGACGTTATCTCTGAGAGGTGTATAAATAACGTTTGAAAGGACATATAGAGAGGAGGAAACATTAAAAATGGTGAGGACTCGTTCTCAAAGAGCTCAGCACGCATTAGAGGGGCGTTTAATAATAAAGATTGCAGAAGTGTAGGAAAGGATTTTTAGGTAGTTAAATTACGACGCTAACTTGCCTGAATCTGAAATCCAGTTCGAAGGATTAGATGTGAGGGCGAGGGAACGCGAGATTGGGCGTTACTTTTACTCAGAGATATTTTGATAAGTAATTTTGGAGCCTGAAGCTCGAAAAGTTGTCGTGAGACAAATTGCTGCGAAAGAGATTACTGAGGAAGATGAGAGGATCGTTGGGGGCAAACTGATTAGCAGTGGCGCTCCTGGTCATCTGGGATGCTTTGTGTAGTTATATGTGAGGGAGAAAAATTAATTAGATTGAATAACTGCAATTAGAATGTAGGTAGAATGTTTATCTTGAATCTGTTGTTGTTTTGTTGTAAATATCGTTGGCAGTTTTTGTGAATAAAAAATTTGAAATTTGAAATTTGATAGCATCGAAAATGATGTCAGTAGTTCTATAAATAACAAAAATAGGAATGGAAAAAAGAAATTAGCTTTGGTTTATTCCTTTTGTGTAAGGATAAAAAAAGTTTGATTGAGTGTGAGTATTGAGTTATCATGAGTGTGGGAGGGTCTGAGAGAGATTTGGTTAGGAGAGAGAAAAATATATTAAAATATAGAAGGTGGGGTATTGATGGGAAAGTACTTTCACCGAAATGGTACGAAACATCTGACATTAATTATAGAAGGGACGCCTCGGTTCCAAAACTGAGGGCGGCTCGTGCGAGGCCCAATAACTGCCAGCAGTTAGAGAAAGAAAGTATAAATAATAGTTCGTCTTCCTCATTCAAATATTTATCAAACTTAGAAAAATGAAAGAATAGAGGAAGAGAAAAGAGAGAAGTTGGCATAGACTCTAGTGAGAGATTCGACGAAGGTGATAATCGTAGAAGGGGATATAAGGTTGTAGAAGTGGAGTCAAGATCCTGGTTGCACAGTGCCATGGTAAAAGAGGGATTTAGCATTGTTTTTGATTCATACTCAGACATTGAAGGTTAGTAATAGAGTTTTGATTTAGTGAATGTAAAGTTTAAAATTTGTTGGCTTAAAATTTTTAAGTTTTTTGTTATTTATAGTAAATTTTTGAAAAACCTGTTTGATTTGTATGTAGAAAGATATTTGTATGTATATGTATGATAGGTATATGGTATATGTATGTATGGATGTGCATAGACAATAGATAATGATTGAAAAAATTTACAAAATACCTGGACTTGTATGTAGGTTGGGGTGTGAGGAGAGTTTGTTATAGAAATATACCTCATCCTTAAACCTACTTCTGATATGGATGTTTTACCTGATATGGAGACGTCGACCTCTGGTCGTACAAGTGAGTCTAAAAGTGTAGAATCTGTAAATGTAAACTCTAAGGGGGAGGATGAAGTACAATTTCTAGATTTCTCTGGTAATTTATCATACTTTCCTCCAAAGTCGGATGTATTCAAAGAATATTGTAAGATGAAATTCAGTTTAGGTGGGACATGGAGTAAGGTTGTAGAACATACTGGGAGGTCATTCAGGGGATGTACTATGGAGAGTGGGGAAGAATATTTCTTTTTGTTGCCTGACTTAAAACAAGAGAAAATGAGGAGAAAGATGGAGGAATCGATACATTTAGAGTGACCTGAACTAGGGATTTCTGTGTTATTTGTCCCAGTTGGAATACAGACTAAGGTTGCCTCTTAACAATCTTGCTAAAGGTATACTAAATACCATAAAGGCATGTCCTACCCAACTGAATGGAAATATATGGGAGGTGATAAATATTTATGAGACTCTGAATAGATTGTGGGAGGAGATAACTCTTGAGGACGTTTTGTAGTATTACGTTGTGAAATATTACGTTGCAATTGAAGGGGCGTATTTCTGTTCTAGTTTGTCTCGACCTTTTTTTCTAGATCTGAATTCAGCAGGAGGAGTTTGGAACGATAATATGATATCGGTGAAAGGTGATTGCCTTCAGAGAGTGGACGAAGAGCCAATAGACCATATGAATAAAACCCTGAAGAAAAGTAAGTAATAGTGTATAAAATCGAACTATTGTAGTTACAGGGTTTTTCTGTGGTTTACCAATTTGTTGTGTTATGTTTCAGGTCCCCGATCTAAGGTGACAAGAAAAGAGTTGCTGTTGGATACTGTAGCTCATGAAGGTGTTGAGCTCGAGATAGTTCTGAAAGAGCTCGGCATCAACAGAGACAAAAAAGCTAACAGTAGGTCGAAGAAAGTACAAAAGTCTCAAGCCAAGAGAAAAATGATAGGAGCTGGAGCTAGCAAGAAAAGAGGAGCGGACGGGGAAGAACGTTTGGTTTTACCGAGGGCTGCTGAAATATCGCTGCAGGACATTTCTGGAGGTACTGTTTCAAGCAAGTTGGCTCAAAACACCCCAAGAAGAAAGTTGTGAAGGGCGGCTCGGCTTCCGCTACCACGGTGAGTGGTAAGGCCAAGGAGAATGCAAAAAAGATGAGGGTTGATCCGCCTGCTGCTGTAGGAGGGGCAAAGGTCATGGAGAGCCAACTTGTTGAAGAAGACGAGCTGCTGGCTATAGAAAATAGGCTGAGGTTGGCAGCTCGAAGAGGTGTTGAGGAGCTGAATACCTCAGTACAGTTGGAGTTGAGCAGGGTGGTAAGTTGGTGACTTTGTGATTCTTTGAACTTTGTATTTGGTCTCGAGATAAAAATATATTTCATTCTGTTGTAGGCTGCTCACACGTTTAAGGGTATCTGTCTCGGGCTCGAGGAAGGAAGGGCCAAGTTCGAGGGCGGGAGAGTTGAGCTCGAGAAGAAGGTGGCTCAACTTGAGTCCAATCTGGCGTTGGAGAGGGAGCGTTTGGTTTCTGTGAAGGTTTCGCATAAGGTATTGATACGCGAGCTCACTGATGAGTCACAAAAGAATGTGGATGATGTTGTAGCTGCTTGGGACAGTCTCAGGCGGAAGCTACTAGAAGTGTGAAGTAATATTGAATCGATCTTGATTATGCAGGTCGAATTAGAAACTGTTCGCCTGAGTGAACAATTGACGCTCCAATACAATCATGAGTTTGTGGCGGAGTTTGATAAGATTAAAGAGGTATCTGAAGATAGGGAGGATCAATATGTCAAAGTACAGATCCAGTTTGTTAATGCGATAAAAACTGTGGACGACCTGACTCGGTAGATCGAAGGTAAAGATGCTGAAATAGAAAAATTGCAAAAGGAGATCGCGGAGGTGCAGACTGAAACCGCGAAACTCAAAAACAAGGTAGATTTGTTATCCATGAAAGGTAAAGAAGCGGATGTTGCTTAGTACCGTATCAAGTCATTATTAGAAGTGATAGAAAAAGAGTTACGGGACTTTGTGGCTAATTTGAAGGGTCAAATGATCAGGAAAGTTTGAAGGGTCTGTTAAGCTTAAATTAATCTGAGGTTCAGCAAGAAATTTCCATGTGTATTTCCCAAGAAGTTCTGAATATGTGACTGTCTGATGTTCAGTCCCAATGACTCCTTGGTGCTGTAGTGTTCTCCCATGTAACCATATAAGTTATAGTTTAGCCCAACCAAAATCCCCTATTCAGAAAATCAAGTTCATCCTAAATGGATATTGGCAATAATGCACTTGCCATTTGGTAAATGGGAAGAGCTGAGCTGACACTTTTAGTTAAAAGTTATTCTTCCTGCATGGCTCAAACTTTTCGATTTTCAACTTTGGAGCTTAAATTGCATCCTATTATGTACATATGCATAATCTAAATTCTTATATCTAGTGATAATGATTGGTGTGCCCAAGTACTTAAAGCTAATATGAGCTTTTTATATCCCCAAGACTCTAATGATGATGTTTGATGTTTGATGTATATTTGGACTTATAAAATGACTTAGGGCCTTATCTATTTTGTAGAATTTTTTTGGCATTATCATTATCTTCTTCTTTTTTTCTTTGTGAGTAGGGTCCAAAATCATATCTCTTGCCAAAGTAGAAATAATCAATCTTGTTCTCAAAGACCATAATACATTTTCAAAAGTAATGCCCCCATTAAAATTGGACAAAATGTGTGGACATCTTTGTATCTGACAATATCTTCACCATTAAAATTCCTCCAACAATGGAGCCACTACTACTACTTTAAAGTTTAAACTAACCAAACTAACCAGTACTACTACATACAATACAGTCTTCAGGTGCCCCCAAGTTTAGTGGATCTTTGAGATACCCATAAACATTCTTCAATTAAAAGAGCAAAAATAAGCTCTCACATGGCTTTAACCATTAAAGCAACAACACATATCACCCAATATCTGTACCTTCAAAGCCCAACCAAAATCATTATTAAAAGAAACCCAAACATCAGAATCCAAACCAGAACAAAACCTAGACCTCAGTTTTTTTATTCTCATCCAATGTCTGTGGAAAGGGGTGGTGGTGATGGGGTTTCTGTAATCAAGAGTTCTTTGATTGATCCTGATGGAGGACCTCTTGTTGATCTTGTTGTGCCGGAGAAAGATCGGGTTTCGAAGAAGTTGGAAGGGGAGTTGATGCCTAAGGTGAAGCTTGGAAAGATTGATGTTGAATGGGTTCACATTATTAGTGAGGGGTGGGCTAATCCATTGAGAGGGTTTATGAGGGAGGATGAGTATTTGCAGAGTTTGCATTTTAACAGTTTGAGGCTGGAAGATGGAAGTTTTGTGAATATGTCATTGCCCATAGTTTTGGCTATTGATGATGATGATAAAGAGGCGATTGGGTCGTCGCCGGATGTTGGATTGGTGGGTCTGAATGGTGATTTGATCGCTATTCTTTTCAGGTCAGTGTTTTTGTTATATTGATCTTTTTAGCTCATTTTGTTTGATGAATCTAGTATATGTTAGGCGAATATCTCAAAAAGTTGTATATTATTCTTCGTAAACCCGTAATAGTGTGAATTGTTGTTGTATTATTGCATTGCTTAACTGGATGAAGATTTACTCAATTGAGATTAGATTGTTGCTTTATGAGGTCTGACATGAGCTACCATTTTCACTCTTCCCAGGAAGTATAGAAGCGAATTTGATATATAGACTGTAAATGCCAATTGTGATTTATAAAACAAATATAGGGCACATTGATAAATGCTACTCCAATCACGAGCTGAAAAGCTGAAGGGAGAGTGTTTCATGACCTAAATTTGGGTCGTAAAACTTCCGTATGTAAGGAATGTATGCTCAGGGCATTCTACCACAAATTCATGAGCTAATAGATAGGCATTATTTTCCAGATAGATAAGAGTAGTATATTCTACACGTTGCTTTCTGTATTAAAGAATAAACAGCAGCAAAACTGTTAAGACCCAATACCACTGCACCACAAAAAACCTAGGTGTTAGTGGTACGATATTTAATAGTCTTAACCCTGAGGATCCTAACATTCCACCCCGCTTCAAGGCCGAACGTCATCGGAGGCCAACTTTTTCTATGCCCATACACATTGGCGAGCCCCTAACATTTTTTCTAGTACTCCTTTTTTCCACTAACGGCGAGCCCTCAACCCTCGGTCGGTACCCTTTTTTTCATTAATGGCGAGCCCCCAACTATTTTTTTTAGTCGGTACCCCTTATTTTTCCGGCCCCTGTTGGGATTCGAAACCTTGACGTAGTGGTTGGCTCTGATACCAATTGTTAAGACCCAATACCACTGCACCACATAAAACCTAGGTGTTAGTGGTACGATATTTAATGGTCTTAACCTTTAGGATACTAACAAAAACCTTTCTACTTCTATTCTCAGATTAAAGGTGCTTTTACCACAATGCATGTTCCTGGTGAACTGCTAACTCTGCTAAACAAATCTGGTGGTAGTGCTGTTATTCTTGAAGGGAGAGAATAGGTTATGGAAAACTAGAGAGTATGAAAAGAAAGAAAGAAAGGATAATAGGAAAGACATACTGTGAGGAGGGTCGGCCAACCAAACTGACTGACTATAGCTTTTCTCAAAGCATAGAGAGAGAAGAACTATTTATATTGCTTCATAAACGTGGTTAGTGAGTTGCATTACATTTCGTTAAATTCAATGTATGCTTCTCTTTTGGCATTATATCAAGTCTCGACAACTGACCACGTCGTTCTCTCAATTTTCAAGTCTCTTCTCCTTGACATCTTAATGTTACTTTTGACATAATCTATTTGTTACTTGTATGCAGTGTCGAAATATATAAGCATAACAAAGAAGAAAGGATAGCTAGGACATGGGGATCAACAGCTCCAGGATTACCTTATGTTGAGGAGGTAATTACTCCAGCAGGGAATTGGCTCATTGGTGGGGACCTAGAAGTATTGGAACGCATCAACTATAATGACGGTCTTGATCACTACAGACTCTCTCCACTAGAATTGCGGAAGGAATTTGACAAGCGTCAGGCTGATGCAGTGTTTGCTTTTCAGCTAAGGAACCCTGTGCATAATGGCCATGCATTATTAATGAATGATACACGTAGACGACTGTTGGAAATGGGTTATAAGAACCCAATTTTGTTGCTTCATCCTTTAGGTGGTTTTGTAAAGGCCGATGATGTCCCGTTAGATGTTCGAATGGAACAGCATAGCAAGGTTATTGCAACTAACTTTCACTACTTCAAAGTTGTAAATGATATCACAAGATAAAGCTTTTGATATTGGGCGCCAGCAATCATGTTTTAATCATAGTGTGTTCGTGGTAGTTCAGTATTTTGTTGACCACAACATGTATTGTTTCATCTCACGGTTAGCTGCAGCTTACGTCCCCTATCAATAACTATATCTTGCGATATAGGGATTTCTAAATCTTAATTATTGTATATGAAGTTTTGCCTTTTCAACAGTTATTTTATTTGCAGGTTTTAGAAGATGGTGTTCTTGACCCAGAGACTACTATTGTGGCCATATTTCCATCACCAATGCATTATGCAGGACCTACTGAAGTACAATGGCATGCCAAGGCGCGGATAAATGCAGGAGCTAATTTCTATATCGTTGGCCGTGATCCTGCAGGGATGGGTCATCCAACTGAGAAGAGGGACTTATATGATCCAGATCACGGGAAGAAGGTTCTAAGCATGGCTCCAGGCTTAGAGAAACTTAACATTTTGCCATTCAGGGTATGTTAGTTACAAGTTACAACACATATCTCTCCACCTTCAACATGCAGCATAATAGTTCAACGTCTTCTGAGTTGTGAAAACACGGACTTTTGTGTTTTGCCATTGTCCACCATCCTCAAGATACCCAATTTGGGTTATTATGTTTATTGTGTAGCACTAGCACATAACATTCTACGACAATCACCCACAGGCCATTCCAGTTCTACTGCTTCTTTCACCGGACTTGTATTTCCTTTTATCCCCATCAGAATCTAGGCATTCATGCAAATATGTGTTAGTACCTTACCCTGTGCAACCAACAATCAATACGACTGTTCTTGTGATGCTATCTCATAACAATGCCATTCAAACAGTTAAACTTCCTCACATTACCTTATATCACAGGTTGCAGCATATGATACGACTGAAAAGAAGATGGCCTTCTTTGATCCTTCACGTGCTAATGATTTTCTCTTCATCTCTGGTACAAAGGTGAGATATGATCCTCGGCCTTTTTGGTTCAACTTTTAATCAAGCTAGTCATTATTGACCGGTCATTGCATGCAATTTGATTGGCACTATCATTTTCAGGACAGCCTATATTCCAAAGGAATTAACATAATATTAGTCATTTGAAATTCTATATATCCTTGCAAGTTGGTTTTTGATTTTTTTGTAACTTTAATTCATGCGAGATGAGGGTCTAGTAAATAAGTTAGGGGCGAGGGTTGCTCAGTGTTATTTGAGCTCGAGTTTTATTTGAAAAATGTTTTTCATTAGAGGTAAAGCAAAAATAAGATTTCTCTTGCGTCTGTTGTTTCATAGAAGAGTATACTATGTTCTCCTTTGAATACTTCTGTGTCTTATTAGTTGATTAATTTTAACAGATGCGAACTTATGCAAGAAGTGGTGAGAACCCTCCCGATGGATTCATGTGCCCCTCAGGGTGGAAAGTCCTGGTCAATTACTACAAGAGCTTGCAAACGGATGAGGCTGCTCAACAGCCAGCTGTTTTGTCTTCGTAGATATTAATCTTAAATCGGAGTTACTAGAATCAAATTGATGCTGGAGTGGTAAGTCTGAATTAAAGCTACTATAGGGTCCAAAGGATCAATATTTGTAAGTAGAATCCATGCCGGATAATATTAAACTTGAGAAGTAAGAATGTACTTATATGTTTTGTACTGCGATTCTTGGAGCTTGGTTTTTCCTGTCACCATGTCTAGAATGTTTAGGATGTGACACACGTCACATGGTCGTCTCTCACCCAACTCGGGACTTAGTATATTTTAGTTAGGTCACTGCTGGAGTTCGTTTAATATTTTGTCTCCTGTATTGTTGGGTTAGTAGGATTGAGAGAGAGAGAGAGATCTTTCAGGAGAGATTCTAGGGAGATGATTAGGGGAATAAATGCAGGAAGGTGGTGTAACGGTTCTTAGGTTGTTGAGTTTGAATGAAACTTCTAGAGAGAAGATTGATTTGTTTTAATGAGTTTTAGTTAATTAGTGTAATTAATTGGCGTAGAATTGAAACAGTTCCGCTTCTGCGCCGTATTCTTGTCAGTTTAGCTTATTTGTTTGCCCATCTTGTGCAAAAGATTCAATAAACAGAAGAGAGTTCGTTGATGTTTTGCTGTGATGTAGATAAAGAATGAAATGCATTCCTTTTTTTCATCTCCATGTGGCCTTTTCCTTTCAATTTTCAATTTTCAATTTTATTTTTTTACAGTTGGTTACAGAAGAAATCCAAGTAAATATAAACTACAAAAGGAAGAAATTCTGGAGTAAGTTTCCTTCTGAAAAAAAATCCTCACAAATAAGAGTTCCTTAAACGTGACTTCACATTCAAATTTATGTTTTCTTTCTCTGGAAGGATTTCGTTTGCCCAAGGCACATGAATTCTGAAATAATATCGTTTCTTGAAAAGTTATAGCATCTCCAAAACATGAACACCTTCAATGATAAGAATGATTATATGTAACGACTTCCACTTTGAGTAAGTTAGGAAAATCTATTTGTTGGATAGCAGTGTGAGCCATCAGATAATGGCCGGAGAAGATGATGCACTGGTGTTATTAGAATTGACATTTTATTTATTTTTCTTTATGAATTCCATATGACAAGTTCTTGATTAGTTCAGTTATCTAAATAATTCCTGATAATATATTGGACATTCAATCTTTTCTAAATTCTGCTCTTAAATTTTAATGATCATATTACTTGCATAATTAATACATGGTGGATGGAATTAGAGTAAAAAGGTTTATTTTGGTAATTGTATTTGTAGAGAAGGTCATGCTAATTTTAGGAGCCATATCACTGTAGAACATTATCTCTTTTAATCTTAAATTACTATAGGCTGATACACTCTTGGATTTATTAATTAATAGGTGCAATTTGACAATCGCTTACACTCCATATCATGCATATTGAATATCAACTCATTTCAGGTAGCTGTATTAATGGTACACGAAATTCCTCTTAATTATTATTTTCTCTGCATAATTTGCTATTCTAATTTAAGAATAAATTATTTGGCAATTTATCCTGTACTCCACTATATTAGAAGTTACATACCACAACCAAGGGAAGGAGTTTAATAGAAGAAATAAGCCTTAGGTTGATGGAAGGACTAACATTAAATGATGAATTCCACTAGCTGTTTGCACGGAATTATGTTTCCATTAGGTAATATTTGGTTACAACTTGATTCCTAACAAGCTGTTTGCATGGAATTATGTTTCCATTGTTAACTAGACAGTTGAATTGGAGATATTAGGTTGAATGGGTTGACATGTCCAACCCCTCTCTTCAAATTCGAGTACAGCACAATGTTCTTTTTACTGGTCCAGTAAGCTGTGCTCGGATTGCAACTTCAAGGTTGTGGCTGCCACTGGAGAGTGTATTTCGATGCAGTGCCATGTATGCTCAGTTCTGAATACACTCTTGTGTCCAATGATCAAATCATGTGGTACAGCCCTGACACATGAAGTATTAGATACGATTCAGCTCCCTTTTCAGAGTATCTCGGTGCCGTAGCTCCAAGTAGATCAATCCAGTGGAGACTATGGGGTTTCTTGTATGACATTTATGCTTTTCATCAGCTATTCAAGTGACTCATTAGATTGATGAAGGTGTCTTCCTTGCAAGGAATTGTGAGACCTCCTATTGGATGATCAAACCCAAGCTCATCCTCTGCCCTACTGAGCAAGTACTGGAATGAAGGATGGTCCAAGTATGATATTGGAACTACAAATCTTTTTCTTTGGCCTTTTCCCACGTACACAGGAAAGTGACCTTTTGGGACATCTGATGCAGATCTTCGGATAGTCTGCTTAGCATGAGAAATTCCTGGCAAGTGGATACCCATGATTTCTATGTAAATATTGAAGAATAACTAAGTCAAGGGATCTGGGAAAGGGTTGGAGGAAAGAAGGGTAGCTCTGAATGAGTTGTTGAATGAGTTGTTGAGGGTGAGAGCTCGGTTTGAAATACCTTCAGACTGTTATCATATGTATAGAAAGGAAAGGGTATATTGCTATCGACAAGTTCTCTCAAAATACAGTTGGCAATGAACACATATTGGTCCATCATGCGTATGTCCAGAGACATAATTCATCACATGGTTGTCTTTCAAATCATTCTTCAATTGGGACTGATGGCCCCTTGAAACTCCAGAGATGATTTTAGATCTCTAGTTTTTTTCTTTTTAAGATAACAAAATATTAGGTAGCTTTGGCTCTTATGTTGGTGGATGGAATTACCCTGTCTCAACCATTCCATTCTTGTACAGTATTTTTTTTCCTCCTTCAGTTCATCTCACGCGTCCTTTTGACCGTGTTATCACATCATCAGCCATATAATTTTTCTCAAATACAACTAGTTTCCCCACAGGAATTAATGTTACAACATATAAGTCTCCAATTCAGCAGAACCAGGGCTATTTGCCATGTGATGATGTTGGTTTGTTGACAGCTGATGTTGGTTTGTTTTGAGTATACGGAAATTAAAAACTGATAATGAGCTACTATTACTTAAGTCACCCACAGTTATTATGATTGGAAGCTATAGTTTTCAAGTGAAAACCCACTCTATGGTTAGGTCTTAGTTACTGAAGTAATATATATGAATGTGAACTGTGATCTCGAAAAAAGATCACTGGATCACCAAGTTTAGCCATTGTAGAAATTATCCAACCACTTTGAGGACATACCAACTTCCTGTAACTGACATTTTTGAATCTTTTGTCATATTACTTCACAATGTAAACCCTGTCAATTACATGAGGTTTTGAGAGCAAGAAACCAAATCCCAGCAAGAAAGAAAATACCTTTGCAATGAAAGAAAATCCCAGCAAGAAAGAAAATACATTTGCAATGATTTTGTAGTGATATTGACTATAGACAGCGAGCGCTAGGAGCTATTTTCTTAGAGAAACCAAATTATTTGTTTTTGGAGTGGTATTGCCTATATTAACTATATGCTTAAAACTAAAGATTCGTGTCCGGGCTCATCTTCGGGGACCTTACGCAATTAGGTAAGGTTTTGAGGAGCTTTGGAGCTAGAAGCTATTGTTTCTCAGCTGGCTATGGTAGTAAAAGGTGTTATTTATACAGACCTTTTTTCTTTTACTGTGTCAGTAAAGCTGTGACAGAGACAAGGACCTGTGGCATGGTGGATATGGTCGATTATTTGGGAAACAATTTTTTCCGTTTCCTATTTCCCTTGTAAATTAAAAGTTGTAAGATGATGATAGATTTGTTTTCTAATGGGATTGACATACACAGATTCAAAAGAAAATTTTCAGTGAAATATATCAATCAAGGATGGAATCATGCTTTGTTACCCCTTAAACTTCTCATTTAAGAGATTATTATTCATTTTCAAGGACGGATTCATGTTATTCTAATTTTGCAAGAGGTTATTGTTCATTTTTCCATGTACTCAAGTCGCCAAGGCAAGAAGGTACTACAACCAAGAGAAGTAGGGACTTGCACAGAAGAAACAGACAACAAGACTAAATACAAAGTTGAATCAAAGACGAATGCATTTTTTGGCTCTGAATTGTGTTTCCATAAGGAAAATTTGGTTACAATATGTCACTTTACAAGCTTGATTATACATGGATTGTTTCGACGCTAGGTTGGCAAAAATTGGAGAGATTAAATTGGTCTTGCACCATCACTTGCAGCACACTAATCCTTTTCCTGGTGCAGTATGGTGTGGCCAAACTGCAACTTCTAGGTTGTAATGGAGACTGCAGAATATATTTCACTGCAGTGCCACGTTCATCTCTTGATACACTGTTGCACTGAAGCAGATCAACCAAGTGTAGAGATTAATGTTTCATTGTGTGAGCTTGCTGTTTGTCTCTTCATGAGCAATTCAGGTGATGTATGAGATTGACAAAGGCATCTACCTTGCATGGAATTGTGAGTCCACCCATTGGATGATCAAAGCCAAACTCTTCCTCTGCTTGACTTAGCAAGTACTGAAATGAAGGATTGTCCAAGTATGATATAGGGACAACAAACCGTCTTCTTTGGCTTTCTCCAACATAAACAACAAAGTGACCTTTTGGGGCATCTGCTGCAGACCTCCGGATTGTCTTCTTAGCATGAGAAATTCCTGGCAAGCGGATACCCATGATGTGAATTTAATGTTTTGAAGAATAAGTAAGTCAGTGGATCTCTGAAAGTTTTGGTGGAAAGAGGGGAGGTTCTTAAGGAGTGGATGAGGGTGAACGATTGGTTTTGAAATGGTGTTCTCAGAGTGTAAATCAAATATATAAAGAGAACCCGGGTGCATGGCCATCGACCAACTCTCGTGAAGTACAGTTGGTGGTGAACACATATTGGCCCTTCATTGGGTATCTCGAGGGACACATTTCATGACTCCACATGGTTTTGTCTTCTAAGTCATTCTTCAATAGGGAGTCCATATATGGCCCCTTGAAGCTCCATGGGATCTCAAATTTCTTCTTAATATTGTAAGTTCCTTAGCATGTCAAGATCAATATTAGGTAGCTTTGGCCCTAATGTTGGTAGATAACATGACCATGTCATCCAAGTAGTCCATTCTTTGCACACTTCATCTTCTCACATGTTTCTTTTAATTCATTGTCTTATCATCCTTTTCAAGATTACAAACAATTTTTCCATGTGATGATGTTGTGCATTCATTCATGTATAAGGTCAAATAAGATGACGAGTTACTATCATCGGGCACATTCAACATCGTGCTTATGCTTTTGTATGAACAATTAAAAGATACAGTTGAACTTAATATTTCATCATATCCTTGACAACATTATAATGAGCAATAATAAACTTTCCTAAAAACCAATCTGAGGGCCAAGTGTTAGTTACCAAAAATAGTAATAATGAGAAAATGAAGAAAGATCTCATGAGGATTAAGAATTGGATAAAATACTTTACTTAGTAGAGAGATTACTCAATCTATTTGAGGATCCATGTTAATGGTGTACCAATATCTGTTTTGTCAGTTTCTTCACAACATAAAATTTAAAAATATGAAGGAACAAACTATTGAAGCAGAGATTAAAGCATTTCTTAACATCAAGGATTTCACTTGGCTGGCCCTAAAGGAATTTAGACAACTTAAAAATACACTGTTAGGATCAGATTTCAAAAGTTTGATTTTGCCTGCTAGGTTCACTTGGCAGTCTACAGGTTTTATATTTTATTTGTGTGGGTATATATGTGAACACGAGTTTTTATATTATGAACGAGCAATGTGGCACGCGCTAGTGCGTGCAAACACATTATTTGTAAGATTCAAGTTGTGTTTGAGTGTATTTTTGTGATATATTAAGGTTTACCTTTTCTTTGCTCAGGAACACCATATTATGCATGCCTTTTTAAGTAAAATTCTGTGCCGGATAATACTCGTCCTTTAATCCCATTCATTCCTTGCCATAGTCTTTGCAATAAGATAATAACTGGATATTACTCGATTTTGATCAAAGAAACTTGCACTATATATTTTTTTTTCTTGAGGTACCTTGAATGATTTTCTCATTTGCTAGTTGTTAAGTTCGTTCTTACTAAGGTTAAATAATTTTTGAGGGAATTGAACGAAAGCTTACGAACTCTTGTGATTTTTATATCCAAATGGAAATGAAATTCTATGTGCTTGTATTTAATGTATTTCAAAAAATTAGGTCAGAACTATTCCTATCAATCAATGATTTAGGATTAAACAGAAACATTCAAAAGTAAAGACAAAGAATTAAAAGACACATGCAATTGTTCACCCTGTGAAAACTCCTTACACGGGAGAAAAACCACAGGTCGTTATTGATAAAATTAGCAACTAAAAATTCACTAATCAAAAAGAGTTTAATCTAAATTGCATTTACAGACTTGATAACCTAGTCTCAAGATTATCTCTCTTATGACTAAAGCTTCACACACAATCTTCTTCTGTTCTCACAACAATCTTCTTGATCTCACACCAAGAATCTTCTTCTGTTTTCGCAACAAACCTTCTTGATCTCACACCAAGAATCTTCTTCTGTTATCGCAACAAACCTTCTTGATCTCACACCAAGAATCTTCTTCTGTTCTCGCAACAAACCTTCTTGATCTTACACCAAGAATCTTCTTTTAACAATATGTAGAAAATATTGTAAATCTAACTCAACATCAATCTCAGGATTAGAAGAAGCTTGTTGATCTTGAATTCACTCTCTGATAAAGGAGTTTTGAGCTTTTCGAAAAATAAAGGTTTTTCAAAAACAAAAAAGACCGAGGGAGAAAAGGAAACAAGGTTTGCTTAAATAGTAACCCTATTTCTCCCGAGAGTCGTTTGAACGACAAAAAGTCTCGTTCGAACGAAACATTGGCTATGAGCCAAAAACCAGGGGACATGTCAACTCGTTCGAATGATAAGAAAATTCGTTCGAACGAAAATTGGTTATGGGACAAATTTCGAGGAGATATGTCAAGTCGTTCGAACGACTTGAAAACTAATTAAAATTCCTCATCATTGTCAGAGATACAGTAGTTGTCAACATCTCTGGTTCCCTGAGAAGAAGAAGAGTTAGAGGAAGACTTAAATACCACAGTCTTATTCTTCTTAGGGTTTTCCATTTCCATTTCAATTTCAAACGTACTTAATTTTCTAGCAATGTGTCAGGTTTCATGGTTTTAAGATTGTGTGCTTCCTCTATGGAATTACGTCTGGATCTTAAACTCTTAGGAAGATATCTTAGAATTTTATGTACTATTTGAACATCAGTGTATCCAGCTCCTAAAGAAGAACTGTTGTTGACAATGTCGCTAAGTCTGGCATAAAACTCACTAAATGACTCATCCTCACTTATCTTGATGTTTTCAAATTGAGATGTGAGCATTTGGAGTTTACTTTCTTTAACCGTATCATCACCTTCGTAAGTGCGCATCAAGATGTCCCAAGCTTCTTTTGAAGTGGTACACGCAGATATGTGCCTATGCTCACTTTGGCTTAGCGAATTAAAGATAGCATTAAGACCTTAAGAATTATACCCAGATATTTTTTTTTCCTTAGACCATTGATTTCAAGGTTTAGGAACTTCTACAGCAATTGCTGGTTCATCCCACATAGCAGTCAGGGGCACCCATCCATCTTCAATGGCAATCCAGACATCTTCTCCCATTAATTGCAAGAAGGCAATCATTCAAACCTTCCAGTAAGGGAAGTTCGTGCCATCAAAGAGTGGCTGACGATTTATAGGACCTCCAAAATTTTCGGAATCCATTAAATTAAGCAAGTATGTAAACAGGATCACCGCTCAGGATATAAAGCCTACAAGCGATTCTGCTCTGATACCAATTAAAATTCTATGTTCTTGTATTTAATGTATTTTGATAAATTAGGTCAGAACTATTCCTATCAATTAATAATTTAGGATTAAACAGAAACAATCAAAAACAAAGACAAATAATTAAAAGACACATGCAATTGTTCACTCTGTGGAAACTCCTTACACGGGAGAAAAACCACAGGTCGTTGTTGATAAAATCAACAACTAAAAATTTACTAATCCAAAAGAGTTTAATCTGAATTGTACGTACAAACTTGATAACCTAGTTTCAAGATTAGACTAAAGCTTCATACCCAATCTTCTTTTGTTTTCACAACAATCCTTCTTGATCTCATACCAAGAATCTTCTTCTGTTCTCGCAATAAACCTTCTTGATCTCACACCAAGAATCTTCTTTCAATAATATGTAGAAAGTATTGTAAATCTAGCTCAACATCAATCTCCAGATTAGAAGAGGCTTGATTGATCTTAAATTTACACTATCTGATAAAGAAGTTTTGAGCTTTTCGAAAAATAAAAGTTTTTCAAAAACATAAAAGACTGAGGGAGAAAAGGAAACAAGGTTTGCTTAAATAGTAACCCTATTTCTCCCGAGAGCCGTTCGAACGACAATAAGTCTCGTTCTAGCGAAACATTGGCTATGGGCCAAAAACCAGGGGACATGTCAACTCGTTCGAACGACAATAAAATTTGTTCAAACGAAAATTGGCTATGGGCCAAATTTCGAGGAGATATGTCAAGTCGTTCGAATGACAATTAAATAAAAAGCTTATTCCTTTATCATTGAGTTCTACTTACCTTCTGTCTAGTGATCTCCATTTTGTCAGTGTCTTCGACTGAAAAAACCATAAGACTCCACATACACGAAATGGAACAAATAAAATCTTTCAGGAAACACATAGCTTGTCGGTTATATATATAGGATCTCAGAGACAACTATCAAATGACGTAAATGTACGTACTTAGTATTATAATTTATAATTTTGAATTAAATCTAACTAGTTTGGTTTAATTTTCTTAATATAGCTTCGTGCTTCAGATCCTTAGTGATCTCACCACGTTGACTTCTTTATTTTAATTTTTGTGTTTTTGATTTTGTTTCAGATTACTGAAGAATAATGCCTTTTCTGTTTGTAAGGGGATATGGTATAATTATGGTTTCTCCGCCATTAAAGACTGCTTGATCAAGAAAAAAAAAGGGTTGAGTCAATGTTTTCTATTGGTTTCTTAAAATTATTTTTTCATGTGTGTTAATCTTACTAAGGCAGGCCTATTATTCATGGTTTTGCATATGTAGAGTTTTTTGCTAAAACAAATATGGTACTTAGAATCTGTAGGAACAGGTCATTCCCAAGAAGATGGATTATAAAAACTTTGCCAATGAATCTGAGACCTAGTGCGGGAGTAATAGTTTATCAAAATCTCAACCTGTTAATTCAACATTGAATTTAATGAATTTTGGTCCATAACATTCTAGATATTGGTTATATTGTCATTTTTTTTGGCTTCCCCCATCTAAAGTTAAAATCGCATTACCGATCATCTCTGCTGCAATAACTACCCCATCTCTCCCAAATAATGTTATAAGAGAATATATCAGGCAAGTTCCAAAGTATGTGGCAGGTATTGTAGTTTTTGGAGACCATGTGAAGTTTTCTAGCAAAGATATAAAAAATGTTACAGGTTAACAGATATTGAGGGTCACCAGAGATAAAAATAATGTACTCAACTTTGCAAACAAACAATCAATCAATGTCAGGACAAACATCTAGCAAATAAAAGACGATGTGAATAATTCAAAATAATCTGATTATAACTATATAATTCAAAACATCATTTAGCAAATAAAATGAAAAAAATGAATTCTAAACACATTGCAAAAAAGATTTTAAGTTTCAGCAATTTGTCATACTTAAAACTTAAAAAGATTTAAAAGGCGTGATACTTCTAGTCACTTTGAGAAGGTCATAATCTATATATCATAACTGTCTGAGACTGTTATTTTGTACTATGGATTTCCTGCAGCCTTGATAGTAGTAGTCTCCTCCTGAAAATACAAAAAAGATACCAAAAATGAGAAATTAAAAACATTTCAACATTGAATTCAATATGAATGTAGAATTTGAAGAACAAACTTTAAAGCTGAAGTAATCGAATTGAATAATTCTTTATTCAGAGTTCAATTATCAGTGTAACAAAACTTTACTGTTTGTTTTTAAAATTATATAGCAAATAAATAAACTTTCTTTTAAGAAGAGGAAAGGCTACATTTAAACATATTTCATATTAATATAGGTTGCTAAACCAGTAGCTTGTAAAGAGAAATTTAGAAGGCGTAGTTTCTTTACTGTACTACTATCCAGTCCATCAAAACTCTTTTTTGTACCATACCGATAGCTCTTTTGACACCTATACCCACATCTTCCCCTATCCTAACGTTGCTATGGCAGCCTTGCTATCTTACTGCAGCTAGACATCGTCGTTCTGAGTTCTGAGAGCTTTATCCTACTTGACGCAGAATCTTCCTTGGAACAGATCCCACCGATGCTCTATGTCTAGGCTACAAAACTATAAGTAAGGTAGCTAAACTGAGTTTTCTCAAGTCGGTCCTGTGCGACCTGAAGGTTTTACAATTGCGGTATTTGAATATAAATAATATTTTACTTTTCAAGTAGTGCAACCGAGGCAGGTTAAAGAGTAGAACTTCCTTTCGCTTCCTATAAGTAAACCAAGTTTTCTCCTCAGGTTAGGTTGTCCTATCTCTAATCTCTATGTCAGAATACTCATAAGTTTCAGTTCACAGTCGAATGTAAGTCACCTTGACATTAATTTCCATGAGGCCTCAGTCTTTTAATACTAATCAAACCTCGTATTCCCTCCCAATAAAAAATTCACCACTAATCTAAAGTCCAACTCATCTGGTTTCAGAAGTACTATAGAAATAATCCAAGCCTTCCAAAGCACGCCTTGTCATATGCGTCGGTGGAATGGACGTTTGAAACCAAAGCAAAAAGATGGGTTATTTTTATATTATTATAAATTGATATTTACTTTAATTGCTAGAATTATAGGACTAGTTTCCTAATTAGATTAGTATTAAAGGTTTCTATTTGTGATAAGTCATTCTCCTGTTAAAAAGAGACCTTAAGCTTAGTTTATTTCTTATGTTAATTTCTATGAGAGGACCAAATTGATCCGGAAGAGGGATGGTGAGTCCCGAAGACTCCGGTAGAGGGAGAGAGAATCCCATATATGCCACAAGTTTCAGAAATGCGAGAAAGAGAAGTCGCGACAAATTTATCGTAAATCAAAGTCAAAAGAGTGGTCGGAACTATTGGGGGAATTCTTTGGAGAGATTAACAAGACAAAAAAATATTGACATTAATTATGCCTTAACCCAACGTATCAGCGTTCAATATAACGTATGCTAAATCTATAAAGACTAAAAGAAGTCATAATATGAGGTAGATCTTGGATATCTTGGAATAGAGCTTCAAGATATGCACATTATCAAATGTTGCTTGAGAAAAACTAAGAGCCTTAACCCATACACATAAAGAACAACCATAAACATACTTTTCTTGTAAATAATGAGAACGGTAATAGAGGCGTAGGAGAAGATTTTGATCGAATTGAGTTGTTGGAAAATCATAAGAGAACAAATAAATAAATTCTATTTTACACTACCTACAACAGAAATTAAAGTTACGAACTTTGAAAGAGATGATTAAATGATCAGGGACTTATGAAAATCCCAAATGACAATAAATTAAAGAAAGGATATTGGCAAACTAAACGTGAAAAACCCTAAAGTAATGGTACTCACCTTAGATATAATGTTTCTATCTTTTCAGAATTAATATGCAAAACCATGAAAGTTATAGAATCAAGTAAAATCCAAGAAATAAATTACAAAGACCAATGCAAAATTGAAATTGAGAGAAATACCATACTATAGTTTTAGGGAAAGAGAGAGAGAAAAAAAAACCTTTTTTACAGTACATTCTCTTCATGGATGCATTG
This sequence comes from Kingdonia uniflora, assembly GCA_014058105.1. Lineage (NCBI taxonomy): Eukaryota > Viridiplantae > Streptophyta > Magnoliopsida > Ranunculales > Circaeasteraceae > Kingdonia > Kingdonia uniflora. The sequence goes on along the minus strand of JACGCM010002142.1, from coordinate 950,834 downwards.
CATTCCATGAAGCAATGCTCCTAAGAAAATTGACAAGTACTAAACTTCTACTGCATTTGTAAATGGAAAGGGGAGAATTGATTACAGGTTGCGGAGATCAGATCATTCCAATGACCTAACAAAGTATATTTACTTCTAATTTGATCTACATATGAATGCAGATTGGGAGATAGGTTTTAATTTTTAATCACTTAGAGAGATGGTGATGTGATACATCCCTCATAGGATCGTCTACCCATAGTATGACCTATGTTTATTTAATGTTTTAGCTTAAGCTCTATTAGAGTGGTCCAATATAGTTTATTAGCAGTTTCCCAATTTAAGTAGAAGTCTATTTCAATTAGAATTAGGGTTTCTAATTCTAGCCCCCCTTGTGTTCTATAAAATGGGAGGTCTAGGTTCTTTGTTTCGCATTAGATTTTGATTAATGAAAGTTGATTTGTTTAGTTGAAACCCTAGTTTTCTTTAACTTTCAAATACAACGTGATCTTCATACGAATATCGCTTCCGCATTCGTAGTAATCAGGTCAATTGGTACCAGAGCTGCGTGAGATCTAAGTAGAGTCAGTTTCAAAAACAAAGATGCCTCGTGGAAGAACCGCGATGAAGAAACCTACACTAGCTCAAGATGTAGCAAGGATAGAGGATAAGCTTGATAAGCATGTCGATGCTTTAGGTAGATGAGCCTTTTTCAAGCCCCCCAATCAACGACGATTTTATCGCCTATTTATGACGATTATCCTAAAGAATAGAGCACCACCGTACAGACTGGTGAAACAGAAACCCTATTTGTATATCTTATTGTCGATAGTGACGTGAGATCAGAAACACTGATGTTTGATACGACGAGCAAACAAACGTCGACCGTCTTGGAAGATCCGCTCAATGACCTACTACCATCGCTAATGAGAACGACAACGCAAATTGTGGCATCTTGACCGACGGTAGCAATAACAACGTTGTCAGCGCCAACATTAATAACAATGCATCAAACAATCTGATAACTCCACCTAACCAGTCCACTGATTGTCGCGCTCACCGGAGTGGCAAACCCATTTGATCCAGGGTGTTTACTGAGAGAAGTAGGTCGCGAAGAAGGTGTTGCAGCCGCTAAGGGAAGTTTTATTTCCACCAGTAATGGAGTTCGCTCGAAGGTTATGTTGCAGGTTTTAATCATGGAGAAGATTATAGAAATTTAGGGTTTCACTCCTTAATTCCAATTGATTACAAAATTTATAGTGATAAGAGAGAGAGAGAGAGGACTCGCCAAACCTTTCTTTAGAGTCAAGGAGGCACCCATAAGCGGTGTGTTAACTGAAATCTTCACCGGTTTAAAAAAACTAGATGAAGAAGTTGCTGGTTTTTGGCATGGAGAAGTCGGGATTGAGAGATAGGAAGAGAAGACATCATGTGGTAAGCACGTGCCATTTTTTCAAAACCAAACCCACCATTCTAACCCAACCCATCTCCATATCCCTTCTCCTTTTCTTTTTTCACAGGCCCACCACCCACTTGCTTTATATTTGAATCTTGTTTGGAAAAATATGATATTAGCCAATATTTTGGTCCACTAACTACCCATCCCACTATACAGTACACATGCTTCACATGTGTTGATCCCAACCCCACATCCCATGCTTCAGAACTCAGACCCAGATCTAACTTAGAATTTAGACCCACGTGTTGCACACATGGAAGACTCGTCAGCCAGCCCTACTCCATTATTACCACGTCAGGAAAAGCAAATGTTGGTTGATACATTTTGGGAGGGCTTTTTAACGAAGTTCGAGACGCAGGTTTCTATGTTTAATTTCTTCACTTTTAGACGTTCTTCAACATAGGGATTTGAAGACCTTGGGTACAATCTCTGGGTACAAAAAATTCCACGGAAGACTTCAAGATTTCCTGAAGAGTTCCATAGTACAGATTTCGTGTGTGTTCTATGGGATGAAAACAAAGAGACTGAGATACACACTACGTTCGTGCGTGAGTCCTCAGGAGCACCACCCTATTGATTTCATGGATAAAATCTTCTCAGGCGGAGGGTTTTATGTGACACATCCCTCATAGGATCGTCTACCCACCATATGACCTATGTTTATTTAATGCTTTATATTTTATGTTTTAGCTTAAGCTCTGTTGGAGAGGTTTAATATAGTTTATTAGCAGTTTCCTAATTTAAGTAGAAGTCTATTTCATTTAGAATTAGGGTTCCTAATTCTAACCCCCCTTGTGTTTTATAAAAGGGGAGACCTAGGTTATTTGTTTCACAGTTGATTTTGATTAATGAAAGTTAATTTATTTAGTTAAAACCCTAGTTTTCCCTAACTCTCGAATACAACGTGATCTTCATACGAATCTCTCTTTCGTGTTCGTAGTAATCACGTCAGATGGGTTATGAGAAGCTGTTAGGGAGGTTATATGAGGTGAACCATTAATGATTATGAGTATTATTTGTTGACGGGAGAGGAAGAAGAACCAATTACTTTTTCAATAGAGGAGGATCATTATGGCCATAATTAGAATTATAGTAGAGTTCATTGCTGTTTCGAGAAGTTTTAAAGGGTAAACCATTGAGGCACGCGTAATTATGACATTTTTAGTATACCCTAACATGTATTTTAGTTGTCCATTATATTTAATTTTGGGTACTTATGCACGTTTGTTTGATTGTAGCTATTGGAGATGGATATTTAAAGCCAAGTTTATAAATTCAAGTAAAAGTATCTCCAGCAGTTCATAACACAAAAAATCAAAGACACAACATATTTGGTCTCAATATTGAAGAAATATATACACAAATATTCCTGAAGAATAAAATCAAAAAATATATTACATCCAAGATCCTTGAAGATATTTTATATTGAAGATATATGCAAAAGTTTCCATGAAAAAATATCTCTATATCTCTTAAGGAAATTATATGCAAGAATCTTAGGTAATTGGTTGTAATATTAGAAGATATTATTGTGTAAATATTCTTTAGAATTTAATGTATAGTTTTTAAATTTGGGTTCCTTCTCCTATTAAAGGAACCTTCCCCCCATTGTAATTGGGCATCTTATATTGGAGCAAGTTTAGAAGAAATAAAGTCTTAGTTTTTATTTAATTGTCTTCTTCTTCTCTTTTAGTTTAATTTTTGTTAATGTCCTTTTTAGTTGTCAATGCGATAAAGTCTGAGATGAGTGGCTAATCTTCTAGCTAAGACTAGGATGAGGCCTCTTCTTGGATGAGCAATGGTTAATAATAATTAGGTTCTAATTAGTTTTTTCTTAGTACTTTATAATTGATAAGTTAGTGCATCATATCAAAGGCTTGACCATAACTTCGATTTGGTGTACGATAACTTTGGATACAAATAAGTGCTACTAACCGTAGACTTGATTTTGAGATCTAAACAAGAGAAAACACTAGAGAACTTACTCAAGCCTAGCCATTGTTGAGTTGATAATTCTCTAAGACACTCTTCACCATCTCATAAAACCATAACAAATAAATGCTTGACCATAGATTTAGTGGTTTATTTTACAACATTGTATATGTCTTAACGCGAACATATGATGGGTGGAGATATTAGGATCTAGTTATATATTGATTAGTATTTTGAAAGGTAGATGCCAAGTTTGAACCTTAGCTCTCTCCCTCATTAAGTTTTATAATTAGTTTTTATTTATTCTTCTTAGATTTATCTCGTATAAAATCGTATTTCGGCCTAGAAAGTATTTATTTTCCCAAACCGCCTTGTCGATTCGATCCCACTCATCAGTGTTACAAATCGACAACCGTACTTTGAGTTGGTATTTTGCTAGAGGCCATAAAAAACTTTTATCAACCATTAAGGCATTACATAGGACTAACAAAGCCACCGGGACAATCGTATGACAAAACTGATATTTATAATATAGATTTAAGGTCATAGGTGCATATAAAGATGGCTTTGTCCTATTCTCTTGGTTTTGAATAGTTATTAATAATGCTTTTATAGGAAATAAAACATCTAGAATCAAAACTTAAATTCTAAAATTTGTAGATTATTTCAAAACTCTAATTCATAAGCAAATTATGAATAATCTAAACCATTGGATCCTGCCAATAAAATGCTACTTGTTCAACATAACCAATTGAACATGATATAATTACTTCTTTCTTCATGGCTGTGGGCTATTCTTCTTAGCTGCATCAGCCTTGTATTCTTCAAGTTCCTTTTTGTTCGCTACCATTGCTTCTGCCGCTTTATTAGTCTATAGTTTTCTCTCCGTGTAAGGGCCTAACTTCACAAGGAGGGGAAGTTGGCTCTTACACCATGGGGTTTATCTTCTATCAAAGGGTTTCTAGCACACAATCAATAATACGAATGACCTAATGACAATATACTTGTGTGGAGGCCTAGAATGATACACTCCACGACCTCTGGTGAGGATTTTTAAGAGATTTGATATTACTGTCGAGTAGTCGAAGGTTCGAGTACTGGGTGATTTACTGGGTGATCGAAGATAAACTGCAAGGGTTTAGGGGAGAGATTTTGTAAACTCTCTATGGTTCCCCCTCCCTCTTATTTATAGAACACAGGATGAGCTGAGTCACCATAGGAGGTCAAATTATATGTGTACCCTTAGGGTTCCCACCGAGTATCAGGCGGGTATCCTAGAGTTGGTGTTGATGCCATAAATATCGGGTCTGGTACTGTGCTCTGACACTGTAGTTGCTGTTGGTTCTGTCACTATAGCTGTCAGGACCAACAATGTCGCCGTTTTTGTCTGGTGAGCTGGCTGTCTGACATGTCTACCTTCGACCACATATGAATATGGTTAAAGTATTTCTGATGCTGATGTGAAGTTCGTGTGCTGACGGATCTGTCTTCATCTTCGAGGCTTATTCATAGTCGAGGCTTCGCCTTCAGGGCTTCATCTTCGTATAGTCTTGGAAGGCTTGTTTACGGATTGAATGGGCTTTAAGGTATTCAGGTAGGCTTTAATGTAGCCTTTAAGTATTTGACTGGTGCTAGAAGGCTGCGAGTAGGCTACTATATTCGCCCCCTCTCAGCAAGGATCTCAAAAATAGGTGTAGAGGCATTTACCGAGAAAAACTATTAGTTGTTGGAAGTCGAATGGTTGACTGAGGCATATTTGATTTCTGAGGAAAGTAATAAAGGAGGGTAATTACGAAGTTGTGGTGATTACAGAGTAATAAATACTGTTAATGAAGCTATAAATAGGGTTTTTGAGGGGTACTATTGTATACTCTTCGTTTTCACTTTCTTTCTCTATTTTCTATGAAATAAATGGATACCACTCCCAACACACGCTATCAGAGATGGATGGGTTTCGCCAGAGGCCGTCGCGTAGGACAGAAAATGGTTGAACTAAAACTGAAGTTCTTTGGGGACAAGGAACTCGACTGGGATATGCCAGACCTGGTAGAGGTAGAGCCTGGGGATGGCAAGGGTTCTTCGTTTACGGGAGAAGACACTCGAACTAAAGTAGAAGTATTTTGGCGATCGAGGCCTGGATTGGGTTATGCCGAATTTGTTTGAAGTGGAGTCAGGGGAACCCATTAGTGGGATGCCCTATACGTACTGGTGGAGGGTGCTACAATTGATGGGCCCGCTTCCCGACGACCGATTGGCCTTCTTGGAGTCTTTGACTGAGGAGGTGGTGGACAAGGAAGATGCCGAGGTTGTGTCTTCAAAGAACTGTCCCATTTGTAAATAGGGGCTGCTTTATTATGGTAAAATAGGATGGTAGGAGTGTTTGTAGTTTTTTTTATTGTTGATTATTTTCTTATGTATTTCGATGTACGGGCGTCTGTCCGAATAAACATAACAATTAATGAGATGACTGTCAAAGTGAGATACTGAACTGTTTTTGTATAAGTAGGACAAATATAATACTCGAAGGTAATTTAGGCGCGAAAACAGTTTCCCGAGACACGCATTATTGGCATGTTTTGAATTTGAATATCAGGTTATCTGAGGGTGAATGTTTGAGAGGTGATGTAAATGATTATTCAAGAATGAGAGGAAAGTATTTTGAAGGTCGATTGGCTTTGATTGGCAAAATTGACAGTCCAAACAACTAGCATGTTAAAAACTATACGGAGCCTAAGGCAGAGTGTCCTGCAGGCATCATGATATTTCCTTAGATTACGAAAAAAGGTTAATTTGATGTAAGGATATGATTTGACAGCTTCGAGTGGGGATCAGAAGGTTCGAGTTATTTTATGTATATAAATTGTGTGAATGCTCGCGTGAGATGCGTTCGTAGGGTAATGGAGGGTAAACTCGAGAAAATACATCTCAGCCGAAAAGTTGGGGTAGTGGTAATGATAGCGATTTTGGGAATCGTGGCAGTTTTTTAGTATTCCGAGAAGGTATATATGTGGTAGGAGCATAGTTACTGTTCCTGGTTACCCACTTATAGAAAAACTAGAGAGTGAGAGAAAGAGAATGTACGCCATTGTTTCATAGAGCTCGGTAATTGCTTTGGGATCGTCTGAATTGCTGAAAGGAAGGAAAGATACTCTGCTTAAATAGGTATGCCGTCTTACTTCTGTCTTGTTTCTTCAACTTCTATTTCTGTATATGGACTACATATTAGGGTAGGGGATGCTAAGGTTTATAGTTGTGATGATATGACCGAGGACGGAGGGAGACCATGTATCTGCAGGTCTAGCCTTTTGAGATTCTGAGGGTATTGATGGTATAGCAGGGATTAGAGTCGAATATTTGACTATGATAGTATGGGTTGGAGAGGGTAGGTAAAAGTAAGTTATTGACACATAATAGTCGAATATATCGATCTAATTGCTTGCCTCTTCTTTTGTAAGATAAGATGCGTACCCGTTGATCTTCGAGATTGAGGCTAATAGACAAGGAGATCAAAGAAAATAAGGCTAGTATGTCTGGTCGTGCTCCGATGGGTGAGGGCAGCGACGTAGAAGAATTAGATATTGCAAAAGATGTCCCATTAGCGATGGTGGTTTTTAAAATTGGGGCTTTGAGTAGTAAATATCGTAAGACACGAGTGACCGAGGAGAGGGATGGGGAAGAAATGGTAGGAGGAGAGAGAGAGGGACGTGAAGGTAGTGCTGAGCCTTCGGGTAATAAAAGGGGAGAGATGAAGCAAAGTGATCATTGTGAGGAATCGACTGATTCAGAGGGGGCCGATGGTTCTGTTTCAGCTAGAGAGATGCTAAGGCTTGATCGATTTGTGGTCAAATTTGAGTTGTCAAAGGTAGGGGTGATATTAAATACTGTGGGGTCAGGGTACGCCTTCACGTCAAAACCTCGAGAGGGTATTATGGCGTATAGAGGCCAAATTCGTCTAGGAATGCAGCAACCCCTCCGAAGACTAGTAAAGGAGGTGCTAAACTTTTGGGAAGTAGCCCCATGCCATATGAATGAGAATTTTTACGAATTATGAAGGTAATTGAGGGTATAAATGTAAAACTGTGAGGTGAGGGGAGGAGCTTAATTGAGTGGTACGATATTGCCTCGTTCAACTCCAAGAACGTAAACTAGAAGCTCGGTACCTATCATATCCAGTGTCACGCGGATAAGTCCTAGTTGTTTGATCTATGCTCGACGGGTCGAGGGTGGGATAAAGACTTGGTTGTAGTACCGGGTAACTATGAGAATGTCGAAGGAGAAGATCCTTATAAGTTATAGCATAAGGTCTATAATTCGAGTAAGTTTTCTCTCAATTTTTTTTGATGTATTGATTGAATAGACTGATAATCGTGTTTCTGTTTACTCTGCAGGTCTTAATAACCAGACTTGGACAAATCTGAGGGATTATATCGATGCGTTGATCAACTCGGGCGAGGAAGGGGTGAACTCTATTTTTAAGGGGCTTGGTATTAAGAAGAAAAGGCAGAAGAAGATAGATTCCCTGCTTCGAAACGTACCCATTGCGCCGAAGCCATCAAAAAAGAGAGGTGTCGAAGGAATGGAAAAAGTTAAATTGTCGAGGAATGTAAATTATGTACTGAAGGGGCAGCAGGCATCGAGGTAGGCAACGCCAGTGCCCAAAGTAGTTCGTGGTATTTTAAGGTAGGCGTCGAAGAAGACGTCAATGCAGGCTGATAAAGGGAAGGGGAAGGTCTTTCCCGAATCTTCAAGGGTACAACAGCCCAAAGGACCTCATCGTAAGAGGCGTAGAGCGCTGGAGGTGGATGATGCAGAGGATATGGATTAAAAACTAATCGCGTCCGAACTGGAGGAGCATGATAGAGCTAAGGCTGCTTCGATGGAGATACTCTGTGGCACTGATCCCGACGAAGCTGCGAGGCGGATAAAGAAGAGTATGTATTAGGTAACTGTTAATTTTTTGTGAAATTATGAATTTTTCTTAAGTCCAACATGCTTCCAGAGATACTGATGGCTCCAATATTCTAGAAGATAGATGCTTGGGCGTAGGTTTTCAATAAGACACAAAAGGTAGCAATGAAGCAGTTAAAGCAGGCGGTTGACAATCTAGAGCTTGCTCGAGGGACCGAAGCATCGCTGGTTTATGAAATTTGCGTTTTGAAGCGAGATCAGGGGACTATCAGAGATGAATTCGAGAGGAGGCTCAAAGCTCAATGGTACACTCATACACAACTTCTGAAGGCAAAACTTGTTGAGAAGGATATGGTTATTGCAGAAGAGAAGGTGACCTTCCAAGGGCAGTTTGATGAAGAATGGGAGACTAATGTCAGGCTCAAGAAGTTCATCGAAGATTTGGGGTATGATCCTTATACTTTACAATGCTTGCCCATTAACAATGATCCTATTACTGGCAATGCTATTCTGACAGAGGCTGTAAAAGTAGATGTTGCTAGTGTGAGTATAAGAGTGGGAATGGCACGGAGACTCCTGTGTTAGACAAAGTTGTTATTGATACTGCGACCGAAGGGGTCATGGGTGCTTATGGATCGAACCCTTCTACTGTAGGTACTGGGGGTGTTGGCAAAGAGGAAACTGCAGGAGGAGATGGTGTAGCCACTCTGATATGAGGTATTATATTAAGCGTGCCAAACTATTTTTCTGATCTTTCTGTTGTGTTGTGATATTTGAACAATGTTGAGTTTGCTTCGTACTTGAGTTGTAAGCTTGTGTTTGTTTTGAATTACTGATGTAAGCTGTACTGAAGCTGGTTTGTGTTGAGATTGATTTGCATTGATTTGCTGTGCTAGAATCCTGATGTATGCTCTGAACTTGGTTTGAATTGATTTGTGTTGAACTTGATTCTCTGATATATGCTCTACTGAAACTTCTTGTATACAGTAGAGTTGTTGATATTCTTATCTACTTGTATCTGCATATACTGTAAGTGTAGAATGCTTGTAGAATTATCGAACCTTGAAAAGCTTTGAGATGGTTCCCCGAGTATCAGTCAATAGATGAACGTGACACTTGGGTGGGACCAAGAATTTTACTGGACTTCAAAGGCCTGAGCCTGGTTGAAGTAGAATGTGATCGCCCCCAATACATTCTCGAGGGTCCAGTCTCTTGACCATTCGTGCCCCCCAAGTTTGCTTGAATTTTGGAGACTTGAGAAATTTCAAGGTCACCCTCAAGTATCAGTTGGGTCGAAGGGTTGACGTGATACATAGGGTAAACCAAGAAATTCACTGGACTTCAAAGGCCTGAGCCTGATCGAAGTAGAACGTGTTTGCCCCTAATACATTTTTGAGGGTTCGATCTTTCGACCATTCGTGCTCCCCGAGTTTGCTCGAATATTGGGGACTTGAAAATTTTTAAGGTCGCCCCCAAGTATCAGTCGGGTCGAATGGTTGACGTGATACTTAGGGTAATCCAAAATATTTGCTGGACTTCGAAGGCCTAAGCCCGATCGAAGTAGAACGTGTTCGCCCCCAATGCATTCTCGAGGGTCCGGTCTCTCGACCATTCGTGCCCCCCGAGTTTACTCGAATATTGGAGACTTTGAAAATTTTCAAGGTCGCCCCCAAGTATCAGTCGGGTCGAAAGGTTGACATGATACTTCAAAGGCATGAGTCGGATCGAAGTAGAAATTGTTCGCCCCCAATGCATTCTCGAGGGTCCGGTTTCTCAACCATTCGTGCCCCTAAGTTTGCTCGAATATTGAAGACTTGAAAAATTTCAAGGTTGCCCCCAAGTATCAGTCGGGTCGAAGGGTTGGCATGATACTTAGGGTAAACCAAGAAATTCATTGGAAAATAGGAGATAAAGTTCGGAGGAAAAAAATGTTCATTGATTATATTGTATTTACATTAGTAGAACGAGGTGAGGGTCGTGGCTTATTGTATAATACTTACTGCATTGTATTCCATGGATTTGGTCAAAGTTCTTCATCTTTTGTCATTAGGTAATTTGAACCTTATCAGTTTTATCGTAAACAACATAAGGTCCTTCCCAGGATTCGGCTAGCTTACCGGTATTTCGAGGCTTCGAAGACTGTGTGACATGTCCAAGTACAAGATCTCCAATGTTAAAACTTTGTGGTCGAACGCGCTTGTTATATGACTTTTGGAAGGATAGATGGTAATACCTGAGGCTTGCGATGGCTCGGTCTCTGGTTTAGTCGATCCATAACATATTACACCCGAGTTCAAGCTTATTATCTTTGTCTGGGAGGTTGGGATCTCGTGTGGGTGGTTCGAATTGTGTAGGGAGCACTGCTTCATTATCGTAGGCTTGGAGAAAAGGGGTGTAGCCCATTGCTTTCTTGGTGTTGTTCGATTGGCCAAGAGGACATGCTGTAATTCCTGAATTCATTATCCTTTCTTTGTATCAACATACTTCTTGAGACTGTCGACTATGGTTTTATTGATTGCTTCGACTTGACCATTCCCTTGGTGGTAGTAAGGTGTTGAGGGTGAGAGGATGATATTGTACTTCTTAAGGAAAATTTTGACTTTGTTCCCGACGAATTGTGGACCATTGTCACAACGAATCATATGAGGGCAGCCGAAGCGTGTAATGATGTTTTCCTATAAAAACTTGATGACTTCTTCTTCTCTTGTTCGACACAATGGTACGACTTCGACCCATTTGGAAAAATAATCTTTTACAACAAGGATATTTTCTCGACTACCTGAAGCTTTGGGAAAAGAACCCACAAGATCGATGACCCATCGTTTGAATGGCTAAAGTGGAGGTCTTGTGAGGGGCTATGATGTCGTGGGCATGGCACTTCATTTATAACAGTGTTTGGCATACTCTTCAGCTTGCTTCTTCATATTAGGCCAGAATAAACCTTGGGAGACGGCTCGAAGGGCCATGGATTGACTAGTGGTATGAACACTGCATGTACCTTCGTGGAGTTTGGCTAGAATTGAAGAGGCTTTGTTTTGAAAGATACATCGAAGGAGGACGCCATTTGGGGATTTGTGATCTAACTCACATTTGAGGATGGTGTATCTGCGGCAGTTTTCTAATAATGATCTTTTAGCTTTGAGATCGTCTGGGAGGATAGCGTTGTTAAAGGAATCGAGGAATGGTGTTCGCCAGTCGTCTGGATCATGACTCTCACCCCTAGTATTGATGGCATTGACTTCCATCTAGTCAATACTTGGGCGTTCGAGTACATCGATATAAAGAGTTTGAGATTCAGACTGGCCTAACATAGCTACTATGTAGGCGATGACATCTGGGTGTCTATTTTTGCCTCTGGGATAGTGAGTGATAGAAGATTTTTCAGGGAAACAGTCCATGCGCTGGTGGACGAGAGCAACATATTCGGCCATGCGACCGTTGGCTTGATTTTTACCTGAGTATTGTCTCTGGACGAGTTGGGAATATGTGAAAACTACAAGTTTAGGGACATCGAGATCAAGTGCGAGGTCGAGGCTATGGATCAAGGCTTCATGCTCAGCCTCGTTGTTGGAGCATTCAAAGCTTAATTTAACTGCCTTCTCAATCTAATTATTGGTTGGTATGACCAGGACGAAACCGATCTCTGAACCATTAGGTCCAACTGATCCGTCTGTGAAGAGACGCCAGCCTGTGTTGGGGTTCCATGGGTCTGTTGGTTCGGGCTGGTCTTCTGGTAGTTCATCTTCATGTTCCTCCCACTCAACATTTTCGACCGGTAACTTTACAAGGAAATCGGCTACTGCTTGGCCATTTTGGGATATTTGCTTCTCAAATGTGATATCGTGTTCCCCTAGATAAACAGACCACTATTGTACTCATCTGGATTTTTCTTTCTTGCAAAGAACTTCTCGAAGGGGATAAATTGTTATAATACGGATAGCGTGAGCTTAAAAATATGGTTTGAGTTTTCGGGAAGTGTAGACGAGGGTGAGGAACAATCGCTCAAGTTTCGTGTATTGTGTTTCTACAGGTGTGAGAGTTTTGCTGATAAAATATATAGGTTTTTCAATGTTGGATTGAGTCGAATGGGGAAAAAGTTGATAGAAGTGTCAATGACTACGAGGTATAAAGAAAGCGTTTCACCTTCGACAGGGGTGCTGATAATGGGTAGTCGGCCAAGGTATGTTTTAAGTTTGAAGAAGGCCTGCTCACAGTCGGGTGTCCAATTGATCTCGGGGTTGTTTTTCTTTTTAGCCTTGTGGACGCCTTGGTCGCGTAAGAGTGAGAAGAACCAAACACAGCGGTCGGAGGATTTAGAAATGAAACAGTTTAGGGCCGCTATTTTACCAGCCACTTTTTGGACATCTTTTTTGGTTTTGGGCGAAGGCATGTCGATGAGGGCTCGAATATGGGTAAGGTCGATCTCGATGCCTCGTTTACTGATAAGGTGGCCTAAAATTTTTCTAGACAAAACACCAAACTGGCATTTGTTTGGGTTATGTTTCATGTTGTATGTTCGAAGTAGCAAAAAGACTTTGGTTAGGTCCTGGATGTGGGTATGTTTTTGGAGGCTCTTGAATAATATGTAAACTTCGACCGACTTGCCAAGCAAGGGTTTAAACATGGTTGTAACAAGGCGTTTGTAGGTGGCACCCCCATTTTTGAGGCCGAAGGGCATGACATTAAAATAGTAGAGGCCCTGTTAAGTGATAAAATAAGTTTTAAGTTAATCCTCAGGGAGGAGGGGTACCTGATTGTAACCTGAAACTGTATCCATCATTGATAGGCGCTCGTGTTCAGCAGTAGCATCGAGGAGTGCTAAAATGATCGGGAGGGGGAAACTGTCCTTCGATGTGTGTTTATTATGGTTTGTGAAGTCAATACAAATTCTGATCTTCCCATTCTTTTTAGAAATAACAACAATGTTATATATCCAGTTAGCATACTTGACTTTTATGATGAAACCCGAGGCTATGAGTTTGTCAACTTCGAGGTTTACTGCTTCTCAAAGTCGTGGAGCCAAGGTACACTTCTTATGTTTTACTGTTGTAGAATGGGGGATGAGGTCGAGGCTGTGGCATGCCAAAATGGTGCCGACACTGGGCATCTCATGAAATATCCATGCGAAGACATCTTTGTTTGCTCGAAGGAAGTCAATGAGTTCAAGGCGTTCGGCCTTATCGAAGAATGTTCCAATGAACGTACCTCAACCAAGACCGTCGACTTCGATATAGATAGAGGGTTCAATGGGTGAGATTGCAAATGTCGAAGGTATGGGGATAGAGAGAGACAGTGATTGCTATGGTCGTCTGACGAGTTTCTGGTTTTGATCGATCTTCGGATGCTCACATGAGTGGGCGAGGCGTTGGGAGCCTTTCAAGTTCCACGTGCCACAGGGGGTATTAAAATGAAGGGTCTGGTGATAAGTCGAAGGTATGGCGCGTATGGCATGGAGCCTGTCGCGCCCAAGGATTCTGAGATACTCTGATTTCTTATCGATGACAAGAAATTTGGCTTGAAGTGTATCTGGGCCAGTAGTAACTGGAAGGCTAATTCGACCAACGATAACTTCGGTAGCCCCATTAAAACCTTTCAGCTCAACATTGGCAGCTGTGATGAGGTTTGTTTTATTCATGGCTTGGACGGTTTGAAGGAAAAGTACATCGGCTGCACTTCCAGTATTGATAACCAGGTGTGGAGGACGAGGTGTTCGACCTTAATCATGATGACTAAATGATCAGAATGGGGAAAACAAGCGTGCGATGTATCAAATTCGATGAATGAGATGCCTGCGGGTCGAGGAAAAAGGCTTGATTCGGGCAGGAGGACGGGCAGCTTCTTCTGGTAGGTGAGTTTACAACATTCTTCGACGTGCTTGCGCTTGCTCTTAGAACGGCCACTGTCGATATTGTTTACTTTGATGAAATGAACTTGGTAGATGTGAACTTTGGCTGGGTTGGCGGTAGCAGGTTGAGGTTTAAGGTATGACCCGTCAAGGTAACTAGGGAGGTCAGCGACATACTGATACAAACGACTCCCCTTGAGGATTATCTAAAGAGAACGTGGCAGGGTGAAGCATTTTTTGGTATGATGACAATTGCATTTATGGTTGGCACAGTAAGGTTTGCCTTGTTTGACATCAGTAGGGAAATGGGTACACTATATGGGGTCCGCTTGGATCTGTGGTAGAAGGGTGCTGAGAAGGGCAGTAAGTCTGGGTAAGACCGACTTGTCATTTTTTACGACCGTCGGTAGTATTATCAGAGTGGGGATGTTAACAGCTCTCAGTCTCTTATGAGACGGGAGCGATCAGGGGTGTAGGAGTAGAGGGTGGGCCTTGTTGAGGTTTATTTGGGTTGGTAGTCGAAGGCTGCCCCTTTTTATTTGATTCGTAGAGGCGCTCAAGGTCGATATAGCCATTGACTTTTGAGAGTATCTCCTCAATGGTTCGTGGTTTGTGGAGGACCAGGTACTCTTTGACACGACTGTTATCTGGCAAAGCGCTTGAATACGCGAGTACAACGTTTTTGACTTTGCGCGACTCATCGAGGAACCTCTTGGTGAAGGCCTCAAGGGTTTTACTGGGGGATTTTGTGAAATTAAAGAGGGCATCGACTCTAACCTCGCAGTCCTTGTTGAAGGCAAATTGGGCTATGAAAAGGTTGGATAATTGCTTGAAGCTTTGAATTGAGCCATTAGGAAGGTTATAATACCAACGAAGAGGGCTATCCGTGAGGCTGGTGAGGAAAAGTTGACACATCAGGTAGTCAGCCGTAGAGTAAAGGCTTAGAGCATTTTTGAAATTCTAGAATGTAGGATTGAGGATCAGTGTTGCGATATTTACTAATTTTTGGGGCTAAAAAATTTGGAGGCACCTCGATAGCAAGGAGCTTGGGACAGAGGGGGTTATTCAATCGACTCCATGAGTTTGGTGCTGGGCTCGCACTTATACGGTTGACAGGGTAGATTTTGTAGTCGAGGTCTTGCTGAGCACAATAGGCAAGATGATGGGGGGATCGATGGGTTTGAGGTTGATGAGGCCGAGTGTTCGGTATGTGTTTGGCGCTACGCTCCTCGAGATGTTCTCGAGCAGGGCGGCGTTTGGGGTGTCTAGAGGAGCGAAGGGTGGAGTCTGAGGATTCTCCGTAGGGTGGATGCCAAGGTGGATAGAGCCAGTAGGGGGGACAGTAGGGGCAGCAACCTCGGCACCAAGATGGACCGGGAGTACTTGGAGATGTTGTAGGGGCCCCAATCGGTCTCGAACAGAGACGCGTGATGGGGCGGGTGTTCAGGACGGTAGAGGAGCGTCTAGAGGCTGTAGTCATTGCAGCTCACGGACTGTGTTGCTCAAATCATCGATGACGCGGTTTTGTCTGTCGGCGTCATCCAAACGGCGATGCAGTTCAACTTCAAACTCTTGCCAGTTCTTCGCACTCCTCACGCAATTGCGTTAGGTGGCACTCCTCGGCCTGAGCAAATTGCTGAGTAAGAAGGGCTAGCTGGGCAACCACTTCGTCGGCGGAGTTGCTGACATGGGTGGAAGTTGAGCGGAGGGTAGGGGCCATTTGGAATTAGTTTGCAGGAATTGGAAAAAGAAAGTATGAGGCAGGGGGAGATTGGTAGGGTAAGAAAGCACAGACGGCGCCAAATGTAAGGGCCTAACTTTGCAAGGAGGGGAAATTGGCTCTTACACCATGGGGTTTATCTTCTATCAAAGGGGTTCAAGCACACAATCAATAATACGAATAACCTACTGACAATATACTTGCGTGGAGGCCTAGAATGGGACACTCCACGATCTCTGATGAGGATTTTTATGAGATTTGATATTACTTTCGAGTAGTCGAAGGTTCGAGTACTGGGTGATTTACTGGGTAATCGAAGATAAACTGTAATGGTTCAGGGGAGAGATTTCGTAACCTCTCTATGGTTCCCCCTCCCTCCTATTTATAGAACACAGGAGGGGCTGAGTCACCATAGGAGGTCAAATTACATGTGTACTCTCTGGGTATCAGGCGGGTATCCTGGAGTTGGTGTTGATCCTATAAATGTCAGGTCTGGCACTGTGCTCAAACACTGCAGCCGTTGTTGGTTTTGTCACTATAGCTGTCAGGACCAACAACGCCGCCGTTCTTGTTTGGTGACCTGGCTGTCTAACATTTCTGCCTTCGACCACGTATGAATATGGTTGAAGTATTTTTGATGCTGACGTGGAGTTCGTCTGCTGACGAATCTCTCTTCATCTTCGTCGGCGGAGTTGCTGACGAATCTCTCTTCATCTTTGTGTAGTCTTGGAAGGCTTGTTTACGGATTGAATAGGATTCGAGGTATTCATGTAGGCTTTGATGTAGCCTTCGAGTGTTCGAATGGGGCTAGAATGCTGTGAGTAGGTTACTACACTCTGCGTCATCCAATTCTTGCAAAATGGTAATATTGTTGTCAGATGAGGTAGTCCAATTCAGTATCAAATACTCCTTTTCACATGATGGATAATTCCAATTCATGGAATCCTTCTCATAAAAGTTTTCAACAATTCATTTCAGATGGAAGTATTTTATAAAAAATAACTGTACCTTCCATTTCACTAAAATGATTGCATTAACTCTAGAATAATTGATGCCTGGCACTTCTTGCTGCAATTTCATTCGTGCCTCCTTGTTGTTTTAAGGAATCGTGAGCCCAAAATTATTATTTGTGTATATAAACACAGATGCATCGAATTATCCAAGTTTATATGTAATCTTTACTAACCCGAAGAGGAAAAATGAAGATACAAGCTTTTTTGGTTTGTTGGGGTCTGCGTTCTTTTCTTCCTTCTGCTTCATTTTCTTTTGGCGATTTTCTTTTGTTTTCTGCATATCATGAAAATGAACAGCTTAATGATGCTCAAAAAGATTTTCAAATTAACTACTTGTAGTTACTAGTTATCTACACAACGAACTTGCCTTGCTTATATTTTCTGCCTTTTCCTTTTTTCTAAGCAGTTACAAGGCCTTTTTTTTTCTTATGAATTTTCAAGTGTTGCTCCTCTTCCAATTGGCAAGTTGCAACTTCGTTATCTTGTTTTGTCTTGTATAGTTCTATTTCTAGTAAATATTCTTCCTTTTGCTTCTTAGTTACTTATTAAAAGAAATCACAGTTAAATCTGCAGATTTTTTTTAAAGTTTTAACGAATTTGCTGAGTGCACCAACAAACAAACCTCTTCATAAGGCAGTCGCTGTTCCTCCGACATATTCTTCCATTTCTCTCCTGAGATTTTAGTAATCTGGCAAGCAGTCCTAGGTACTAAATCAGCATATGAAGAAAAAAAATGGAGTAACATTAAAAGAAAGGCAATGGGATCTTTAACCTCCAACATATTCTTGTTCTCTGCAGACAAAGCTTCCCTTAGATCTAGTGGCGGATCTAGGTAGAGCTCAGGGTGGGCAGCCGCCCACCCTGAAAATTTTGGTGCTTTGATTTCTAGAGGTAAAATAAAATAAAATTCCATTTGCCCTTTGTAAAATGCTGCTCTTGCCCCCCCTGACTTTGGTAAAATGAGCTCTTGCCCCCCCTGACTTTGGTAAAATGATGGGGTTTCTTCAAAGCTTGAAACTAACAACCCCATCATGGAAACAGAAGTACGAACGCAGACGTAGTAATGGGTGCCGTTGTTTTCTTGGGTTTGAAGGTGCTCTGTTTTCTTATAAGAAACACTAATAAGGGAGATAGGTTTTACAGAATTAGAGAGAAGAAGTTGTTGGGGAGTTTGGTGAATGTGTAACAAACAATGGGGAGAGAAAATATTTATTGCAGAAAGCTTTAAAGGAAAGTGTTTGATGAAATGTCAATGTGAATAATTTCTTTGAGGTGAGTGTTTGATGAAATGTCGATGAGAAAAGTTTTGCCACTCAGTTGAAGCAAATAGAGATGGCAACAAACCCACACTTAATTAATAAGCATTGTTTGGTGGTTTGGAGGAATCGTATGTGACTTGAGCGAATTTTTGTGTGTGCCATGATGTCATTCTCAAGGTTTTTAGTAATGAGGTACTCTTTATTTTTTATACTCTACTTGCTTCTCGTTAGATTCCTTAGGAATTTTAATGTAATGTATATTAAATAAGTTGCATCTTAAAAATAAAATTACAAAAATACCCTTCAAATCTCTTCAATTTTATTTAGGGGCTACCGCCCCCAAACCCCCTAAAATTCCCTGCCCCCCTACCAATAATCCTGGCTCCACCACTACTTAGATCCTCCGAGAAGAGGAAGAAAGCTGATATTGGTCGTTTTGGCTTCAAAGAATCTTTTTGCTTCATGTGAAACAACAAATAGTAATTTACTCATAATTGTGCACCAAATAGAAGATAAAGAGGAAAGTTGTGGTCTAATACTGAAACTTACTTCGTCTTCTTCTTCTTCTTTGTTTGCTGATCGGCTTCCTGTTTAAACTGGAAATATTGTTCAAGCAACTCCATTGCAGTTTTCTGCTTCTGCTCTTCTTCAAGGAGCTTCATTGTTTAACTTTCTCATTTCTCCTTCACGACAATTTGGAGATAAGCTTCTCTTTCAACTTGGTATTTTTCCTCATAGGGTTTATTCTCCTCGACACTTAGATTTCTCCATTTTTCTCCCACTATGTTTGTAACATCTTTAAACTCTGCATCCAAATTCTCTCTCTTAACCTACATAAAGAACCCACAATTTGATAATTTAGGCCTTTAAGGAAAAATAAAACCAAAAGGG
The DNA here is from genome assembly GCA_014058105.1 of Kingdonia uniflora. NCBI lineage: Eukaryota > Viridiplantae > Streptophyta > Magnoliopsida > Ranunculales > Circaeasteraceae > Kingdonia > Kingdonia uniflora. The sequence goes on along the minus strand of JACGCM010002142.1, from coordinate 931,828 downwards.
ACTTGTAATCATTGGTTTCCTCATTCCATTGATCTTTACAAAACAATATTTATGGTGGAGATGGTCTCTTCGTTTCTGGGCACTCTTTATTATTCTTTACTTTATTTTGTTGATCCTTCTCTCCCAGAGATTGGATAAGAGGAAGGTCCTACAGAACATAACAAGGAATAAACTAACCATGTCCAAAACAAAATATTGAAAATAGGAGCACCAGGCCGCTATAAGCCTATAACTATGATAGGGGTGACAATTTAAACGACCTAGTAAAAACAATTCCACCCACAATTAGGCTTTGAATAGTCTACTAGTTAGATTTCGGAGCTTCACCCTACAAACTTGATTCTGACATAATTTAGATAGCAAAGTCATGGTAGATATTGTTGATACTCTAATGGCATCTCCAATGTTAGGCAAAAGTTGTTATGGACTAGTTAGCTGAAATAATATAGTCAGGTCACTTTCAAAGGGGGCAAAATTTGAATTTTTGGCGCTAAAAATTCCCCCACTAAATTGTACACTATTTATTTAGATGTCAGAGTTTTCAACCAACAAAATTAATTTAGACATATTTAGGGATCAAAGCAATGGCATCTCTAATGTTCGATAAAAATAACCAATTTGCACTAATTAGCTGAAATAGGTGGAATTTGATAACTTTTCCTTTTACTTTATCCTACTAATTATACAAGAATTAGATATCAAGCTCATGGTAGCTGTAGTGGGTTCTTTAATGGTATCTCCAATATCATGTAAAAACTGTTAATTTGGACTGAAATAACAGTCGAATCGGCACTTTCAAAGGGTATTGTTTTTCAATTTTTTTCCCATAAATTGTACCCTACAATTATAAAGCAATTCAGAGAATAAAATTACATTGGTAGGTTTGAACTCCTTCAATTTCTACAATTTCTTCAACTCCAGATAAAGTTTCTCCTGTTCCTTTCCATGGGCTTCAATTTCTTCCTTCTTCTGTTTCAATATTTAATCGCGCACCTTCACAAGCTCATTCACAAGCTCATTTTTCTTCTCCTTATCTAAGCGTAACTCCTTAAAATTTCCTTGTAACTCTTTCTTAAAAGATTTCTTCAACTCCTTCAATTTAGAATTGCGCTTTGTTGTATTCTTAGATGAGATAAGGGTTTCATTGTTCTCCTTCCCGATTCCGGAGAGATCTGGTAATGGGGTTTGAGAGATGTTTCCAGCCAAGATGTTGGCTTCATTGCCAGATGGGGTTTTGGGTTTCAATGCCTTTAATTTCTTCGTCCTATCTTTTCTTGGTGCTGGGTTCACGTCGATGGGGATGTTATTAGAAATGATTTAAGCCATTTCATTAAAACAAGTTATCACAACAAAAAATGTTCCAACTTCGCACAAATACACATATACCTAGGATACTGCAGTAGCTACAAAGTCGTTGACTCTCTCTTGAATATTGTAATCAAATAAATCGACATTATCCTTCAGTGAAGAACCAGAACAGAGATAAATTTGAGCACAGACTAATGTTTAGAGCTTTATATAGATCTTGTTTCATGATTAACCTGAACAACAGGGGAGGCATCATTGACTTCAAAGTAGAAACCACTGGGAGGTTCATAATTTTCAAGGAATGCACCGGCAAAAATCTGTAAATTTACAAAGAAAGTTGGTCAATAAATCATTTGCTACTACAACTAAAATACCTAGATCAAGCACAGTGACGCCATTGATCAGATCCATTTATATATCTCCATAATTTAGCCTAAGTAGGCTCACCTGTGCTGATGAACCAAAGGTCTTAGAAACACGCGAAACAACCTCAAGACTTTTCTTACTTTTTCGCTTTGCTCGGTCTTGATAATCAATGCTTCCAAAGAAAAGAGAGTCAAATCCAACCTACACCGACAGAAGTGTATCATTTTAATATACTTTTGAGAAAAAATGTCGAGATTATGACTAATTTTTTACTTCAATACCCATCATGCTCTTAGGCTAAATTTTTCTTCCTCCCCCACTAATAGTTGATGCATTTTTTGAATTATTTACTTGAAGCTAATATTTACATGTGAACAACATTCCTTTGTTACAAAATGATTAGTGAAGAAGATCATCTTGAAGCTTCGTACTATACACGCCTCTGCCCCTTACAAGTAAGCTTGCACTGTAAAATTTCCAAAAGGATCAATCTGCCATCCGATTCTTGGTGTCTGACCGAATTCCCATTTAATAAATTGATGCCCTAGAGTAGTCTGATCGATCATATCGATGTAATGTAGAGCTGCCTCTTCATGCATGCACATGCCCCCATTTCTAAGGCAAATAGCCAAAACCTCACAATCCTAATAAAAAAACATGTCAGCATTTGCTATACTAAAACATATGTTACTTACATGAACTCAAGTTGACCAGATTTGACTAACTGCCTGACTGTATTTTGGACTACCACGCTTTGGTCATTCCACTAACGCTGGAAAAACGCTTGCAAGTAAAACCATAAACATTCTGAGAAGAAAGAAAATGGTAAGTATGTTGTGATTCAGACATATGCTAACCATTGGAAAGAAACACTGTAAAACATACGTTAAAAGAAGAAGAAAAGATACTTGCCATCTCCACATAGATGAACTTGCGATTCTTATCAGCCAACAGAGCTTCCACCACAGAATTCAATAGATTTTGGACACAAGCACCCAACATTACATACAAAGATCCCAATTTGGCTAGCTATTTTTTCAATCAAATACAGTTTGAGGTGAATCGAAAGAGATACCAGAATCGAATTGCTGGAACCAACATAATACTGATCAACTATTTTCAACCAACCCACATCGTCATGTGTGTGAGTGACTAAGTGAACATTGAGTTTGTCTGTAACGATTCTCTCAGAAGTGTTGTAAACGACGTACTTGGAGTCTGCACAAATAGTGCTTGTGAAAATGACCAAAAACACAAATACTGCTTGATAGACACATAATATTTACGTGTACAACTCTTAAATTTATATCTACCTAGTCATTTATTAAATAAATGTGATACTAATAGTGCTTTTTCTTATATATACAAAAATTGGACACATGATAAACAAGTCGTACATTTTTTTGGTTTTTAACAAAGAACAAGGGTGATGTGATAAGAGGTTTTTAGGGACTTTAGCAAAATTCCCGCTCAAAGTACGGTTGTCAAATTGTAGCACGGATGAGTGGGATCGAATCCATAGGGAGGTTTGGGAAAACAAATACTTTCTAGGCCGAATTACGGCTTTATAAGAGATAAATTGAAAAGAATGAAATAACAAGAACAATTAGCAAGAGAATAGCTGCGACTAGAATTTGGCCCAACCAAAACAATAATAGTAATTATGTAGACTTGGCAGATTATTTATGTCAAAAATCTCGGGTAGGGCATTTTTGATGTAAATGGCAATCCTAGATCCATGGTTAAACATCTAAGATTTGGTCAAATTAGGCTTTGCTTAATCCGATGTCTAGGAAGAATTCTTCCAACTCTGGTTAAGCTTGGTCGAATTTCTCCTATAAGTTCTTTTCGTTTTTGCCGTAAAATCCGGTTTAATGGTTATTACTCCGAATTTTGGCCAAATAGTCTAAATCAACTTACTAGCTATTGTTAAGCCTAGAAGTTGATTATAGTTATTTTAGATAATTGTAAAAGAGAACTAATCCTAGAACTGCAACATAACTATTACTACTCGGGTAAGGGCTTCTTTCTAGTCATAACTAGAAGAGATTAGCCTTCTATCATTCCCAAGATCATTACATGAACTAGCTAACTATTTATAAAAGAAAATAAAAAAGAGAAAAGAGAATTAAATAAAACTAAGACTTTATTTTTCTAAACATGCTCCAGTATGAGATTCTCAATTACAATGGGGGGATGGTTTCCTTTTATAGGAGAAGGAACCCAAATTTTGAAATTATACATTAAATTTTAAAAAATATTTTTACAATAATATCTTATAATTTTGCAACCAATCACCTAAGATTCTTGTATATAATTCCCTTAAGTGATGTAGAAATCTTTCTTCATAGAAACTCTTGTATATATCATTAATATAAAATATCTTCAACGATCTTGGATGTAATATATTCTTTGGTTTTATTCTCCAAATATATTTGTGTATATATTTCTTCAATCTTGAGACCAAATATATTGTGCCTTTGAATTTTTGTGCTATGAACTACTAGAGAAACTTTTACTTGACTTTAAGAGCTTAGTGTCAAATATCCATCTCCAATAGCTGCAATCAAACAAACCTACATAAGTACCCAAAATTAAATTTAATGGATGACTAAAATACATATTCGGGTATATTAAAAATATCATAATTACGCGCTCATTAAATACCCCCAAACTTCTCTTTTGCTCATTCCGAGAAAAATAAAATAATAGCCACTTTCGTAGGGAACGCGATTGCATTTAACATATGTAACAAGCTGTCAAACCTTCAGATTTAGCCTTGTGGATGAGTGTTGTCTCGTGAGGGTTTGAAGTGACTATACCCATAAAAGTTAATAATAACATTTTAAACAATTCTAGAATACGCATGACTCATTTTATATGAACTTATCCTTATTTAGTTGTGACAAAAATATACCAATTAACAAAATCCTTAAACATACTATTTTCCTAAGTATACTAAATAATATTTTAAGCTTATCCAAAACTAGAGATACTACCTCAAAATTAGAAAGAGATTCAAGTATTTTGCTTTAGCTATATTTGAGTATACAATAAAAATATTTTTATCACCTAATACGTTGTTAAGAATAATTTACTTAGTTTTTGGTAGTCTAGTTTTTACTAGAATAAATTTAACAGTCAATACGACAAGTGCCTTAGTTAATTCATCTTCCTATAATTTTTCTTTTCTTTTTTTAAGCCTTTTCTTTTGAGTAGTTTGTTTCTTAGTGAAGCCATCGTAACAAGGAGTTTTTGCTCGACAATCCTCACCAGTTGGCTAAGGTTGCCGGGGTGTGGTTCCTCATCATGAACTAGACTCAGGATTCTCACAAGTAGCATTTTCTTGTGCTCTTTTTACATAGTTCATGGTCAAACTCGAGATTGGTGATAGTTTTTCCTCTTTCAGTTCTTAATCATGCGAGTAACCTTGCAGCGTGAAAGTTTTTAGAGCACATTTGGCTTATTATTATTTTTCTTAGGAATGAACTTATTCTTAGGCAGCTGTCTCCCTTGTAGCAAATTATTCCTAACATAAATATTAAATTTCCCTTTTACTAAGCAAAAATCAATTGATGATATTAATTGTAAAACTATAATGAATGCACATTTTCAAAATATGCCAAGTTTACATGAATTAGTCGCTAATAAAAAGATAGTACATCTAGTTTAAGATAGTCCAAAATATTATTGTATATACTTGGCACAGTTTAAAAATTTAGGCTTTTCCATAATATTTATGTCAAGGTAAAATCAGTTTAAGTGTTTGGAAATTCGTAAAAATTATATCATAAATTGTCATTATTTCACTTTTCTTCAAAAATCATTTAAAGAAATGGTTTCCTATCCCTAAACTTAAATAAAACATTGTCCTCAATGTTTGAGTACATAAAAAAATGGATGATGAAAATAGGAATTTCTCACCTGAATATATCATGGGTTGTGTCCCAAGAAGTGCTAAGTTTACCATCTTCATCAAGACGAATGTACCCCCAAATTTAAAATTTTCAATATGACTGGAAGGGTATGAAGTTGAAAAGGTGATATACTATTCTGGTTGCAAATTTTCTTTCAAAAACTAGATAACACATGAATGGTAATCCTCAATATTAGCCTATAATCGGGCAAATATATTATGTAAAACCAGAAAAAGTTCAAAACTAATTCTCTAGGAAAAAATGTTTTTCTAAAAGCTTTGCCTATTATTTGATGATTCCAAGTTAAAATTTTTAGATAAATTAAGAAAAACCATTTTCTCCAAGATAAAGTAAACATATACCCAGGGAATATATTTTCCTTTAGAATTTTTAATACAATCACATGATTACTATGTGTTGCAGTAAATAATATGATTAGTATACAAATATTCGTCCCAAAAAATGTACTAGATTTAAAACTCGATTTTCCTGGAATGATATTTTCTTTGAAAATTTTCAAAACCACCAATATATCGTTGATATTCCAAAAAATATGAGAGGTGGATTTATTAAAGCAAGTCTGTGAGGCATCCCCAAAATTATGATTTTTCAAAAAGATGTTTTCTCTTAGTAGAAGAAAAACTATATAACATATTTGTGAATGTGGGGATCGGGGAACAATTGGCTCTAACAAACATTTAAAATTTGTTCCTAAAATCACAACTTATCTCAAGGGACTCATCCTGACTATTGACGTGGATATTCATTGGCTTAGGGACATGGCCAAGTTGAATCACTTTTTCAGATGATAATCATTATACCATTTCACGAATCTCAGGATCATTCAAGTCCTCAAAATTATTTAAACATTCATCAACAGAAATACAATAAGTGTTATCTCTGTATAAGTTCTCAAAATTGTTTATGATCATAGTACCCCCATTAGGCTCAGGCGATGGAGGTATGGATTCAAGGAAGAAAGATGAAGTAGGTGACGCTGGTTGGGATAAAGATGGAGCTCGTATTTTCTCAAGAATGGATGTTGAATTCACACTTCTAGGAAATTTGTCATCATCCTCATCATCTGAGAAATCGTCTAAGAATTTGAAAAAATACTTACTTTCTGTCATGATATCATTTGTGAATTGGTGGGGCTCTATCGGTGAAGGGATAGATAGTGACATCGGTGGTTGAATGTTGAGGGCGGAATTAAGAGGTGATTGAAAAAGAATTTTATTGAACATGTTAGCTACTTCTTTTAGAGCTTTTTATGAGATAGGATCGTCGACCTTAAAATGTTCATCTTTTGAAATCTATCTCGTAATATGGTATCCATTCACCCCATAGGGAAAATATTCATTGATTACGCTTGAATTCATTATTTTCTAAATCACAAGGGGATTTAACTTCTTCATTGTTTGGAAGTTTTTTGTACTCTATTTTACTCCACGTGGTTGATAATTAAGTTATCTGAGTCTCTAACCTAGAGATAGATTGGGTCGCTGAAGTTTGATTCACTAAAGTTTGTTGCTGGAATTGCATCATTTGTTACTGAAATTGCAGCGCTTGTTTTTGATTTTCATTGATTTTTGTATGAAAAGAGCAATGGCATCTTCCAAACATAGTTTAGGTGGAGTGGGTGGGAACTGTTTCACCAACTGGAAAGATCGATGGGCATGCATATGGGAATGAGGTTGGAAAGGTTGCACATCTTGTGAGTTTTGGTGGTGCCCTGATTGAAAATAATTTTGAGGATATTGTGGGATGTCAAAATGTGAGCCATATAAATTCTAATGTTCTTGTATGTATAACATTTTATAATTAAATTGACATCCAATGCAATAAAAAATCAATCAAGCCTAAAGCTTAGCAATTCAATATTTTATTATAAGATATAATTAGGTCTCTTCTATATACTTTTATGTTCACAAAAGAGTATAATGGTCAAAGGCTTTGGTTCCAACACTCCCCTGTGCCACTGTGCTAGTACTAGCTTAGAGTAGATGTTCGGTCCTTATCCCCGAGCGAGTGGCCTTATCGTACGTCAGCACTTGGAATTGTGATGTTGCAAACCTACAACCATTATTTCGCGTGGCTAAGCTGGGGCCATATCCTATGAACCCATGCTTGCTACCCGGTCTGGTTCACCTATCCATTTGGTGATGAAATCTCACGGGAATCTTTTTACTCTTTTTTATTATAAGTTATTTTTAGGTCTGGGATGTTCAATTTTTATGTGATACAAATTTTTTCGTATCCCTACTGGGTGGTCCCACTTGTTAGAGAGTTTTTTAGGTAATGAAATCCCGTAAGTCTTTAACAGTTTTTACCTTTACTAATATTGGAATAAAAAAAAAACATTTAAACAGAACAATAGGTCAATCCAACCACAACAAAATTTTATTAGAGCAACGCGTATTTGTACAGTCCACATGACTTTATGTTCCTAGTGCTGGGGTAGAGAGAATATGAACCCCTTATAGATGTCAAGTTTATAGAGATACCAGCCTGCAGGAAGTATTTCCCGGTAAAGCTGTGTCCGCCCCTTCACTTAGAGGGCGAAGGAAGGAAGTGCCCCTTCACTTAGGGGGCACAAGAAGGATTTGATAGAAGCTTGCCAATGTACTTTGTAAATTTCTCACGATCTTTGAGTACCAACTTTGTGACTATCCTGCAAAATAAGAGAAAAAGGATTAGTGAACTTGCGACAACAATATTAATCTAATTTCCAAGTTTATTGTAATCTATGATGTCCTAATTTTTAAATGCGCATATCTTTCAGCTCGGTTGAGAGTGAGTATTAAATAATACTAATTTGGTGAGATAATTTAGAAATAAAAGACATTGAAGAAGGAAATTTTCTAGAATTTGGCTTCCCTTATGCTCAAAACTAGTGATTAATGAACAGCGGTGTCTTTTACAAAGACTATTTTTACTGTTGTATCAAAAGACTGTAACTCTTAGACGATTAAATAGAAAAATATGATCTATAGCAATTCAAAAAACTTCCTTCTTCAAAAGGCTGTATCAAAGGGCTGTGGCTAAACAAAAAAATATGATCTATAGCAATTCAGAAAGGGTTTTGAATTATCTAAAACTTTTATAGCAAATGTATTTCCCAATTGTGAAGTATAGATGGTCAAAAGCCATGAAAAATTCAGAAACACACTTTATTACCTGCCCACTATACTATAGCTTACTATACAAGAAACAAGGAATTTTGAAATCATTGGCAAGATATGGGCGAGAGTTACGAAGTCAACTTACTATTTCACCAACACCAATTATTTTAAACAATTAAAAGTAAGAATTCAAACTAACCTTGATAGCACATCAATTAGCAAAATTAGAAAACTAACAAAGAAAATTCGGTATTAGAAAAAAATGTTTTTAATAATGCCTCCCCGGCAGCTGCGCCATTTGATAAGAGGTTTTTAGGGCCTCTAGCAGAATACCCACTCAAAGTACGATTGTCGAATTGTAGTACGGATGAGTGAGATCGGATCCACAGGGAGGTTTGGGAAAACAAATGTAATGACCCTGATTTTTATTTCCTAATTATAGCTATTATTAAATTCATTGTTGTGATACTCTGCATATTACTATTCATTCTCTCGCCTCCATATTAATTATCTACGTTAAGTCCGCATACATTTTCCGCATATACTCCTTTATCCATTGTGCATCCATTATTCCTTTCGGCAGGTTTTGTCTATTAGATTCCTTTTTGGCGTTCTAGTGGTATCAGGCGATAGGGCGGTGTTGTGATTTATGGGAACCCCTAGTTGGGCTATATTTGGTGGTTGTGTGGCCGTTGTTAGTGTGGTTTGGGGGTCGTGATGTTTTTGGGTGTTTTGGCGTTTCTTGAGGTGGAGGCGTAGTGGGTGTTTTTCGGGATGAATCCTTTATAGGATTTCTGGGGTCTTTTTCTGAACAGACCAGTTCTATTCGAACAAGACTTTCTCTATTCGAATAGGATCCTTCTTGGTACAGTTGGATTTTTTCCTGAGTTGCTTTATTTAAATAGGATTTTCCTCTGTTCGAATAAGATTTCTCTCTATTCGAATAGAACTTCCCTCTGTTCGAATAGGATCCTTCTTAGAACAGTTGCTTTTCCCCTGAACTATTTTATTCGAATAGGATGTGTCTTTATTCGAATAAGTCCTTCCTTGTACAGTTGAGCTTTCTTCGCTGACCTTTTCTATTCGTATAAGCCTTCTCTTTGTTCGAATAGGAATATTCTCTCTGTTCAAATAGGAATATTTCTAATTCAAACAGAGGCAAGTTTTGATCACCTGTTGGGTTTAATGCTCTCTTTTCCTCACTTCCTCTCTTCACTTAAACTCACTCTCTCTCTCTCTCTCCTATCACTAACCGATTCCCCTCTCCTCCACACTCGTGATCCAATCTTCCCCATCACTCGCGGATTCTTTGCCAGCTTCGTCATAACTTTCACTCCTATCCTTGGTGAGTTATTCTCGATTCCCTTTCTATTCTTTTCTCTCGATTCGGCGTAGGGTTAATTTTAGGGTTTGGGTTTTGCTGTCATTTTCTTAAATTGATTGTTTGCTTGTTGTTGTTATTGGTTGTGATAGCTTGTTCGTTGTTCCGATTGCCTCGTCGTCGATCTTAGGTTCAGTATTCCGAGTTGGTTTTCTGTCAGACTTGAAATATTATCAGGCGAGTTTTATTCCCTCATTACTAAGTTTCTATTCTAGTTTCTTAGTATTGTTTTAGAGTGTTAAATTGAACTTACAGATGCTATATAATTAAACTATAATTTAACCTTGGAATTATTCTGTTTATATTGTTAACCTATAGTTTAGGCTTGTTAATTATTCGGGAGCTTGGTTTATGGTTCGTATAGGACTTGAGCTTAGTTAGTAGTGGTTGGGTTAGCGTTCTCATGGCTTTCCCCTTGAATGCCCTTCCAACCTTAAGAGATTGATGTGTTGGATGTAGTGACGGTTAGGTTGCTGTTTTGGCTATGCTTAGTCGGTACAACCGAGTCCCTATTCATCTGGATTGTGTTGCTGTGTAAGCATCAACTGTGTTGTTTTCTTGTACACCTGTTGTATCTTAATAACTTATAATAGCATCTTTCAAAACTTATTAAGATTGGATACACGAACACTCCGTATCATTTCAAGGAATCTTAAAATTGGGTTAAAAGATTTGGTGAGTTGGGAATGGCACTATCATACCTAATTCAACCACTCAAGAGTATGGAATGGTATGAGACATAGTCATGGAGATCCCAACTTATCCCCGTTGAGGTTGAAATTCCTTGAAATGATACAGACTATTGCTCCGTTGGGTTGGAAACTCCCATTACCACTTTGATCAAGTGAGACCTATCCTTAGCTTGGTCGAGCTTAACCAAATTGTACCTGTGTGTCCCCTTACTGATCTCTTTAAGAAAATTAGACGTTAGCGGCTGATCAACCTACTACTTAGGAATTATGAGTATCAATTTTATAGCATCACGTCATACTGCACCTAGGATAACTATGGGATTATCCTAGTCATCACGTCACATCATGGCATTGCATGTTCTCTTATCATTGCATCTCCCTCCTCTTATATTCTTGACTCTATTCTCCACCCTCTTATCAACTCTAATATCCTTTCCTTATCGACTTTTTATCCATTGTAGTCATTTATTATATATTGCTAAACTTGTGCAAACTTGTTTCTTTATTACATTCATCTCTACCTCTATTTATAGTACAAGTTTATTAGTAGGATATTTATTTCTGTTGGGTTTAGTGAGCCGTGGTTTGCTCACTCTCATTTTGTAACCATTTCAAAGGTTGAGTAGGTTAGACTACCGCGTGGCTAGCCAGTTCAGAGATAGATTTTGTTGCTGTAGATTTCCTTTAGTTCTAGATTTCTGTAGGTGTTTTCAGCATATGTCGTTGAGTTTTATTCAAGATATTGTATTACATTTTTGACTGATGTGTATATATATATCTTTTTCTTCCGTATTATATTGTTATTGTTATTTTTTTACTCTGATAATTATTGCTATATGTGAACAGCCGAGCCAGAATTTGTCTACGGCTTGGCTATTTGTGGGGTAGAATCTTTGGATTCCCCGACCTGCACTAGTTAGAATCAAGTAGTTGGCCAAGCTATCGATTACTGGATTTTGGGGCGTAACAGACTTAGTATCAGAGCCTAAGGTTAATCCTTATCTCTGTTATTGCAGATCATATGACGAGTTACTCTTTAGACGGAGTTAGGATCGATTCTTTTTGGATTTTTATATTTTATCGAGTTCCTTTCCTATTCCTAATCCTTTCCAATCCATTCCTGAGTTGTGTTTCCTTATTCGTAACAGTTGGCCAGAGGTGACAGTGGCAGAGGTTGTACTAAAACTCGTGGGGGTATCAGAAGAGGTGTTCGCAGGGGTTTGCGCAGTGGAGCAGTGGCTGATGAGCAAGTGATTAGTCAGGAGAGTACGGGGTCTGTTCCAATCCCGCAGACAGAGCCGATAGTTTCTGAGGCTGGGGTTAGTGTGGAGGTAATTCTAGGGGTTCAAATACATCAGGGTACCCCACTTACTCTAGTACTTTCAGGGAAGCCATGTATTTTACCAGTTCCAGCAGCTTCAGGCGTTTTAGTAAAGATGAAGCAGTTTATGGAGAGTTTTACCACTTACTTTCAGCAGGCTAGGAGCCCAGTATACAGGGAGCATAGTTACTTAGAGCAGCTTCTGAGATACAAACACCCTACATTTTCGGGCACGTTGATTCCTTCAGAGGCCGAGACATGGTTCAGGTCTATAGAGAAGACTTTGGACGCGATAATATGTCCTGACGATTAGCGGGTGACACTTGTAACTTACCTACTTCAGGGCGAGGCAGATTATTGGTGGGATATGTCCAAGAGGACAGTTTTTGAGTCTCCTAATCTTTGGTCATCATTCCAGGAGCATTTCTTCGATCAGTACTTTCCGCAGAGCTACAAAGATGCTGCATTTCTGAGTTTTACTTACTTGAGCAGGGTGATATGAGTATTGCTCGATATGATCAGAGGTTTAACGAACTCGCTTGTTACATTTCGTTTACTGTTCAGGACGAGGAACAAAAGAAGATGAAGTTTTTGAAAGGTCTTTGTCCATTCTTCAGGAGGTTCTTGATCTCCTTCGGTGCCAGTACTTACAGGGAGGTTTTGTCTAAAGTGTTAGCTTTGGAACAAAATAAGGCTGAGGATCACAGGTCTAGGGATGCGAGGAACCCAGCGAGACAGGATACAAGGCCCGATAAGGGCAAGGCGATTCAGACACAGTACAACAGTTTGGGCTGGAAGAGACAGAGATTCGAGAGCACACCAGCGAGAGCTACGGGCAGACAGTATTTAGAGAGAGCACAACTTTCTTTTCGCACTTGTTGGAACTGCGAGGGAAATTGGCATGTTAGGAAGTTCTGTCCTAAACCAGACAGAGGTCAGCAGCCGCTACGACAGTTTCAGGGTCCAGTTGGTTATCAACCATGATCGCAGCAGGTTCCTCAGGTTCAACAGTTTCCACAGAGGCAATTTCAGGGTCCATAGGGTAGACAAATAGATCCAAGATCTCAGGGTGTTCAGAGACCGTATCGTCCAGTACAGTAGCAAGGTCAGGTTCAGGGCCATAGACAGGGCAGAGTATTTGCAGTAGGGAGGCACGATGCTCACACCGCTTGATCGATTATAAACTGACGTCTTAAAAGACCCGCAAGCGCACGGTGTACCGTTGAATAAAAAGGAAAACGGGGTCGTATCCCAAGAGACTTGTGGTGTGAATTATACTTCGAGCTACTAGATTTATCCAATAACAACGAGTTTGTGTAGGTTTTGAAATAAATAGAAGAACGAAACAAATTACAAGATAAATTGGAGTGGAAACCAAGGCATCGATTCCACTCTACCCTTTATAACCGTTAGATAGTACAAATAATTAAAGTAAATCACGAGTTCCCGTATCGCATATCCTTAGTCGGGCATATGCAATACATCAAAAGATATAAGAGATTTAGTAATTGGGAGTTACCCATAAACCAACTTATTCAACCATGGTCCGGTTGATAAGCATGGATTATGTTCTCTTCTCCATGTTCCTAACCTATATTGTTATGCTCAAACAAGATGGTTACTTATATTCCTTATTCCTCCTAATCCTAGCTATGGTCAAGCCTAGGATGAAGGAATACAAATATGCAATATTCTGGGATAAAGATAAAGTAATTACTCTAACTAAGCTACACAATCTACACTAAGGCTACATTGGGTAGAGCTTTCTCTAGCCTTGGCTAAGAAGATTAGCGACTCATCCCTTTTATCATTTTCATACTACTATTACTATGAAAAAAGTAAAAGACAAGAAAAAGAGAAAGAATAAGCTTTATTGCTATGAATTTTGATTTACACTCTCCAAGATGATCTCTCATGGGTAGGATTCCCATCATATTTAAAGAGTATAGGAAAGGTTACTAAAAATCACCATTAATATTAAATCCCCTAAACAAGGCCTAAAATCATGCATTACAACTCATGAGAATAATATATATATATATATATATCTCATTCTCATCAATGGGCATCCATGCATGGGCCTTTGGTTGACAACTTCAAATGAGAATCATTGTTGGAGTGTATCACCCTTGCTTTTCGTTAAAAATTGGAAAATATTACGACTTGTTTATCATGTGACCGATTTCTGTAAATCCAAACAAAAACACTATTAGTGTCACATTTATTTAATAAATGACTAGGTAGAAATAAATTTTGGAGTTGGTCACGCAAATATTACGTGTCTATCAAATACCCCCAAACTTATATTTTGCAAGTCTGCGAACAAAAGTAAACAAAAACCATTTTTGCATGTCACGCGGTTGCATTTAGCGTATGCAGCAAGCCATTAAATCCCCAGGTTTACCCTGGTGGACGAGTGTTGTCTCGTGAGGGTTTGCATTGACTATACCCACAAAAGTCAATAATGACATTTTAAACAATTCTAGAATGCACATGACTCATTTTCTCTGAACTTAACCTTACGTAGGTGTGACAAAAATATACCAATGAAAAAATCTTTAAACTTGTTATTCTCCCAAGTATATAAAAAAATATTTTAAGCTTATCCGAAACTAGAGGTACTACCTCAAAATTAGAAAGAGATTCAAGTATTTTTCTTTAGCTATATTTGAGTATACAATGAAAATAGTTTTATCGCCTAATACGTTGTCTAGAATAATTTACTCAATTTTTCTTAGTCTAGTTCTCACTGGAATAAATTATACGGTCAGTTCGACAAGTGCCTTAGTCAATTCGTTTTCCTAGAATTTTTTTTTCTTTTCTTTTGTAAGCCTTTTCTTTTGAGTACTTTGTTTCATAGTGAAGCCTCCGCAACAAGGATTTTTCGGTCGACAATCCCCGCTAGTTGGCTAAGGTTGCCAGGGTGTGGTGCCCCATCATGACCTAGACTTAGTATTCTCACAAGTAATATTTTCTTGCGCTCCTTTCACATAGTTCATGATCAAACTGGAGATTGGTGATAATTTTTCGTCTTTCAGTTCTTAATCATGCGAGTAGCCTTGCAGCGTGAAAGTTTTTAGGGAATATTTGGCTTATTTATTATTTTTTCTTAGGAATGAACTTATTCTTAGGCAGTTGTCTCCCTTGTAGCAAACTATTCCTAACATAAATACTAAATTTCCCTTATACTGAGCAAAAATCTATTGAAGGTATTAATTGCAAAACTACAATGAAGTGCACATTTTCAAAATATGCCAAGTTTAACTTGAATTAGTCGCTAATTAAAATATAGTATACTTGGTTCAATTTCAAAATTTAGGTTTTTCCATAATATTTATGTCAAGGTAAAATCAGTTTAAGTGTTTTGAAATTCGTCAAAAATATATCATGCATTGCCAAAGTGCCATTATTTCTCTTTTCTTCTAAAAATATTTAAATAAATGATTTCCTACCCCCAAACTTAAATGAAACATTTCCCTTAATGTTTGAGAGCATAAAAAAATGGAGGAATAAAAACTGGAATTTTTCACCTGAATGTATCATGGGTTACCTCCCAAGAAGCGCTAAGTTTACTGTCTTCAGCCAGACGAATGTTGCCCCAAACTTAAAATTTTCAATATGACTGGAAGGGTACGAAGTTAAAAAGGTGATGTATTATCATGGTTGCAAATTCTCTTTCAAAAGCCCAATAACACATGAATGGTGATCCTTAATTTTAGCCCTTAATTGGGCAGATATATTATATAAAAACCAGAGAGAGTTTAAAATTGATTCTCTATGAAAAAGATTTTTTCTAACAACTTTGCCTATTATTTGATGATTCCAAGTTGAAAATTTTAGACATATCAAGAAAAACCATTTTCTCCAAGATAAAGCAAAAACATACCCAGGGAAAATATTTTCCTTTAGAATTTTTAATACAATCATATGATTACTACATGTTGCAGTAAATAAGAAGATTGGTATACAAGTAGTCATCCCCTAAAATGTACTAAATTCAAAACTCGATTTTCCTGGAAAGATATTTTCTTTAAAAATTTCAAAACCCTCATGTTATCGTTGATATTCCAAAAATTGTGATAGGTAGTTCTGACAAAGCAAGTCCGTGAGGCATCCTCAAAATTATAATTTTTCAAAAAGATGTTTTCTTTTAGTAGAAGAAAAAGTATATAACATATTTGTGGATGTGGGGATCGAGGAACAATTGACTCTAATAAACATTTAAAATTTATGTGCCTAAAATCATAACTTATCTCAAGGGACTCATCCTGACCATTGACGTGGATATTCATTGGCTTAGGGAAATGGCCAAGTTGAAACATATTTTTAGATGCTAATGATTGTACCATTTCACGAATCTCAGGATCATTCGGGTCCTCAAAATAATTTAAACATTCATTAATAGAAATACAATGAGAATTATCTCCATACAAGTCCTCAAAATCATTTATGGTCATGGTACCCCCATTAGGCTCGTGAAATGGATATGTAATCATAAGTATAGGAGCTGTTGGTGAATAAGTAACCAAAACAGAATCAACCCCTAATAATAGTGGTATATCCTATAAAGAAGGGTCGTCCACCCACTGGTTTCCTATATTTTAATTTGTGTAAGGTGGACGCGGCTCAAAGCAAGGCTGAGGTGACTCATAATGAGACTGAGAAGGAAATGACAAGTTGATAACATCTGCAACAGGTTCAACAATTTCTAATTTCTTGACTTTGGTACAAATATCATCATCTACTAATTCCTCGCAAATTATCGTATAAAGAGATGGTGATTCAATATATTCATATTTTATCTTGTCATCATCATCGTCAGAAAAATTATTAAAGGAGAGGGAAAAATATTTAGTCTCGGTCATAGTTTCCTAGAAATAATTTATTGGGTTAACAAATAAAATGATGGATGGTGACATTGATGGTTGAATTTGGAGGGATTCTTCAAGATCTTCTTGTGGCATAGGATCGTCGACCTTAAAATATTCATCCTCTAAATCTATCTCACAATATGGTATCCATTCACCCCACGGAGAAAACATTCCTTGATTATGCTTGAATTTATCCATTTCTAAATCACAAGGGGATTTAACTTCGGATTGTTCTTCTTCATTGTTTAGAAGTTTTTCATGCTCTATTTCACTCCACGTAGTTGACAACTGAGTTATCTGAGTCTCTAATCTAGAAATAGATTGGGTCGTAAAAGTTTGATTCACCAATGTCTGTTGTTAGAATTGCATCATTTGTTGCTGAAATTGCAATACTTGTTTTTGACTTTCCATTGATTGCTGCATGAAGAGAGCAAGGTTATCTTCCAAAGATGGTTTAGGTGGAACGGGTGGGAATTGATTGAATGACTGAACAGACTGATGGGCTTGCATTTATGAATGAGAATGGAAAGGTTCCATGTATTGAGATTTTTGGTGATCCCATGATTGAAAATGATTATGAGGTTGTTGCGGGATGTCGAATTGGGAGATATATGGATTCCAATGTTCTTGTATGTATGACATTTTGAAATAAAAGCAGCACCCAATGCTAAAAATAACCAATCAAGCCTAAACTCTAGCACATCAACATTTTTTGGAAGTAATAATTAGGTCTCCCCTATATTCTTCTATGTTCAAAATGGGTAGGATGGAAAAAGGCTTTGGATCCTATACTCTCCTACGTCACTATGCTAGTACTAGCTTAAAGTAGATGTTCAGTCCTCATGCCCGAGCGAGTCGCCTAATCGTACGTCAGCACTCGGAACGGTGAAGTCAAAAACCTATGAACCCGTGTTTGTACCCCGGTCCGGTACACCTATCCGTTGGGTGATGAAATCCCGCGGGAATCTTGCGACTCTTTTTTATTAACAGTTATTTTGAGGTCCAGGACGTTCAATTTTCGTGTGATACGAGTTTCTTCGTTTCCCTAATGGGTGGTCCCACTTGTTGGAGAGCTTTTTGGGTGATGAAATCTCACAAGTCTCTAACAGTTTTTACCTTTACTAATGTTGGAATGAAAAAGAATATTAAACACAGCAATAGGTCAATCCAACCACAACAATTTTTTTATTAGAGCAGCGTGTATTTGCACAGTCCACACGACTTTATGATCCTAGTGCCGGGGTGGAGCGGATATGAACCCCTTCTAGATGTCAAGTTTTGGGAAGTACCAACCTACGGGAAGTGTTTCCCGGTGTAGCTGTGGCCGCCCCTTCACTTAGGGGGCAAAAAAAGGAAGTGCCTCTTCACTTGGGGGCACAAGAAGGATGGATTTGATGATGCTTGAAGCTTTACGTATTATCCGTCTCGTTTCCAACTTTGTGACTATCCTGCAAAACAAGAGAAAAAAGATTAGTGAACTTACGACAACAATATTAATTAAATTTCCAAGTTTATTCTAGTCTATGATGTCCTGATTTTTAAATGCGCATATCATTAAACTTGGTTGAGAGAGAATATTCAATGATATCAATTTGGAAAGATAATTTAGAAATGAAAAATCTTTAAGAATGAAGTTTTCTATAATTTAGCTTCCCTAATGCCCAAAACAGATGATGAATGTACAGCGGCGTCCTTAAGGGAGAATCTTTTTGTACTGTTTTTCAAAATTCCGTAACTCAAAAATGACAAGTCAAAAAAATATGATCTATAGCAATTCGGAAAGGGTTTTGAATTATCTAAAACTTTTGTAGAAAATATTTTCCTCAACTATGAAGTATAGATGATCAAAAACTGTGAAATATTCAGGGACAGACTTCAAAGCTACTGTAGCGCAAAAAACTCTTTTAAAAAAAACTAAACTAGATAAACGATAATAATAGAAACACTATATGCTCTTATCGGTCACTATAATACAACTTACTAGAAAAAAAAAAAAACATAAAAGAATGAAAAATTGGCTTAAAATAACAACTCAATAAAACGCATTTTAGTCCCCGGCAACGGCGCCAAAAACTTGATCGATTATAAACCGACGTCTTAAAAGACCCGTAAGCGCACGGTGTATCGTTGAGTACAAAGGAAAGCAGGGTCGTATCCCAAGAGATTTGTGGTGCGAATTATACTTCGAGCTACTAGTTTTATCTAATAATAATGAGTTTGCGTAGGTTTTGAAATAAAAAGAAGAACGAAACAAATTACAAGATAAATTGGAGTGAAAACCAAGGCATTGATTATACTCCACCCTTTATAACCATTAGATAGCATAAATAATTAAAGTAAATCACAAGTTCTCGTATCCCATATCATTGGTCTGGCATATGCAATACATCAAAAGATACAAAAGATTTAGTAATTGGGAGCTACCGATAAACCAACTTATTCAACCATGGTCCGGTTGATAAGTATAGATTATGTTCTCTTCTCCATGTTCCTAACCTATCTTGTTATGGTCAAACAAGATGGTTACTTATATTCTTTATTTCTCCTAATCCTAGCAATGGTCAAGCCTAGGATGAAGGAATACAAATATGCAATATTCTGGGATAAAAAGAAAGTAATTACTCTAACTAAGCTACATAATCGACACTAAGGCTACATTGGGAAGAGCTTCCTCTAGCCTTGGCTAAGAAGATTAACTACTCATCCCTTTGATCATTGCCATACTACTATTGCTACAAAAAAAGTAAAAGACAAGAAAAAGAGAATGAATAAGCTTTATTGCTATGAACTTTGATTTATACTCTCCAAGATGATCTTTCATGGGTAGGATTCCCATCATATTTATAGAGTATAGGAAAGGTTACTAAAAATCACCATTAATATAAAATCCCCTAAACAATGCCTAAAATCATGCATTACAACTCATGAGAATAATATATATATATATATATATATATATATATATATATATATATATATATATAATTCTCTTCAATGGGCTTCCCTGCATAGGCCTTTGGTTGACAACTTCAAATGGGAATCATTGTTAGAGTGTATCACTCTTGTTTTTCGTTAAAAATTGCAAAATTGTACGACTTGTTTATCATGTGACTGATTTCTGTAAATACAAACAAAAGCACTATTAATGTCACATTTATTTAATAAATCACTAGGTAGATATAAATTTAGGAGTTGTTCACGTAAATATTACGTGTCTATCACCGCTCTACCTGTGGTGGAAGGTACGATCCATATCTCCTATTCGCCCGCTCATGTCTTTTTCGATTCTGGTGCATCACATTCATTCATCACATCTGCATTTCTCTGTATTATTGGCTTTGCTTCTTCTTTATTGATTGATGAGGTTTCCGTGGGTACTCCTTTAGATTCCTCAGTGTCTTTCTCACGTATATGTAGAGATTTCCCGATAGTTGTTTATGGTCGAGTCCTATCAGCAGACCTATTGGTATTACAGATGCAAAAGTTTGACGTCATCCTAGACATGGATTAGCTATCGACACATCGAGTTACCTTAGACTACTTCGAGAAGACGGCTACCTTTAGTATTCCCGGTGAGAGGTGATTCGTTCTTTCTAGTTTGAAACCTGTACAGTCAGGGGTTGGCTTATTAGCTTTCTTAGAGTTAGAGTCCTCGGGCATGGACGTTAGCTCGATTCCGATGGTTTACGATTATTCCGATGTTTTCCATCAGATCCCCAGTTTACCGCCGACGAGAGCAATTGATTTTAGCATAGATCTTGTTCTTGGTACAACACCGATTTCAAAGGCACCGTACCGTATGGTGCCTGTTGAGCTGAAAGAGCTGAAGGATCAGATTTTTAAGTTGATGGACCAGGGATTTATTCGACCGAGTACTTCACTGTGGGGAGTTCCAGTTTTGTTCGCAAAGAAGAAAGACAGTTCAATGCATTTGTGTATTGACTATCGCGAGTTGAACAAAGTCACGATAAAGAACAAATATCCGCTGCCAAGGATCGAGACTTGTTTGGCCAGCTTTGAGGAGCGCAGTTCTTTTCAAAGATTGATCTCAGATCGGGTTACCACCAGTTGAGGATCAAGGTAGCTGATGTTTCAAAGATAGCCTTTCAGACTCGTTACGGATACTATGAGTTTTGGGTGATGCCGTTCAGTCTGACGAACGCGCCTATAAATTTTATGGATTTAATGAACCGTATTTTCAGCCCTTTTCTTGACCGGTACGTCATTGTACGCGTCGACGACATTTCGATATATTTGAGGACCGAGGCAGAGTACGAGGGACATTTGAGGATCACTTTACAGACTTTGCGGGAGAACACATTATTTATGAAGTTTGAAAAGTATGAGTCTTAGCAGCAGGAGGTGAAATTCCCAGGACACGTGGTGTCAAAGTATGAAATTGCAGTGGATCCTTCCAAGGTTGCAGCAGTCGCAGATTGGGCACAGCCGACGAACGTTACAAAGATTCGCAGTTTTCTAGGTTTAGTAGGTTACTATCGTAGATTTATTGAGGGGTTTCCTTTGGCTTTACTTAATCCGATGTGTAGGAGGAATTCTTCCAACTATGGTTAAGCTTGGTCGAATTTCTGCTACAAGTTCTCTTCATTTTTGCCCTAAAATCTGGTTTAATGATTATAACACCAGATTTTGGCTAAATAGTCTAAATCTACTTACTAGTTATGGTTAAGCCTAGAAGTTGATTATAACTATTTTAGATGATTATAAAAGAGAACTAATCCTAGAACTGCAACATAACTATTACTACTCGGGTAAGGGATTTCTTTTAGTCATAGCTAGAAGAGATTAGTCTTCTATCATTCCCAAGATCATTGCATGAACTAGCTAACTATCTATAAAAGAAAATAAAAGAGAGAGAGAGGACAATTAAATTAAACTAAGATTTTATTTCTTCTAAATTTATTCCAATATGAGATGCCCAATTACAATAGGGGGAGGGTTCTTGTATATAATTATACATTAAATTTTAAAGAATATTTTCATAATAATATCTTCTAATTTTACAGCCAATTACCTAAGATTCTTGCATATAATTCCCTTAAGTGATGTAGAGGTCTTTATTCATGGAAACTCTTGTATATATATTAAATATAAAATATCTTCAAGGATCTTGGATGCAATATATTCTTTGATCTTATTCTTGAAATATATTTGTATATATATTTCTTCAATCTTGAGACCAAATATATTGTGTCGTTGATTTTTTGTATTATGAACTGCTGGAGACACTTTTACTTGACTTTAAGAGCTTGGTTTCAAAAATCCATCTCTAATAGCTGCAATCAAACA
Organism: Kingdonia uniflora; assembly: GCA_014058105.1. Lineage (NCBI taxonomy): Eukaryota > Viridiplantae > Streptophyta > Magnoliopsida > Ranunculales > Circaeasteraceae > Kingdonia > Kingdonia uniflora. Next base: position 909,543 of record JACGCM010002142.1, on the reverse strand, counting down.
AGCGTATATAAGTACCCAAAATTAAATATAATGGACGACTAAAATACATGTTCGAGAATATTAAAAATGTCATAATTACGCGCTCATCATGATGTACTCCAAGAATGATTCCCATTTAAAGTTGTCAACCAAAGGCCCATGGAGGAGCATTGAAGAGGTATTGCTGGAGATCATCAAGTCATATAATTTTATTCATGGGCCAAGGCATAGACTGTGGAGTTGAAAGCTCTAACATTTTGTGCATAATGGAAGACATTGTTTAGGGGATTTCTCATTTATGTTGATATTTTGTAGACCCTCCTACTCTATAAATAGGAGAGGAATCCCACCCATGAGAGAACATCTTGGAGATTGTAAATCAAAAGGTACAACGCAATAAAATTATTCTTCTTCTTTTATTTTCTTGTCCTTTTTCTTTATTGTGATAATTTAGTAATATGGCAATGATCGAAGGGATGAGTAGCTAAACCTCTTAGCCAAGGTTTGAGGAACTCCAACCCAATGTAGCCTAGTTATAAAAGTAGCTTTAATTTGAGTGCTATTAATTTCTTTCTCTTCGGGCTTAAGTTTGAATCCTTTATTCCCTCATCCTATGCTTGACCATAGCAGGGATTTAGAGGAATGAAGAATCTAATTAACCATCTTGTTTAACTATAACAATATTGGTTAAGAACATGGATAAATGAAAGTAATCCGCCTTACTGAACATGACCATTGTTATGTAAGGTAGTTTATCAAGAATTCCTAAACATTAATTTCTTATCCATTGTGAGTATCGTGTATACCCGACCAAGGATACATGGTACGGGAATTAATTAGTACTTTAATTAAAGAGACTTTTTTGTGGAGTATATGGGTTGAAGTGAAATCGATGCCTTGGTTTCCACTCTAATTTATCTTGTAATTTGCTTATTTCTTCTTTTTAGTTCGAAGCCTACTCAAACTCATTGCTATTGGATAAAACAAGTAGCTCAAAGTATAATTTACACCACAAGTCTCTTGGGATATGACCCCGCTTTCTTTTATACTCAATGGTACACCGTGCGTTTGCGGGTTTGTTAAGACGTTGGTTTTATTATCAATCACTGCTGCTATATTTATAGTAGTAGCCATAACTGATGTTCATACAAAAAATCTAGTTAAAGAGAGATATACAAGTGATCGATGATATAAAAGTTGATGGGTATTTCAGTAATCGAGATTAAAACCCAAGTTTAAAACTACTTCTCTCATAGTCTCCAATATCCATATGATACCTACCTTCAATTTCTTCTTTATATTTACTCACTTACCTATAATCTTAATATATTGTTGATTTGAAAAGAGGAGATGTACTTCACCAATTTACATATATTTATGATAATACCTTTAAAAGCTTCTACAAGATTTTATTCAGGGTTTTAATTCAAAGATTCAAGGTTTTTCCTCAATCAATCAAAGATTGATTTGATTGCTAAGTACGCAAGGGATTCATATGAAGTAATTAAAAAATAGAGCAAGAAATCATACCATTTCAAGGGATCGATTTAGGTTTGATCTGTGGAACAAAAAATAGGGAGGAGTGGTTGATTTAGAGAGGAGAACCAGAGAAGGATTTATATAAAGAAGTAGTTTGAAAGAGAAGAATTTAAAACACAAAATTGCCATACAGTAGGGCAATTTAGGGTTGGATGACCTATATCAACACCATCTTGCATAAGTGCCATGAAAATAATCATGGCCATCGATAGCACGCCTCGTCATATGTGTCGGTGGAATGGACTCTAAAACCAAAGCAAAAAGTTGGGCTATTTTTATTATTATTATAGATTACCATTTATTCTACATTCCTCCAATACTTTCATGGGTAAATTAGGTCGAACTCTGGTATTATACTGGTACATATACACTTTCATTCCTGGCCTATGCCTATACATTTGTATAGTAATACCATGAATAATTTACAGTGCTGTTAATACGATTAGGTTATGCTACTCTATTGTAGATGATATCTTGAAGTATATATAACCTCTTAAATCTCAACATAACCTCCCAACATTTTTGTGTTAACTTTGATCTTGAGAAGTTACTTATATAGAACACTAAAAGTTTATAAATAAACACTAAATAATAAACCGGATAGACTCAATTTCTGAGCTAAGACAAAAAGTATGAAGTTTTACTCAATGATGATTTATGTAGGGAGTTTCTTTTCCCTCCCCTTCATCCTTTATAATCTGAAGTAAACATGGTGTTTGTCAATTGTACTATTTTTCTTTATGCTTTCAGCTTTTATTACAATCTATTTTCTATATCCCGGCTTAGCAGGCTGTGATGAAGCTAACAGCCTCATGGTTGTGTTAAGGTATGAACTCAAATTATGTTCGATGTTATTTTAGATTGAGTTATTTCAGTTCAAGGATTAAAGTCGGATTGAAACGGATTGAAAATGAGATTTTCAATGTTCAGATTCGAACTGGTTATGATTGGCAGAAGTTCGAGCTGGTTAAGTTACCTGAAGATTCAAACTGGCTAAGTACCTGAAGTTTGAATTGGCTATGTTACCTGAAGACTCGAGCTAGTTTTATTCGAGCTGTTAAAGATGGACTAAAAGCAGGTTGAAGTCGTTCAAACAAAAATCGAGCTTGTTCAAACAAGTTGCTTGTATTTTGCATTTGAAAACTTAAATCGAAAAAGCCGTTTGAACGAGCTTGGATGTCGTTCGAACGACATGTATGTTTCTAGGGCTGAAACCTTTAGTCGTTAAAGTCGTTCGAACGAGTTTGAATTTCGTTCGAATGAGATGAGCTTAGGTTGCCTTTGAAAGTTCTTCTGGGTCGTTTATATTTGCCTCAAGATCCGTTCTACTTGTAATTAGTCCTCTAGTATATAAAGAAGACTTCAGCTATTTTGTTAGCCTATCCTTTCTACGTGAGTTTAATTCTTTAGACTTAGAATTTAAGTGACTCCATTAAAGCTTGAGAAGCTTGGGAAGATCATTTTAGCCTGTTTGATTATCATAGTAGATTGTTCGAGGAATGATTTTTTATCTACAATGGTTTTCTACTTCTCTCCTCTGGGAAACCTTGTGTTCTTTATTACTCTGTGTTTTTTAGTTTGATTGATTGGAATATTCTGTATATCATTCTTATCGTAGAAGATAGATTAGCTACCTCTATTCTCAACAATTGGTATCAGAGCTTGTATTACAGGGCTTGTGGGGTGAAGAGCGATGGCCGATCAGGAGAAGTTGAAGATCACGAAGTTCAATGGATCAATTTTTGGAGTGTAGAAGATGCAGATAGAAGATTAGCTCTATCAGAAGGATCTTGATTTACCACTGAGTGGAGATGAGATGATGCCAGCACAATATGATGCTGCTAAGTGGGCGCGATTAGATTGCGAAGCGCTTGAAACTGTTAGGTTAGCGCTGTCATATCAGATTCTACACATGATCTCCAAAGTTACGACAACAAAGGGTTTGATAGAGACGTTGTCTGCTATATACTCGGAACCGTCTGGGGCAAACAATGAACATCTTTTATGGTGCTTGTTTACTTTTATGGTGCAAGCTCATATCAGTAAGTTCAATACCAAACATGCTCAACTAAAATCTGCTAAAATCACTTTTATAGAAGATGTGAGAGCATGAGCTCTTTTAGGGCAGATGCCTGAGAGCTAGGAAGGGTTCATTACAGCTGTGAGCAACTCATCGGGAAAGGAAGACATCAAATTTGATAATATAGTCTCTTTGATTATGAGTGAAGATAATAGACGTAAAACATCTGAACCCTCTTCGATTTCAGACGGCAGTATGTTGAACGTCGAGGAAAGAAGGTCTTACAGAAAAGGGCCAAAATTTGGAAGGGGTCGATCACAGTCAATAGGAAGTCTAAGCCACCCGGTGTGTGTTGGACTTATGGAAAGAAGGGTCACTTCAGGCGAGATTATAACTCTTCTTCTTCTAAGAAGATTGATGATGTGGAGAAAGATACAATGAACCTTTCTGAGGAGGTTAGTTTTGACGAGGCTCTATTATTTTTGTGTGACGATGTTAATAAACCTTAGATAGTTGATTCGGGTGCCTCTTTCCATGCTACTGCGAATATAGGTTTTCTAACTAATATTGTTAAATGTGACTTCGGTACGGTCCTTCTTACAGATAAGGGTGTACGTAATATTACTATAAAGGGAAATACTAGGTTGTTATTGCCTTCAGGGGGGGCGTTGGTTTTACAGAATGTGCGACTTACACCTAAATTGGGGCGTAACCTTATATCGATTAGCAAATTGACGGATGATGGTGGATATGTGAGTACCTTTGGTGTAACCTTCTGGAAGGTTACAAAGGGAACTATGTTGGTAGCTTGAGGCTTGTTACAAGAAATGTTGTATACAATGCTTAACATAATTTCTACTATTTGTGCGGCCACTCCGGGGATTGATACAAGTACATGGCACAAACGGCTCGGTCATATAAGTGAAAAGGGGATGAAGATAATGGTAACAAAGGGGAAGCTATTGGGTCTTGCAAAGGTTGATCTCAAGTTTTGTGAAGAGTATAGTTTTGTGAAGCAAAAGAAGGTCAGTTTCAAATTATCTGGAAGATCAAAGAAACCTGGAAAGCTGGATCTCGTATATATAAATGTTTGGGGGCCAACCAAGGTATCTTCTCTTGGTGGTTCTCATTATTACGTTACTTTTATCGATGATGCAACTCGTAAACTATGGGTCTTCTTCGTGAATAACAAATCAGATGTGTTTGATAAATTCAAGAGGTGAAGGGATTCTAGTTGAAAATGAATCTGATTTAAAATATAAGTATCTCAAGCTGGATAGCAGGGGCAAATACTGTAGTAACGAGTTTGAAGACTTTTGTGCATCAAATAGGATTAGGAGACAAAAGACTATTCCTGGAATACCGTAAGAAAATGGTGTTGCAGAATGTATGAACTGAACAATAAACGAAAGAGCGAGGAGTATGAGACTTAATGTTTGAATTCCAAAGTGTTTTTGGGTGTGTGCGGTTTGTACGACGGCTTACTTGATTAACAGAGGGCCTTCAACGGCTTTGGATTTTGGACTTCCTAAAGAAGCATGGACCATTAAAGAGGTAAACCTTAATCACTTCTATATTTTCAGTTGTACCTCATATGTGCTTGATAATTAAGATACAAGGACATAGTTAGATGCAAAGTCGATGAAGTGCATATTCATTGGATATGGTGGTGATGAGTTTGGGTATCGGTTTTGGGATTCAAAGAATCAGAAAGTTGTCCAGAGCCATAACGGTACATTCAATGGGGAAGTCTTGTATAAAGATTTTAAAGTACCTAGTGAAAGAAGTCGAAGTGAAGCAGCGGAAAGTTTCAACATTGATGATAATCAACCCTCTCGGGAGGTTGATGAAGAAGTCATTATTGAGTCCATTGCACTTGATTAAAACGAGGAACTTAATGATCTAGACATTCCAATAGTACTTCGAAAGGAGCCAAGAGTTGCAAGAATTCCGGTAAGGTACGTTAATTCCTTAAATCACTTATTACTTGCAGATGGTGATGAACCTGAAAGTTACAAGGAGGCTTTTGATGTGGAAGCCAAGTACAAGTGGGAGCTTTCTATGGATGATGAGATGCAGTTATTATCAGTTAATCGAACTTGGGATTGAGTTCGACTACCAAAAGGGAAGAGAACATTAAACAATAGGTGGGTATACAGACTAAAACAAGAATCTGACGGTTCAAGGAGATTTAATGCTAGACTTGTGGTGAAGGGCTTTCAGCAGAAAGATGGCACTGATTTTGGTAAGATCTTTGCTCCTGTTGTAAAGATGTCTACAATTTGGGTTGTGATAAATATAGTTGCAGCTGAAGAGTTGCATGTTGAGCAACTAGATGTCAAGATAGTATTTCTTCACGGTAACCTAGATGAAGAAATTTATATGAAGCAGCCAGAAGGGTACTTGATGAGCGCATAATTATATCATTTTTAATATACTCGAACATGTATTTTAGTCATCCATTATATTTAATTTTGGGTACTTATGTACATTTATTTGATTGCAGCTATTAAAGATGGATATTTGAAACCAAGCTCTAAAAGTTATGTAAATGTGTCTCCAGCAGTTCATAATATAAAAAGATAAAGACATAATATATTTGGTCTCAAGATTGAAGAAATATATACACAAATATTCTTGTAGAATAAGATCAAAGAATATATTACATCCAAGATCCTTGAAGATATTTTATATTGAAGATATATGCAAGAGTTTCCATGAAGAAAGATCTCTACATCACTTAAGGAAATTATATGCAAAAATCTTAGGTAATTGGTTATAAAATTAGAAGATATTATTTTGAAAATATTCTTTACAATTTAATGTATAGTTTATAAATTTGGGTTCCTTCCCCTATAAAAGGAACCCTCCCTCCATTGTAATTGGGCATCTCATATTGGAGCAAGTTTAAAAGAAATAATTGAAGTCTTAGTTTTATTTTATTGTCTTTTTTTATTTTTAGTTTAATTTTTGCTAATGTCTTCATTAATTGTTAATACGATGAAGTCCGAGATGAGCGGCTAATCTCCTAGCTAAGGCTAGGATGAGGCATCTTCTTGGATGAGTAATAGTTGATAATAATTAGGTTATAATTAGTTTTCCCTTTGGACTTTATAATTGTTAAGTTAGTGTATCATATCTTAGGCTTGACCATATCTTCGATTTGGTGTACGATAACTTTGGATACAAACAAGTGCTACTAACCGTAGACTTGATTTGGAGATCTAAACAAATGAAAATACTAGAAAACTCACTCAAGCCTAGACATGGCTGAGTTGATAATTTTCTAAGACACTCTTCACCATCTCTTAAAAGTATAACCACTAAATACTTGACCATAGATTTAGTGGTTTATTTTACAATATCGTATGTGTCTTAACGCGAATATATGATGGGTGGAGATATTAGGATCTAGTTATATATCGATTAGTGTTTTGAAAGATAGAGGCCAAGTCCAAACCTTAGCTTCTTTCTTATTAAGTTTTATATTTAGTTTATATTTTATTCTTCTTAGATTTATCTCTAATAAAACTGTAATTCGGCCTAGAAAATATTTATTTTTCCCAAACCTCCTTATGGATTCGATCCCACTCATCCGTGCAGCAATTTGACAACCGTACGTTGAGTGGGTATTTTGCTAGAGGCACTAAAAACCTCTTATCAAATTGTGTTGTTGCTAGGGAGGCATCGTTGAAAACTATTCTCTTTAATACCAAATTTTCTTTGTTAATTCTTTCTAATATTGTGCCAATGATTTCTAAATTCTTTGTTTCTAATATTGGTTGAAAAGTATAATGGGCTGGTAATAGCATATAGTATTTCTATTACTATCGTTTAACTTTCTATTTCTCTAGTTTAGTTTAAAAAAAATAAAAAAATGATTGTTTCGAGTTTTTGGCGCTACAGTAGCTGTGAAGTATGTTCATAAATGTTTTACCATTTTTGATCATCTATACTTCACATTTGGGAAATACATTTGCTACAAAAGTTTCTGATAATTCAAAACCTTTTCCGAATTGCTATAGATCATATTTTTTTGTTTAGTCGTTTGCGAGTTACAACCTTTTGATAAAACACAGTAAAAATATTGCCTCCGTAATGAACGCCGTTGTTCATTCATCACTTTTTTTGAGCATTAGGGTAGTCAAATTCTAGAAAACTTCTTTCTTGAATATATTTCCTTTCTAAAATATCTTTCCAAATTGATATTATTTATTGTTCCCTCTCAACCGAGCTGAAAGATATGCGTATTTAAAAATCAGAACATCTTAGACTACAATAAACTTTGAAATTGAATTAATATTGTTGTCGCAAGCTTACTAATCCTTTTTCTCTTATTTTGCAGGATAGTCACAAATTTAGAAATGAGACGTACATTACGCAACGTGAAAATCATCATCAAATCCATCCTTCTTGTGCCCTCTAAGTGAAGGGGCACTTCCTTCTTTCGCCCTCTAAGTGATGGGGCGGCCACAGCTTCACTGGGAAACACTTCCCATAGGTTGGTACCTCTCTAAACTTGACATCTATAAGGGGTACATATCAGCTCTGCCCTGGCACTAGGACATATAAAGTCGTGTGGACTGTACAAATACACGCTGCTCTAATAAAATATTTGCTGTGGTTGGATTGACCTATTGACGTGTTTAAATATCTTTTCATTTCAACATTAGTAAAGGTAAAAATTGTTAGAGACTTGCTTGTTTTCATCACCCAAAAAGCTCTCTAACAAGTGGGACCACCCATTAGGGATACGAAAAAATTTGTATCACACGAAAATTGAACATCCCAAACCTGAAAATAATTGATAATAAAAAAGAGTAGCACGATTACCACGGGATTTCATCACCCAGCGGATAGGTGTACCAGACCGGGGTACAAACATGGGTTCGTATGATACTGCCCCGGCCTCGCGCCGTAAAATATTGGTTATAGGTTTGCAGCGTCACCGTTCCGAGTGCTGACATACGACAAGGTGACTCGCTCGGGTGTGAGGCTTGAACATCTACTCTAAGCTAGTACTAGCACAGTGACACAAGGGAGTGTAGCAACCAAAGCCTTTAACCATCCTACCCTTTTGTGAGCATAAAATAATATAGGGGAGACCTACTTATTACTTCTTAAAAAAAAGTGTGAAGTGTTTGATTATAGGTTAGATTGATTATTTACTGCATCGGGTGCTAAATTTTATCGTATTATTAGTTTGTGCATGATCAATTGGACACGTGGAGCAAAACGTTTACGAAGTTAACCAGAACCTTTGCCTTTTTATGGCCCACTACCTCAGCCAATGCGGAGAGGGTGACTACCTCGCCCAATCAACATAATAGAGAACTTAGGACTCCCAATTTTAGAGGAGGGTAATCGACCTAGAGTTGACCCAATTGAGCCTGTTGTTGAGCTAGAAGTCAAACCCTCAATCATGGATGTCGCCAAATCTCTTAGGGACTATTGGACCCCAGTGGTGAGTGATATACCTTCGTGTATTGTGTTACCAGCTGTCATAACAAATCATTATAAAATCAAGCCTAGTGCGATCCAAATATTACCTATATTTTGTGGGCTTGATTCTGAGAGCCCTTATAAGCACATCCACGAGTTTAAGAAAATCTGTACGCCATCAAAATATCAACATTTTAATGAAGATTCCATCTGCCTTCGTTTATTCCCATTCTTACTAAAAGACAAGCGAGTCATTGGCTTGATTCATTAGCACCAACATCTATCAATTCATAGGACCAAATGGAGACTAAGTTCAAAACAAAATGGTTTTCAATGGGAAAAACCTCGCTCTAAGAAATACAATTGTTGAATTTGCTCAAAATGAGAGCAAAACATTTTATAAGTCTTGGGAGAGATATAAAGATCTTCTTTCACAATGTCCCCATCATGGTTTTGAAAAGTAACATTTATCCAGATCTTCTATCGTGGAATAACCTCTGAGAATCGTTATAGGCTAGAATTCATGCATAGTGGCAAGTTCTAGGACCTTGAACCTGATAGAGCTTATGAGGAGTTTGAGACATTAGTTGAGAATTCTCAGCAGTGGGATTTTGATCCATATAGAAATGTTCGTATAGCCAAGAAAGGTGGTTTATACGAAGCAAGTGAAGGAACGGCTAAATTTTTTGATCCATATCAATCTCGAGGAAGATGCTAAAAATTCGCGCGAGATACAATGGCGTTTAAATCCAACTATGATGGAGGTGGTTAAGAGGGAAGTTCTCAAGCTCTCAGACTCGGGTATTATATACCCCATTTCAGATAGTAAGTGGGTCAGCCCTGTCCAAGTTGTACCCAAGAAATTAGGGATTACTGTAGTTGATAATGAGAATAATGAATTAATTCCTACCTGTTTGACCACCAGGTGGTGTGTTTGTATCGATTACAGAAAGTTGAACACGGTTACTAGGAAATATCATTTTCCTCTTCCATTTATTGATCAAATGCTTGAGCGATTAGCTGGAAAAAGTTATTAATGTTTTCTTGACGGTTATTCTGGATATAATCAGATCCTCATCGTTCCAGAAGATTAGGAGAAAGTCACATTCATATGCCATTTGGTTTGTGTAATGCACCTGCTACATTTCAATGTTGTATGATGAACATTTTCTCTGATATCGTTGTTAAATTTATCAAAATCTTCATGGATGATTTTTCAGTGTTTGGTTCCTCTTTTGATGTATGTTTAAACCATTTGGAGCTCGTGCTTGAACGATGTACACAAACCAATTTGGTGTTAAACTGGTAAAAGTGTCACTTCATGGTGACACAAGGGATAGTTCTTGGGCATATTATCTCCAACAAAGGGATATAAGTTGATAAGGCCAAAATTGATATTATTTCTTCTTTACCACCTCCTCGGACGGTTAAGGCCATTCGATCATTTCTAGGCCATGCGGGGTTTTATCGTCAGTTCATCAAAGATTTTAACAACATTTCCCAACCTTTGTGCAATTTACTTGCTAAGGACACTGATTTCCACTTTGATGATGAATGTTCTAGAGCTTTTGAGAAGCTCAAACTTCTATTAACTTCCGTTCCAATCATCCAACCACCCAACTGGGATCTTCCATTTGAATTAATGTGCGATGCCTCTGACTACGCTGTTGGAGCAGTTTTAGAGAAAATAGTAGATAAAAAACCTCATGCTATTTACTATGTCAGTTGTATGCTCAATGATGCCCAAATGAATTACTCCACAACTGAAAAGGAGTTAATAGCCATTATATTTGCATTAGAAAAATTTCGGCATATCTTGTTGGGTCCAAAATTATTATCTACACCGATCACGCGGCTTTAAAATATTTGTTATCAAAAAAGGATGCTAAGCCTCGGTTAATCTGATGGATCCTCTTATTACAAGAATTTGACATCAAAATTTGAGATAAGAAAGGTGTTGAAAATATTATTGCAGATCATTTTTCCCGACTTCTGATCGAAGGTGGTGAGGATCTTCTCCCTATCTTAGAGACATTTCATGATGAACAACTTATGACTATTATACAACCATCTTGGTATGCCGACATTGTCAATTATCTTGCTACTGAACAATTACCTGACCACTGGTCTAAGCAAGATAAAGCCATATTCTTACACAAGGTTAGACGTTTTAGCTAGGACAATCCTTATCTATATAAATTTTGTTCTGACCAAGATATTAGAAGATACATTCTAAATATTGAGCTCCAGAGCATACTCATGTTTTTCCACACCTATTCCTGTGGAGGGCATTTCAGTGCCAAGAAAATGGCTGCCAAAATTCTTTAATCTGGTCTTTATTGGCCTATCTTTTTTCATGATATACAGACCTTTTGTTCTACTTGTGATAGATGTCAGAGGACTGGAAATATTTCTCACCGCGACATGATGCCCCTAAACATCATTCTTATTATTAAACTTTTTGATGTTTGGGGCATAGATTTTATGGGCCCGTTTCCTTTATCTCGCAGAAACCGTTATATTCTAGTCGTAGTGGACTATGCCTCCAAATAGGTCAAAGCGGTAGCATGTCCGATAAATGACCATAAGCCTGTGGTCAAATTTATGAATTCTATTTTTAATCGTTTTGGCACTCCTCGAGCAGTTATAAGTAATGGTGGAAAACAATTTTGCAATCGTGTTTTTAAAACTTTTTTGAAAAATTATTCCATCACTCTTAAAGTTGCCACACCTTACCATCCACAAACAAGTGGTCAAGTAGAAGTTTCTAATCGGGAGATTAAAAGAATTTTAGAAAAACTTGTTAGAAATGATCGTAAAGACTGGTCAAATCGTCTTGATGAAACTCTTTGGGTCTATCGAGCAGCTTATAAAACCCCGATTGGAATGTCATCGTATATGCTTATCTTTGGAAAGGCTTGCCACTTGCCTGTGGAACTAGAACACAAAGCTCTTTGGGCCATAAAGGCCCTTAACTTTGAGATGGACCAAGTTGGGTCTAAGAGAAAGCTTCAACTTTCTGAGTTGAATGAACACCGTCCTGAGGCTTATGAAAGTTCCAAAATTTATAAGAAACGTATCAAAGATTTTTACCATAAATCAATTATTCGTAAAACCTTCGAGCCCAATCAAAAGGTATTGCTTTATAACACCAAGCTTCGTCTATTTCCTGGGAAACTATGATCCCGTTGGCACGGTCCTTATACGGCTAAAATTGTTTTTCCTCATGGGGCCGTAGAGGTGGAAGATCCTAAGAACGGATATATTTTAAAAGTCAATGGCCAACGATTAAAACTTTACTTAGAGGCCTGCACTTTTGATGAATAAATAATATTTTTAAATGATCTAGAATATCAGAGCTAATAATGTGTACCCTTGTAGTACCATTGCAACATCATTTAAGTATGGGGGTACGTTAGTCTGGCTGGAGACGGTAAACTTAGCGCTTCTTGGGAGACAACCCATGACACATTCAGGTGAAAAATTTAATTTTTCTCTTCTATTTATTTTCTTGTTCTCAAACATTGAAGGCAATGTTTGATTTAAGTTTGGGGGTAGGAAACCATTTCTTTAAATCCTTTTTGAAGAAAAGTAAAATAATGGCACTTTGACAATTTATGATATATTTTTGACGAATTTCCAAATACTTAAACTAATTTTACCATGACATAAATATTATGCAATAGCCAATTTTTTTAAATTGTACCAACTATACACTAGAATATTTTGGAATATCTTAAGCTAGATGTACTATCTTTTTATTAGCAACTAATTCAAGTTAATTTGGCATATTTTGAAAACGTGCCATTCACTGTAGTTTTGCAATTAATACCTTCAATAGATATTTGCCCAGTATAAGGGAAATTTTGCATTTATGTTAGGAATAGTTTTCTACAAGGGAGACAACTGCCTAAGAATAAGTTTATTCCTAAGAATAAAAACTAAGCCAAATGTGCTCTAAAAACTTTTACGCTGCAAGGCTACTCGCATGATTAGGAACTGAAAGAGGAAAAATTATCACCAATCTCGAGTTTGACCAAGAACTATGTAAAAGGAGCATAAGAAAACATTACTTGTGATAATCATGAGTCTAGGTCATGATGGGGTACCGCACCCCGACAACCTTAGCCAGCTGGCAGGGATTGTCGACTGAAAACTCCTTGCTACGGAGGCTTCAGTAAGAAATAAAGTACTCAAAAGAAAAGGCTTGCAAAAGAAAAAAAAAGTAAAATTCTAGGAAGATTAATTGACTAAGGCACTTGTCGAACTGACCATTAAATTTATTCCAGTAAGAACTAGACTACCAAAAATCGAGTAAATTATTCTTGGCAACGCAACGCATTAGGCAATAAAACTATTTTCACTGTACACTCAAATATAGATAAAACAAAATTCCTAAATCTCTTTTTAATTTTGAGGTAGTACCTCTAGTTTTGGATAATCTTAAAATACTCTTTAATATACTTACGTGAATAACAAGTTTAAGGATTTTTTCATTGGTATATTTTTGTCACAACTAAGTAAGGATAAGTTCACAGGAATTGAGTCATGTGTATTCTATAATTGTTTAAAATGTCATTATTGACTTTTGTGGGTATAGTCACTGCAAACCCTCACGAGACAACACTCGTCCACCCGGCTAAACCTGGAGGTTCAACGACTTGTTTCATATGCTAAATACGATCGCACTCGCTGCGAAAGTGGCTATTATTTTATTTTACTCGGAAAGAGGAAAATACAAGTTTGGGAGTATTTGATGGGCGCCTAATTATAACATTTTTAATATACCCGAACATGTATTTTAGTCGTCCATTATATTTAATTTTGGGTACTTATGTACATTTGTTTGATTACAGCTATTGGGGATGGATATTTGAAAGTAAACTCTTAAAGTCATGTAAATGTGTCTTCAACAGTTCATAACACAAAAAGTCAAAGACACAATATATTTGGTCTCAAGATTTAAGAAATACATACAATAATATTCTTGGTGAATAAGATCAAAGAATATATTGCATCCAAGATCCTTGAAGATATTTTATATTGATGAAATATACAAGAGTTTCCATGAAGAAAGAACTCTACATCACTTAAAAGAAATTATATGCAAGAATCTTAGGTAATTTGTTGTAAAATTAGAAGATATTATTATGAAAATATTCTTTACAATTTAATGTATAGTTTATAAATTTGGGTTCCTTCCCCTGTAAAAGGAACCCTCCCTCCATTGTAATTGGGCATCTCATATTTTAGCAAGTTTAGAAGAAATAATTGAAGTCTTAGTTTTATTTTATTGTATCTTCCTTTTTTTAGTTTAATTTTTGCTAATGTCTTCTTTAATTGTTAATGTGATGAAGTCAGAGATGAGCGACTAATCATCTAGCTAAGGCTAGGATGGGGCCTCTTCTTGGATGAGCAATTGTTGATAATAGTTAGGTTCTCTTAGGACTTTATAATTGTTAAGTTAGTGCATCATATCGAAGGCTTGACCATTACTTTGATTTGGTGTACGATAACTTTGGATACAAAAAATTGCTACTAACCGTAAACTTGATTTGAAGATCTAAATAAGAGAAAACACTTGATAGCTCACTCAAGCCTAGCCATGGTTGAGTTCATAATTCTCTAATACACTCTTCAACATCTTTTAAAAGCATAACCACTAAATGCTTGACCATAGATTTAGTGGTTTATTTTACAATATCGTATGTGTCTTAACACAAATATATGATGGGTGGAGAACCTTAGCTTTCTCTCTCATTAAGTTTTATATTTAGTTTTTATTTTCTTTTTATTAGATTTATCTCTTATAAAACTGTAATTCAGCCTAGAAAGTATTTGTTTATCCCAAACCTCCATGTGGATTTGATCCCACTCATCCGTGCTTTAATTCAGCAACCATCCTTTGAGCTGGTATCATGCTTGAGGCACTAAAAATCTCTTATTAGTACTCTGTAAAAGGGAAAGTGGATCTTGTGTATAGGCTCACGAAGAGCTTATATGGTTTGAAACAAGCACCGAGGCAGTGGTATTTGAAGTTTGAACAATTCAAGTCCATAAATGGTTATTCGAAGAGTAATGTGGATCACTATTATTTTATCAAGAATATGAGGAACTTATATATTATTTTACTTCTTTATGGAGATGATATGTTGGTAGCAAGTACTAACATGGGAAAAATTGTCAAGTTTAAGAAACAATTATCCTAAAAGTTTTCTATGAAGGACTTGGGTGCGGCGAAACAAGTTCTTGGTATGCGTATTGCATGGGACAGAAAATTGCAATAATAAAAGTTATCTCAAGCTGAGTACATTGGCAAAGTACTGAAGCATTTTAATATGGATGGTTCTAAAGTTGTTCATACACCATTGGGAGGTCACTTCAAATTATCAAAGGATTGTTGTCGGAAGACGCAAAAGGATTACGATGAGATGTGGAAGGTTCCGGAAGATTCGAACTGGTTATGATCGACAAAAATTTGAGCTGGTTAAGTTACTTGAAGTTTTGAGCTGGTTAAGTTACCTGAAGTTCAAACTGGTTATGTTATATGTAAACTCGAGCTGGCTCTGTTCGAGCTGCTAGAGATGGAGTCAAAGCAGGTCGAAGCCATTCAAAAGAAAATCGAGCTCGTTCGAGCAAGTTGCTTGTATTTTGTATTTGACGAATTAGACCGAAGAATTTGTTCAAACGAACTTGGATGTCGTTCGAACGACATGTATGTTTCTAGGGCTGGAACCTTTAGTTGTTAAAGTCGTTCGAACGAGTTTGAATTTTGTTCGAACGAGATGAGCTTAGGTTGCCTTAGAAAGTTTTTCTGGGTCATTTATGTTTGCTGATAAGAGGTTTTTAAGGCCACTATCAAAATACCCGCTCAATGTACGGTTGTCGAATTGTAACACAAATGAGTGGGATCGAATCCACAAGGAGGTTTGGGAAAAAAAAAATACTTTCTAGGCCGAATTACAGTTTTATTAGAGATAAATCTATGAAAAAGTAAATTAAATCTAAATATAAAACTTAATGAGAAATAGAGCTAAGGTTCGGACTTGGCCTCTACCTTTCAAAGTACTAATCAATATTCAACTAGATCCTAATATCTCCACCCATCATATGTTTGTGTTAAGACACATATGATGTTGTAAAATAAACCACTAAATCTATGGTCAAATATTTAGTGGTTATACTTACAAGTGATGGTGAAGAGTTTCTTAGAGAATTATCAACCTAATCATGGCTAGGCTTGAGTGAGTTCTCTAGTGTTTCCTCCTGTTTAGATCTCCAAATCAAGTTTACGGTTAGTAGTACTTGTTTGCATCCAAAGTTGTCGTACACCAAACCGAAGCTATGGTCAAGCCTTCAATATGATGCACTAACCTATTAATCAGGAAGTACTAAGAGAAAACTAATTAGAACCTAATTAATACCAACTATTTCTCATCCAAGAAGATGTCTCATCCTAGTCTTAGCTAGAAGATTAGCCGCTCATCTCGAACTTCATCGCATTAACAACTAATTATTTATAAAAAAAATTTAAAGAGAGAAAAGAAAATTAAATAAAACTAAGACTTTGCACAATAATTTAGAAACTATACGTTAAATTCTAAAGAATATTTTCACAATAATATCTTATAATATTACAACCAATTACCTAATATTCTTGCATATAATTTCCGTAAGTAATATAAAGATATTTCTTCATGGAATCTCTTGCATATAACTTCAATATAAAATATCATCAAGGATCCTGGATGTAATATATTCTTTGATCTTATTCACCAAGAATATTTGTATATATATTTCTTCAATCTTGAAACCAAATATGTTGTGTCTTTGACTTTTTGTGATATGAACTGCTGGAGACACTTTTACTTGACTTTAAGAGCTTGGTTTCAAATATCTATCTCCAATAGCTACAATCAAACAAACGCACATAAGTACCTAAAATTAAATATAATGGACGACTAAAATACATGTTCGGGTATATTAAAAATGTCATAATTACGCGCTCATCGAATACCCCCAAACTTATCTTTTGCTCGTCCCGAGTAAAATAAAATAATAACCACTTTTATAGGGAGCGTGATTGCATTTAGCATATGCAACATGCCGTTAAACCTTCAGGTTTAGCCTGGTGGACGAGTATTGTCTCGTGAGAGTTTACAGTGACTATACCTACAAAAGTCAATAATACCATTTTTAAATAATTCTAGAATACACATGACTCATTTCCTATGAACTTATCCTTACTAAGTTGCGACAAATATATTTCGATGAGAAATCCTTAAACCTACTATTCTCCTAAGAAAATAAATAAATATTTTAAGCTTATCCGAAACTTGAGGTACTATCTCAAGATTAGAAAGAGATTCATATATTTTACTTTAGCTATATTTGAGTATTCAGTGAAAATAGTTTTATCGCCTAATACGTTGTCTAGAATAATTTACTCAATTTTTGGTAGTCACTTACTGGAATAAATTCAACGGTCAGTTCGACAAGTGCCTTAGTCAATTCATCTTCCTAGAATTTTACATTTTTTTTTCTTTTCTTTTATGAGCCTTTTCTTTTGGGTACTTTGTTTCTTAGTGAAGCCTCCATGACAAGGAGTTTTCAGTCGACAATCCCCGCCAGTTGGCTAAGGCTGCTAGGGTGTGGTGCCCCATCATGACCTAGACTCAGGATTCTCATAAATAACATTTTCTTGTGCTCTTTTAACATAGTTCATGGTCAAACTTGAGATTGATGATAATTTTTCCTCTTTCAGTTCTTAATCATGCGAGGAGCCTTGCATCGTGAAAGCTTCTAGTACATATTTGGCTTATTATTATTATTTTCTTAGGAATGAACTTATTCTTAGGCAGTTGTCTCCCTTGTGGCGAATTATTCTTAACATAAATGCAAAATTTCCCTTACACTGAGCAAAAATTTATTGAATGTATTAATTGCAAAACTACAGTGAAGTACATGTTTTCACAATATGCCAAACTAACTTGAATTAGTTGCTAATAAAAATATAGTACATCTAGCTTAAGATAGTCCAAAATATTATAGTATATATTTGGTACCATTTCAAAATTTAAGCTTTCCTATTATATTTTTGTCAAGGTAAAATCAGTTTATGTGTTTGGAAATTCATCAAAAATATATCATAAATTGTCAAAGTGTCATTATTTTACTTTTCTTTAAAAAACATTTAAAGAAATAGTTTCCTACCCCCAAACTTAAATGAAACATTACCCTCAATGTTTGAGGGCATAAAAAAAATGGAGGAATAAAAACTAGAATTTCTTACCTGAATGTGCCATGGGTTGCCTCCCAAGAAGCGCTAAGTTTACCGTCTTCTGCCCGACGAATGTACCCCCAAACTTAAAATTTTTAATATGACTAGAAGGGTAAGAAGTTAAAAAGGTAATGTACTATCCTGGTTGCAAATTCTCTTTCAAAAACTTGATAACACATGAATGATGATCCTTAATATTAGCCCCTAATTGGGCAGAAATATTCTGGAAAATCTAGAGAGAGTTTAAAACTAATTCTCTATGAAAAAGATTTTTTTTTAAAACCTTGCCTATTATTTGATGATTCCAAGTTGAAAATTTTAGACAAATCAAGAAAAACTATTTTCTCCAAGATAAAGCAAACACATACCCAGGGAACATATTTTCCTTTAAATTTTTTAATACAATCAAATGATTACTTTGTGCTGAAGTAAATAATAAGATTGGTATACAAGTATTTGTCCCCAAAAATGTACTAGATTCAAAACTCAATTTTTCTGAAAATATATTTTCTTTGAAAATTTTCAAAACCCCTATGTTATCAATGTTATTCTAAAAAATGTGATAGGTGGTTCTGACAAAGTAAGTCCGTGAGGTATCCCCAAAATTATAATTTTTTAAAGAGATGTTTTCTTTTAGTACACTACACCAATTTTACTAAATTTCCACGGATAAAGTCTGTAGTAGAGGTCTGCATTTTTGCCATAGACTTTATCTGCGGTTATCTAATTTATATTGCTACGGAGTTAATCCGTGACAATTTTTTTGCCACAGAGTTTGTCTATAGTTATATAATTTATATTGCTACGGAGTAAATTCGTGGCAATTCTTTGCCACAGAGTTTGTCTGTGGTTATTAAATTTATATTGATACGGAGTAAATCCGTGACAAATTTATTGCTACGGATAATATCTATAGTATAATTAGGATATTTACCACTACTTTAGTCCGTGCTAATTAAAATTATTTTTTAAAAAAAAAAAATCAAAAAATTTGCCATAAAACCTACAATTCAGAAAAATAAATTGCACGTGTTGTATACACATATATAAACAAAAGCACACAATTCAATAACTTGTTTTATTTATAAATATTGGCCCAAAAAATCCAGGTACACTGGTTACAAGCTATATACATGCTCTTTATAATAAATCCAAAAAAATCATGGATTGAGAAACAAAAAATGGAAGTAGTCGCTTCAAAAGCAAAGGATTAATACAGCAGTGCTCAAACCATGAAAATACGTAATGCTTCACTGGCATGCGTGCTTTCCCATGAACTGCTAAGAACTTTGTATAAAAAAATCTACAAGAGAAACAACCATATCAAGAACACAATTTTGCTTCCATCAATGAACAATTTCCCTAAAGCAACCAAATATATTTCTAAGGGAAAAATTGCAATTTTACTTATTAGAAAAATACACTAAAGTAACCAGATATAAAAAATACCTTTTTTTTTTAAGTTTGTATTCGCTTCGATTGTAAACCCATTTCACAACAGACAACGCATTGCTCCAACCTCCACGAACCTGACTAAGTTTACCAACGATTTTAAGTAGATTCTGGATGTGACTCCTAATGAATTCAACAGTCATGATATTGATAGAAACATAACATAAACTTCAAATTAAATAAGAAAATATGTGAAAATGTTACTATTTCACACTATGTTATTCGCATACATATTGCGAAGGTGTCAGGTAATTCTCATATGGCTATGTTATCCACATTTTTCATTTACAAGTCATCACATTTTACCTAGCACTTTGTTATCCACATTTTTCATTCACAAGTCGCATACCTTAGGCATATGGCTAATTCTCATAGTTAATATATTTACGAATATAAAATACTAGCTGAAAATTTTAAAGTACATATGTTAAGTATATACTTTTTCCACATATCATAAATGACTAATACAATGTAACTACTTTATGATATAATATACTTGACCAAAAATAATCATCGGAAACAAGGGATTAATAAGTGTCTCCATATGAAATAAATTTGGTATGTGGTAGGTAAACTGAAACAAATTTGGTCCTTACGGCGGCATATGATCTGATATATAAAGTAACTTAAGAAGAAAACACACCTTAGCACTTTCGTAGATCCCTTGAAACTTGTTTATACTCTTAATGTATTATGGGAGAAGAGTAGTTTGCCAATCATTAGCAATGAAGACAACATCATCCCCTGTGTACAAGAGGAATAATGGCTGATAATTAAGTAAAAACTAAAGTATGCAACTTTTCGTATAGAAAGCTATAACACCAACTTAAAGAGACACATAATAAAGCTTATACCGTAAGGTCCTGAGAAATACTTGTTACTGTTGAGACTCAAAACCCTTGGAGCTTCTAAGGCTACCTAGATATCATATTCAAACATTTAAAATGAGAGCAAAAAAAATTTATGAAAAAAATGTCTTATAATTTACCTGGCACAACAGGCTAAATCAAAGTTGGTTATCCGTGTAATCCTTTCTAGTCGTAGGCCATGGACTTTAGATGCAGTTTTGACCCAAATCTTCTCGTGGAAAATAGGTTGATCCACGAAAACACGATCAACTCCTCGCTTATAGTAGTGAAAAAACTGAACGGTTTCAATTTTATCCCCAACTTTTATCTGCCAAAATAAGATGGCATTAGATATTAAATTCACACTTGATTGGGATAAGTAGCATTCATGATATATTTTTTGTAGATGAATTACAAGAGTGACCAGTAAATTACCTCAACTGAAACAATTGTATTCCAAACGTCTTTGTATTGATTGTAACATGGAGAATCCATCATAACCCGATTCCCATTAGCCTAGAAAGAATAGATTAATAATTCAAATTAGTTATTTATGTTGTCATCAAGCTTACATACACAAATTGAGCTCAAACTCAGAGAATAAAGATCTAAACTATGTACATTGATGGATCAAACAAAAATATTGAGAAAATAATCCATACCGCCAAGGTTAGTGGAAGGCCTCCATGAACATCACCAAGTCCTCCGGTTTTGCTCCACGGGCCTTCTTCTGCCCACAATGAACATAACCAGCAACAATGCAGTCTAGAAAACTGCATTTATAACTGGCATTTCATTGAACAACTTCCGTGCAACAACCACAATGTACATATATATTAGAAGAGTACCGCCTACATTCACATCAAACTTCACTCCCACAAACCACAAAACCCATGACTAAATCTCCCAAACCAAACATCCTCAGTCATCCTAACTACGCCGAAATTGTTAACAACCATCACGCAAGCACCCCCAAAGACCTCAACCTCATGAAACAATCCAACCCTTTCTTCCCTTCATTGGCATAAGCAACCACCAATGCATTTCACACAAAAGTATCATTGTAAAGTTCAACTTTCAGAGCATGGGCAGAAGGAGGAAATACAGACGAACATGTCGCATGTCCCATTTAGCATTCATCACTTTAAAAATCAGAAAACAAACACCCCCTAAGAATAGAGAGTCAAATAAGAAATTTTTTGATTAGTGATTAGTGACTACTCACAGTATTCTTCATTTGCACAACAAAAACAACAAGTTCATATGCCCAGTAGCCATGGCGACTGCTCAGATCTACCAGCTCTTTCTCAGTACTCTTGTTCTTTCCAGATACCTCAATCCATCCATCAATATTAGCCTAAAAAAGAGTACTAAGAAATTGTGCAAGGAAATCGGACTTGTGGTTCATATGTTACCATGCTTTTATATAAGATATGAAACATAAAACATAAAACTGCCACTATTTACTTTCATATCATATACATATATACTTTTATGAATGTTGCTTTGTTTTGTCTTAGATTTTTAAACAATTGTGCAATGTTAGAGCTGAAAATTATATTTACTTTGCTTAAATACTAATAAGATTTAGAAAAATTCAAAAAAATCAAGTGTATTGACATGTTCATGACAAACTTTATGGAACTGCTTTACTATATTATCACCATGAACCTTTTTAGTGCTAAACATTGTACCACCTAATGAAATAAGGAGGAATTCAGAAGCTAGATGTTTGTGTCAACTCTATATTATCACCACATTTATTAACATGTTCATGTCAAACTTTTGGCACTTATGGCTATATTTCTATATCATTTCCCATCCCTGTAATTAACTACAATCCCTCCTCTTCGCTTCAACAGTAAAACCCTCAATCATAAAGAACCTCAAACGGTGTTATTAAGCCTTTAAATACCATGAAGGTTGTTAACTACTTCCAACATGTCTTTGTCATGCCTAAAATTAAATAATTTAATGTAACTCAAGTAAAACAATTAAGAAAAAGAATATGAGATGAGAAGCATCTTTCTGACTTACATTGAGATTGACTTGCAGCTCGGCATTGGCTTCTGAAGTTGGAATTACTCTTACAGCTCGTTCGCGTGTTCTAGTTTTCTTCACAACGCCACTATTGGTCGTACCTCCTTGCATCTCTAAGCCTATACAACCACCAATTCGTCAGTTACAAAGAACCTTGAAATATTACTCAATATAAATCATTTCAAAATATACTAAGAAAATCAAAATCATACAGTATCGAGACTCGAGAGTGAAGCTCAGACAAAGTAGGACCAAAGTATAAACTTATAATAAAGACATGAATTGTCATGCAATCAATTTTTTAAGTTAAAATATAGCTTCTGGATTCTTCCTTCACCTGATTTGCTGTGATGGTTCATCGATGACAATCTAGGGAGGGGTGGGTATGGTGCAGTGTTTCGAGGAAGTGACAGTACTGTTATTGGGATCCTTACTATCAACCTGGTACAAACTATATCCTATATCCCTGAATGTACTTCAATTATTGAAGCTTTGGCCAAAGCTTTAATTCTGAGTTACAAAAGAATATGGGTGGTTTCTAATTTGAATGCAGTAGTGCAGGCTTTAAACTCGAATATCATTCCTTGTAGCTATAATTGATGGGTTAAAGTAAGCAAGAGAGATGCAGGTTCCAAATGTTTGGGTGACCTATGATTCTGAAGTTGCTATCGAAGCCTTTAAAAATAATGCCATTCCTTGGCAGTTACATATTGATTGGCATGGACTCAAGGCTTACTTTTCAAGAATAAAATTAAATGCAGTATGGAGAGACCATAATTTATCTGTTGATGGAGCTTCAAAGAGCGCATGCAGACTTCCTAATTGAGCTGTGGAAATTCACATTGGCAGGCTCACTTTTATGGATAGGATTGAGTACCCTTATGGGGAATATTGCAAATCTTGTAGATAAATTCAATTATTGCAATTTTTGTATAGGAGCTGCAAATGATTGGAATTGCATGGGGTGCCAACCTGGAAGAAATGTCATGCAACTTCATATGATGCCTCTGCTCCTATACCTTTTTTAGGCTCTTAAAATATTTTATGCTTTTTCTTAGTAGCATTTCCTATTTCATTGGTATTACTCATTAGCTCTTCATCGTTCCGTCTATATATTAATCACTCCCCTGTAATGTACCACCCACCCCTTTTATGGGGACTATTTCAAATCCTATAGCTAAATTCAATTATGGTAATTTTTGTATAGGGGCTGCAACCGATTGAAATTGCATGGGGTGCCAACCTCGCAGGAATGCCATGCAACTTCATATGATGCCTCTGCTCCTATGCCCTTTTTAGGCTCTTAGAATATTTTTTGCTTTTTCTTAGCAGTATTACTTAACAAAATAATAAAGAACTACAGATAGAAGTGTAAACATTTTGCGTCTGACGATAACCTATGCATGTACCTATCTCTTTTTAATCAACCAATATACTACACAAAACTGGTTAATGGCATACCTTACCTACTAACCAAGTAAGGCCACCGGCTTCCGTCACTGATACAATTGCCTTATGATACCAATGAAGCCCTATTGCAGAAACATGATCTTTTCCACTACCTGATGGATTTGTTGTGTATGCGTCGCCACTTAGAAGAGAAATCTCCACTGTATTAGTGTACACTTGAGCTCTCTCATACACATTTGGGTTCAGATCGACGAAACTACAAATTACTGCACGTATACAAGTATCTTTTGCAATAATTTAATCTTCTCTATATTAAGGTCTGATAAATTGTTATCATTGGAAACAACTGCACCATTGAACGCTTTGAGTTGGACAACTGCAGCTGCAATAAAAACTCCATATCGTTAATCAATAAAATCCCTATTCTGTAGAGAGTAAGATACCAAGACGTAGTAGCCATTTACAAGGAGAAACATTTAATTAAATGAATCTTATAAAAACAAAGTAGCAGTATAAAGACTATCGCACATACCCTCTTGCTTGTTCGCCCTTCTTATATGTTTAGAGGAAGGCTTTGGCTTGCAGCTC
Organism: Kingdonia uniflora; assembly: GCA_014058105.1. Classification (NCBI taxonomy): domain Eukaryota; kingdom Viridiplantae; phylum Streptophyta; class Magnoliopsida; order Ranunculales; family Circaeasteraceae; genus Kingdonia; species Kingdonia uniflora. The sequence goes on along the minus strand of JACGCM010002142.1, from coordinate 884,945 downwards.
TCCTTAGTTCCAATACAAGCAATAGGGACTACTCAAACCCGGCTCACTTTTGGTACAAACATATTTGATATGACTCATCTACATATACATAGAGGGGCCAGGATTAGTGACTTAATGAATTTGACATGTGTCTATATCAATGGTCAACCATGTGGATCAAGAAGTTTCTAAAAAGGCTGATCTTGGTGAGGAAGGTCTCCATGCTGAGGAGAGCTTATAGAATGTCAGACCATTTAGAAAGTTCTGACTTTGACAAACTTAATATCACACTGAAAGCCATTATGGTAAACTGAGACCAGAGAAGCTACCCACAAAAACCTTATCAGACTCCAGAATCTTCTAATCCCACGCAACAATGACTCCACCAGCCGCTCCGACCGAAGGGCTGTTGTACCACCCTATGCTCCTTTATTTGACATTGCAATAGAGTTACATTCAACTATCTTGAGGTTAAGTGTCCTGGCCACCTGGTTCCCAGGTATCCACTTAACAAAACCTTATTTTCTTATAAATATATTATTTTTTTGAAAAAAAAGATTTTAATTCACCTAATGTATTTACGTCCTATTTGGTAAATTTTTTACAATTTTCTTAGTAGTATTTGTCTTTTTATTATGATGTGAGTATTTCCCCTCAGTGTTCTGCCTAATTTCACAATGAGCAGGTATTCTATGTTAATGTGCCCTATAATAAGGATATCATCTATAAGAAAAATCATCTCTTGAAGAGTGCATGTATAAAAGTATGTCACCACATGAGTGTAACGAGCCATATATCAATTATTATATGATACTTACTCCCACAAATGAAACAAGATCATAGTCAGACCACATTAATCGTTCCATCAATGACAGTTAAATCAAAGTTTGGAGTTGGTCCTATAATTAGGCATGTCGTTTGCTTATCCTATAACTAGACCTTTAAAACTAAAGTTAACTTGATGTATTTATCAATCAACCCATGCAATTAAAATTTAGGATTTCATAGTGCCCCACAATATGTACAGATGCCCTCTCTAGCCATATGTTGTCATAAAAATTTGCATTCTCATAAAAATTCAAGATAATAAACAAGTACCTTTTCCAGCATTGAGTACATAGAGACCCAAATTCCAAGGTTTAAGTCAAACATTTCCACTTCTGAGAAATATTTGACTCACTTTCGACCACCAACCGCATATATCTTATCATGTAATACTGCACCTGCTAAGCTGCCTTTTCTCTCAATTAGTGGAGGGAGTACAGACCATTTGTTGCTCAATGGGTTGTAACTTTCCACTTCTAAAAGGCAGAGAAATGATATAAGTTGTTTCAGAAATATCGAAGAGTAGTATTTTGTTAATGAAAAATGATGGGGAAAGTAGAAATAATGAATACCTGAATCGTACCAAACATCTAGGTCAACACCGTTTCCACCCCCAAAAATGTAGATATCACCATTAAACACTGTTGTTGAGGCGTAAGCACGAATGCATCTCATCGGCATGTGAGATCTCACAGTTTCTTTCGAAGGTGAATATGACTCCAAAGATGACAGCCAGGTGCTACCATCATATCCTCCCAAAATATATACCAACTCATCAACACATGTCATGGACGAATTTAACTTTGATTCGTATAGCATAACACGGTTTATCAGCTGTTGAACATGCGCCTCTGAGTCGGCCTGGAGTACAATGGTGAATTAGCTCGAGTTCATATACGATGAAGACAAGCATGCAAAATAAACAAAAGAAAAGGCTAAATGGAATTGGGAAGGTTATACAAAATTTACTGACATCGTTGGAAAAATATATTTTTCAAGTAACTATATTCATGCAAAATCTAAGCAACTATGTAACATGCAAAAGATAGTACCAGTTTCTTCTCCAAATTAGTTGTCTTGCTAAGTTGTTTTGCTGATAAATCCTTAAATTCTTCTATCTCCTGTCTCAACTATAAAAATATGACAATTAGTACCACAATTATACTACTTAAGAACGTAAATAAGAAATGCACAAGAAGTACATAAGGATAAGCTACAATGCTAATTACCTGATCCAATTCTGATGTATGATCACACAAATGAATGGATTCCTCGTCAAATTTCTTCTCTGCATCTGCAGATGTAGCCGGATGATACTCAATGGCCAAATTTGCGTCATGGGGAACACAAATATGTTCAGTATGATCCTTTTGACACAAGTTTGGCGTCTCAATGTCGATCTGTTCCACTTCTTCACCAACTGACTCGGTTTCTGTTAAGGAATATCTTACCTGAAGTGACAAGGCCACCAAACAATATCCACTACATACAGTTCCAATACTAATTATTAAAAGCATCATCTCCCTCTTAATCTGAAAAATAGTTAAGAGTTCAGTATTACCTCCCTACACATGTCACATGACTAAAGTGACGCCGCTAAGAGGGAAACAGAATGGTGAACATTACTGGGTAAGTTCTTGATATACATGAATTGGATACAAGCATCAAATTAAGGGAAAAAATGAATGATAAATAAAAAATACTTGAGGAACTTTTTGGTTTCTGAAGGGTACTTCGAGTATTTAAGGAGTGAGTGCACCAACAAGCCACACTGTAGCACGAGGTGCATCCTATTATGACATAGAAAAAGAAATGGAATACAAAATACTACACTTGGAATATGTAGATAAGGGAAGCGTACTTTTAATAATTGTGCATTTCAAGTTGAGTTTATACATGGTTGTTAAAAGGGAATAAATTATTAAATTGATAGGGAGTATCATACAACATCGTATTCGAGAAGGCTAAGCCTCTTCCTTCTTTCTCTGTCATCTCGCAACTCCTATCATTAAGGGTGTGAAGAAATTGAGATTATACTAAAAGCATTTTCCAAAATAGATATACCAACTATCTATATCTCCGAAGGATCCCTAATAGATTAATCCAATATAGTGGATATCCATGTGACTTTAGATATATCCTTCAATATCATATATTATACCACCATGTTTTGATGTTTAAAATTCTTTTTCTACATAGCTAAATAGTGGTAATAGAAAAGTATATATGGACATATAGGCAGGTGAAGGTGAACCTTAACAATAACTTTGTTATTGATTGCTGCGGTTTCATCACCGGTGATCCAATCAATGGTTTTGGTCAACTTCAAAGATTCATCAAGATTCTCTCTTTCCATGACCTATGCAGATTTCAAGGTATTTAGGTAAAATACAATTCATAATAATAGTGCTTGAGATGCGAATCTCCAAAAACTAAGTTGTGTTACTACAACAACAATAACCTCACTCAGCTTCGTAACTTCTGCAAGACCTATTAACATTACTGGAGTAAAGGTGGGTCTCTCAGTAATATCACTATCAGAGGTGGATGATGGAAGAATAAAGGCATGATTGTTGCATTCTCCGCGTGAAAATTGGGCACTAAGGATCGCCGCATAATTCTAAGAGAAAATGATAGACACGTTGATCGATTATAAATCGACGTCTTAAAAGATCCGCAAGCACACGGTATGTCGTTAAGTACAAGGGTAAGCAGGGTCGTATCCCAAGAGACTTGTGGTACGATTAATACTTCGAGCTACTAGTTTTATCCAATAACAATGAGTTTGCGTAGGTTTTGAAATAAAAAGAAGAACGAAACAAATTACAAGATAAATTGGAGTGGAAACCAAGGCATCGATTCCACTCCACCCTTTAAAACCCTCAGATAACATAAATAATTAAATTAAATTACGAGTTCCAGTATCGCATACCCTTGGTCGGGCATATGCAATACATCAAAAAATACAAGAGATTTAGTAATCGGGAACTACCCATAAACCAACTTACTCAACCATGGTCCGGTTGATAAGTATTGACTATGTTCTCTCCTCCATGTTCCTAACCTATCTTGTTATGGTCCAACAAGATGGTTACATAGATTCATTATTCATCCTAATCCTAGCTATGGTCAAGCATAGGACGAAGGAATAAGAATATGCAAAATTTTAGGATAAAGAGAAGGTAATTACTATAACTAAGCAATACAATCTACACTAAGGCTACATTGGGTGGAGCTTCCTCTAGCCTTGGCTAAGAAGATTAACTACTCATCCCTTTGATCAATGCCATACTACTATTACTACGATAAAATTAAAAGACAATAACAAGAGAAAGACTAAGCTTTATTGCTATGAATTTTAATTTACACTCTCCAAGATGATCCCTCATGGGTAGGATTCCACTCCAATTTATAGAGTATAGGAAGGGTTACTAAAAATTACCATTAATATAAAATCTCCTAAAAAATGCCTAAAATCATGCATTACAACTCATGAGAATAATATATATATATATATATATATATATATATAATTCTCTTCAATGGGCTTCCATGCATGGGCCTTTGGTTGGCAAATTCAAATGAGAATCATTGTTGGAGTGCATCACCCTTGTTCTTCGTTAAAAACTAGAAAATTGTACGACTTGTTTATCATGTGACCGATTTCTGAAAATTCAAACAAAAACACTATTAGTGCCACATTTATTTAATAAATGACTAGGTAGATATAAATTTAGGAGTTGTACACGTAAATATTGCGTGTCTATCAAATACCTTTAAACTTATATTTTGCTAGTCCTCGAGCAAAAGTAAACAAAAACCATTTTTTCCTGTCACACGGTTGCATTTAGCGTATGCAGCAAGCCTTTAAACCCCCAGGTTTTGCCTGGTGGACGAATGTTGTCTCGTGAGGGTTTGCAGTGACTATACCCACAAAAGTCAATAATGATATTTTAAACAATTCTAGAATACACGTGACTCATTTCCTGCGAACTTCACCTTACTTAGTTGTGACAAAAATATACTAATGAAAAAATTCTTAAACTTGTTATTCACCCAAGTATATCAAAAATATTTTAAGCTTATCCAAAACTAGAGGTACTACCTCAAAATTAGAAAGAGATTCAAGTATTTTGCTTTAACTATATTTGAGTGTACAATGAAAATAGTTTTATCGCCTAATACGTTGTCTAGAATAATTTACTCAATTTTTTGTAGTCTAGTTCTCACTAGAATAAATTCAATGGTCAGTTCGACAAGTGCCTTAGTCAATTCGTCTTCCTAGAATTTTACTTTTTTTTCTTTTTCTTTTGTAAGCCTTTTATTTTAAGTACTTTGTTGCTTAGGGAAGCCTCCGTAACAAGGAGTTTTTGGTCGACAATCCCCGCCAGTTGGCTAAGGTTGCTAGGGTGTGGTGCCCCATCATGACCTAGACTCAGGATTCTCTCAAGTAACATTTTCTTGTGCTCCTTTCATATAGTTCATGGTCAAACTCGAGATTGGTGATAATTTTTCCTCTTTCATTTCTTAATCATGCGAGTAGCCTTGGAGCGTGAAAGTTTTTAGAGAATATTTGGCTTATTTATTATTTTTTCTTAGGAATGAACTTATTCTTTGGCAGTTGTCACCCTTGTAGCAAACTATTCCTAACATAAATGCTAAATTTCCCTTATACTGAGCAAAAATCTATTGAAGGCATTAATTGTTAAACTACAATTAAGTGCACGTTTTCAAAATATGCCATGTTTAACTTGAATTAACCGCTAATATAAAGATAGTATATTAAACTTAAGATATTCCAAAATATTTTATTGTATACTTGGTACAATTTCAAAATTTAGGTTTTTTCGTAATATTTATGTCAAGGTAAAATCAGTTTAAGTGTTTGGAAATTCGTCAAAAATATATTATGCATTGCCAAAGTGCCATTATTTCACTTTTCTTCAAAAAACATTTAAAGAAATGGTTTCCTACCCCCAAAATTAAATGAAACATTGCCCTCAATGTTTGAGAACATATATAAAAAAATTAGAGGATAAAAACTGGAATTTCACACATGAATGTGTCATGGGTTGCCTCCCAAGAAGCGCTAAGTTTACCGTCTTCAGCCAGATGAATGTACCCCCAAACTTAAAATTTTCAATATGACTGGAAGGGTACGAAATATCAGTTCTGATATACTGGATCATTTAGAAATGTTATCTCTTCATCAAAAGTATAGGACTCTAAGTACGGTTTTAATCGTTGGCCATTGACCTTAAAAATATTTCCATTCTTAGGATCCTTCACCTCTACGGCTCCATGAGGATAAACTGTTTTAATTACAAAAGGGCCGTACCGACGAGAACGTAATTTCCAGGGAAATAAACGTAGCCGTGAATTGTAGAGTAACACTTTCTGATTAGGCTCAAAAGTTTTGCGAATAATTAACTTATCATGAAAAGCTTTAGTTTGTTCCTTATAAATTTTTGCATTTTCATAAGCCTCGCGACGAAGTTCGTCAAGTTCAGAAAGTTGAAGTTTTCTATGTGATCCGGCTTTATCCATTTCAAAGTTGAAGGCCTTTGTAGCCCAGAGGGCCTTGTGTTCCAATTCTACAGGTAAGTGGCAAGCCTTCCCAAATACAAGTCTATAGGGTGACATACCAATCGGGCTTTTATAAGCTGTTCGATATGCCCAAAGGACATCATCAAGACGATCTGACCAATCTTTACGATCGGTTCAAACAGTTTTTTCTAAAATTCTTTTGAGCTCTTGATTGGATACTTCGACTTGAGCACTTGTTTGTAGATGATAAGGTGTGCCAACTTTATGAGTGATGGAGTAAGTTTTCAAAAGATTTTGAAAGACACGGTTAGAAAAATACTTACCACCATCACTAATAATTGCCCGAGGCGTGCCAAAGCGATTAAAAATAGTTTTCAAAAATTTTACCACAGGCTAATGGTCATTCGTTTGACATGGCACCGCCTCAACCCATTTAGAAACATAATCGACTTCAACTAGAATGTAAAGGTAACCATGAGAAGAAGGAAATGGGCCCATAAAGTCAATGCCCCAAACATCAAATAGTTCCACAATAAGGATATTGTTCAAGGGCATCATATTTCGATGAGAAATATTCCCGGTCCTTTGGCACCTATCACATTTAGAACAAAAGATATGTGCGTCACGAAAAAGGGTAGGCCAATAAAGACCAGATTGAAGGACTTTTGTAATAGTTTTTTTGGTCCCAAAATGACCTCCGCAAGCTAAGGTATGGCAAAATGTGAGTACACTACGGAACTCATCATTTAAGATGCATCTCTTAATCACTTGGTCAGAATAAAACTTATAAAGATAAGGATCATCCCAACTAAAACGTCTGACCTCGTGCATGAATTTAGTTCTATCTTGTTTGGACCAATGGGGAGGTAATCGTTGCGTCGCAAGATAATTGACAATATCGGTGTACCAAGGCAGTTGTGAGACAGCCATGAGCTGCTCATCAGGAAATGTCTCTAAGACAGGGAGAAAATCTTTAACACCTTCAGTGAGAATTCGAGATAGATGATCCGTAACCACATTCTCAACACCTTTCTTATCTTGAATTTTGATATCAGATTCTTGTAACAAAAGAATCCATCTGATTAACCGAGGCTTAACGTCTTTTTTAGATAGTAAATACTTTAAGGCCGCATGGTCGGTGTAAATAATGATTTTGGATCCAACAAGCTATGATAGAAATTTCTCCAAGGCAAACACAATGGCTAATAATTCCTTCTCCGTGGTGGAGTAATTTAACTGTGTGTCATTAAGCGTGCGACTAGCATAGTAAATAACATGAGGCTTATTATCTACTCTTTGCTCTAAAACTGCTCCAACAGCGTAATCTAAAGCGTCACACATGAGCTTGAAGGGAAGTTCCCAATTGGGAGGTTGGATGATAGGGGCTGAAGTTAATAAAAGTTTGAGCTTCCCAAAGACTCCTAAACATGCATCATCAAAGTTGAAATCAGTGTCCTTAGCAAGTAAATTGCACAAGGGCTGAGAAATTTTACTAAAATCTTTGATGAACCGGCGATAAAACCCAGCATGCCCTGAAAATGATCGAATGGCCTTAACCGTCAGAGGTGGAGGTAAAGAAGAAATAATGTCAATCTTGGCCTTATCGACTTCAATCCTTTTGTTGGAGATAATATGTCCAAGAACTATCCCTTGTGTCACCATGAAGTGACACTCTTCCCAGTTTAACAGCAAATTGGTTTGTGTACATCATTCTAGCACGAACTCTAAATGGTGTAAACATTCATCAAAAGATGATCCAAACACAAAAAAATTATCCATAAAGATTTCAAGAAATTTATCAACCATATCAGAAAATATGCTCATCATACAACGCTGGAATGTAGCGGGTGCATTGCATAACCCAAATGGCATACGTCGATAAGCATATGTCCTGTAGGGACATGTGAAAGTTGTCTTCTCCTGATCTTCTGGGGTAATGGAGATCTGATTGTATCCAGAATAACCGTCAAGAAAATAGTAATGACTTTTTTCGGCTAAGCGTTCAAGCATTTGACCAATAAAAGGAAGAGAAAAATGATCTTTGCTTGTGACTGTGTTTAATTTCCTGTAGTCGATACATACACACCACCCGGTGGTCATGTGGGTAGGGATTAGGTTATTATTTTCATTCTCAACTACAGTAATCCCTGATTTTTTAGGTACAACCTGAACGGGACTGACCCACTTACTATCCGAAATGGGGTATATGATACCCGAGTCCAAAAGTTTGAGAACTTCTTTCTTCACCACCTCCATCATGGTGGGATTCAGCCGTCGCTGCATCTCACAAGAATTTTTAGCACCTTCCTCGAGATTGATACGATGCATGCAAACGGCTGGGCTAATCCCCTTCAAGTCTGCTATAGACCACCTTAGGGCTGATTTGTGTCTTCCAAGAACACCCATCAATCTACTTTCTTGGTCAACATTGAGTTTGGAAGCTATGATCATAGGCAGAGTGTTAGAATCACCTAAGAAAGCATACTTCAAAGTCTTAGGTAATGGCTTGAGGTTTAACTTGGGTGCATTAATAATGGATGGAATATGCATAGTGGACGGCTCCAGAGGTTCAACATGAGGTCTCCATTTGGACTAGTTAAACATAGATGTTGAGTTGAGTAGAGCATTAAGCTCTTCAACAATCGGATTTTCATCAAAGTCTTCACCAAAGTTCACAAGACATGATTTTAAGGGGTCCTCAAAAAATGATTTAGGGAACGAGTTGTAAACTAGGGAGTCAATCATATTCAGCTCTGCCATGTCATCAGAATAAGGGACTTGAGTATTATTGTTAAAAACATTGAGCTTGATCTTCATTTCTCCCATTGATAGTTGTAAGACCCCATTAAAGCAATTAATAATGGCATGAGCAGTCGCAAGGAAAGGGCGACACAATATGACAGGAATCTCACAGCTAGGATTCTATACATCTTCAGTGTCCAAAAATACCAAAGTCCACAGGAAAAATGAGAGTGTCAACCTTGATAAAAATATCCTCAAGGATACCACGTGGGTATCGTATTGACCTGTCAGGCAATTGAAGTGTCATTCGGGTAGGTTCGAGTTCTTCAAGTCCTAATTGCTGATAGACCGAGTAAGGTAAAACATTCACACTAGCCCCTAAGTCAAGTAACGCCCTATCCACTTTGTGATCTCCAATTTTACAAGGGATGGTTGGGCTTCCAGGATCTCGAAGCTTAGGAGGGGTTAATGTCTCAGTCAAGAAGACTTTCTTGTGCACATTGATTTTCCTTTTCCTAGTACACGCATCTTTATGGAATTTGGCATATGCAGGGATAACCATGATGGCATCGAGTACTGGAATATTTATATGAACTTTCTTAAATATATCCAATATCTCGTCAAATTGAATCCCTTTATTAGCCGGAAGAAGATGTTGGAGATAAGGCACCTTAGGCTTAAAATGTGCCTTTGGTAGGGAAATAGACGAGGTAGGCAACTCCTAAGATTTATTAGAAAGTTCACTCGTACTGACCTCATCGACAATAGTAACGGGTGTTGGCTCAACCCTAGGCATTTCAACTTGGTTATCAATTTCTCTACCACTTCGAAGTGTTGTAATGGCATGAACCAATTTTGGGATTGAGCTAGAATCAAACCCTGGTGGTCCTTTCGGATTAGATACAGGTTGGCTAGGTAGCGTACCTGGTAGTCTCTCATGCAATGCATTTGCCAATTTTCCTATCTGAGTATCGAGATTAGAGATAGATTGGGACGTAAAATTCTGATTCACCAAAGTCTGTTGTTGAAATTGTATTATTTGTTACTGAGATTGCGACACTTGTTTTTGGCTTTCTATTGATTGTTGCATGAAGAGAGCAAGAGTATCTTCCAAAGATGGTTTGGGTGGAGCGGGTGGGAGCTGTTTGGATGATTGAAAGGATTGCTGAGATGCTTGAGGATAAGATTAAGAAAGGGGATTCTTAGGCAAATTATAACCTGAGGTTTGTGGCTCTCCAAAACCTGAACTGGGTTGGTTGTTCTTCCGCGAAAAATTTGGGTGGTTCTGCCAAGTTGGCTTGTACGGGTCAAATGGCCTCTTGTAGGTATTATTCAAAGCATCCACTTGCCCTTGATTGTCATTCATTTCATTGAACATGGGGAACATTTGAGTCACATGGGTTACATCATAACAAACGGTGCAACCCTGTTGCTGAACCTGGTTCACACTACCTTTAGATTGATTTGTAGCCATAGCCTCAATTTTTCGGGTAAGAATATCTAATTGGGCTTTGATGGCCGTTCCCTCACTCACTTCGTATAAGCCACCTTTCTTGGCTGTACGCATATTTCTATGTGGATCAAAATCACACTACTGAGAGTTCTCAGCCAATGTCTCAAACATCTCATAAGCTCTATCAGGCTCAAGGTCCTGAAATTTGCCACTATGCATGGATTCTATCCTATAACGATTCTCAGAAGTTATTTCACGATAGAAGATCTGGGCTAGATGTTGCTTCTCAAAACCATGATGGGGACATTGTGAAAGAAGATCTTTATATCTCTCCCATACCTCGTAAAATGTTTCACTCTCATTTTGAACAAATTCAACAACTGCATTTCTAAGAACGAGGGTTTTCCCCATAAAAAACCATTTGGTTTCGAACTTGGTCTCCATTTGATCCCATGAATTGATAGATGCTGGTGCCAATGAATCAATCCAATGACTTGCCTTGTCTTTTAGTCTTTTAGCGAGAATGGGAATAAACGAAGGCGAACAGAATCCTCAGTAAAATGTTGGTATTTGGAGAGCGCATAAATTTTCTTAAACTCGTAGACGTGGGTATAAGGGCTCTCAGAATCAATCCCACGAAATGTCGGTAACATTTGGATCACACTAGGCTTGATTTCATAATAGTTTATCGTGACAACTGGTAACACAATACATGAAGGCATATCACTCACCACTGGGGTCCAATAGTCCCTAAGAGATTTGGCGGAAGCCATGATTGGGGGTTTGACTTCTAGCTCGACAATAAGTTCAATTGGGTCATCTCTAGATGAATTACCCTCCTCTAAAATTGGGGCTCCTATGTTCTCTATGGTATTGACTGGACGAGGTGGCCGCCTTCTCCGCTTAGGCTGAGGTGGTGGGCCGTAAATGAGCAAAGGTTCCGGTAAGCTTCCTAAATGTTTTCCTTCACGTGTCCAATTGATCATGCACAACTAATAATTAATAAAATTCAGCACCCGGTACAGTAAATAATCAATCATCCCTAGATTCTAGCACATCAACATTTTTTTAAAAGTAATAATTAGGTCTCCCCTATATTCTTCTATGTTCAAAATGGGTACGATGGCAAAAAGCTTTGGTTCCTATACTCCCCTGCGCCACTATGCTAGTACCAGCCTAAAGTAGATGTTCAGTCCTTATGCCTGAGCGAGTCGCCTTATCGTACGTTAGCACTCGGAACGGTGACGTCGCAAACCTACAACCAGTATTTCACGGCGCTAGGCAGGGGCCGTATCCTACGAACCCGTGTTTGTACCCCGGTCCGGTATACCTATCCGTTGGGTGATGAAATCCTGCGGGAATCTTGCTACTTTTTTTTATTAGCAGTTATTTTGAGGTCCGGGACGTTCAATTTTCGTGTGATACGAATTTCTTCGTATCCCTAATGGGTGGTCCCACTTGTTGGAGAGCTTTTTGGGTGATGAAATCCCGCAAGTCTCTAACAGTTTTTACTTTTACTAATGTTGGAATGAAAAAGAATATTAAACACAACAATAGGTCAATCCAACCACAACAATTTTTTTATTTGAGTAGCGTGTATTTGCACAGTCCACACGACTTTATAATCCTAGTGCCGGGGCGGAGTGGATATGAACCCCTTCTAGATGTCAAGTTTTGGGAAGTACCAACCTACGGGAAGTATTTCCCGTTGTAGCTGTGGCCACCCCTTCACTTAGGGGGCACAAGAAGGATGGATTTGATGATGCTTTTAGTTTTGCGTATTATCCGTCTCGTTTCCAACTTTGTGACTATCCTGAAGAACAAGAGAAAAATGATTAGTGAACTTGCGACAATAATATTAATTCAATTTCCAAGTTTATTGTAGTCTATGATGTCCTGATTTTCAAATGCGCATATCTTTCAACTCGGTTGAGAGAGAATATTCAATAATATCAATTTGGAAAGATAATTCAGAAAAAAAAATCTTCAAGAATAAAATTTTCTATTATTTAGCTTCCCTAATGCTCAAAACAGATGATGAATGTACAGCGGCGCCCTTAAGGGAGACTGTTTTTGTACTGTTTTTTTGAAACGCTGTAACTCACAAACGACAAGACAGAAAAATATGATCTATAGCAATTCGGAAAGGGTTTTGAATTATCTAAAAATTTTGTAGCAAACATTTTCCCTAAGTATGAAGTCTAGAAGATCAAAAACGGTAAAATATTCAGGAACAGACTTCACAGCTACTGTAGCGCCAAAAACTCGAAACAATTTTTTTTTTTTTAAACTAAACTAGAGAAACGATAATAATAAAAACACTATATGCTCTTACAGGTCACTATAATACAACTTACTATAAAAAAAAAAAATAACATAAAAGAAGTAAAAATTGGCTTAAAATAACATCTCAATAAAACGCACTTTAGTCCCCGTCAACGGGCCAAAAACTTGATCGATTATAAATCGACGTCTTAAAAGACACGCAAGCGCACGGTGTACCGTTAAGTACAAGGGTAAGCGGGGTCGTATCCCAAAAGACTTGTGGTCCGATTTATACTTCAAGCTACTAGTTTTATCCAATAACAATGAGTTTGCGTAGGTTTTGAAATAAAAATAAGAACGAAACAAATTACAAGATAAGTTGGAGTGGAAACCAAGGCATCGGTTCCACTCTACCCTTTAAAACCCTTAGATAACATAGATAATTAAAGTAAATTACGAGTTCCCGTATCGCATATCCTTGGTCGGGCATATGCAATACATAAAAAAATACAAGAGATTTAGTAATCGGGAACTACCCATAAACCAACTTATTCAACCATGGTCCGATTGATAAGTTTGGATTATGTTCTCTCCTCCATGTTCCTAACCTATCTTGTTATGGTCCAACATAATGGTTATATAGATTTATTATTCATCCTAATCCTAGCTATAGTCAAGCCTAGGATGAAGGAATACGAATATGCAATATTCTGGGATAAAGAGAATGTAATTACTCTAACTAAGTTACACAATCTACACTACGACTACATTGGGTGGAGCTTCCTCTAGCCTTGGCTAAGAAGATTAGCTACTCATCCCTTTGATCATTGCCATACTACTATTACTACGAAAAAACTAAAAGACAAGATAAAGAGAAAGAATAAGTTTTATTACTATGAACTTTAATTTAAACTCTCCAAGATCATCTCTCATGGGTAGGATTCCCTTCATATTTATAGAGTATAGGAAAGGTTACTAAAAATCACCATTAATATAAAATCCTCTAAACAATGCCTAAAATCATGCATTACAACTCATGAGAATAATATATATATCTAATTCTCTTCAATGGGCTTCCATGCATGGGCCTTTGGTTGACAACTTCAAATGAGAATCATTGTTGGAGTGTATCACCCTTGTTCTTCGTTAAAAACTGGAAAATTGTACGACTTGTTTATCATGTGGCCGATTTTTGTATATACAAACAAAAACACTATTAGTGTCACATTTATTTAATAAATGACTTGGTAGATATAAATTTAGGAGTTGTTCACGTAAATATTACGTGTCTATCAACATGATCCAATGTTTTTGAGTATTCACATAACTCAAGTTGTTATGAAAATCATGAATACTACCAAGGCCGCCTTATTCGCCTTCATTTCATTAAGGTGGTTTGTGTGACGATGTTGGTATGTTGACAAGTATAAAATGAAAAGTTTTTGATAGGGCCTTAGCAAGTACAAATCCACGAAAAATCTCAGTCTGTACTATATAAAAGTGAAAGACAGTGGTAGACGTCTGACTGATTAAGTTACATGGACCAAAAAACATGGTCTTCTCTGAAACTCCAAGAGATATTGGGATTAAGAATATTCGGCGGAACAATATTTTTTTTCTTCCCATGAAGGTATTATAGACTTCAAAATTGGTTGCAATAGTAAGTCTTGGTAATTTACTTAATAAAAGATGTGGATGCCACTGTAATAAAACACAATGAACAAAATGTAAAAGCAAAGATTTGCAAGTATAAACTCATTTGAGTAGCCATGCCAATGGTAAACCACATTCCTCCACCAGAGAAACATTCTTGATTCAGATATAGGTGTGTGCAATGGCGTTGAAACAAATGTCATATTTCTAAGTACACCACTGAGATAGTCGATTGAATCACTGTTTAGAATAATGAGAAGGATGGGAAACTTTTTAAAACTAAATATTTCCAAAGAAGAGCAAACCTATATGAGAAAGAAACTTATTATTGAATTGCAAAGAATCTTTAATAAATTATTTTTGCTGCACAGGGAATTCTTTACAAACTATTAGTTTCATTGTGTTTGTCAATTAGACAACAAAATACGAAGGATTGTCTCATAAACCCCAAGTCAGACTGCTGCTTCCCTTTCAGCTTTTCCGTCACAATGCAATTTTCTTTAACCTCCTGGTTTGGCAAGCTGTCACTGAAACATCATCTTCGTAGTCCTGGTTCTTCCGGTACGGAGAACGTCATTTACTGGAGTGGCGTTTCAGCTCCAAATGCAGTATCGCATCCAACATATTAACCTGTTTTCCATGTTCTTGTAGGTTGTATTTTTGTTTCTCGCTTCATTCCTTATTCAAATGGCCAGTCAAATTGAGAAAGGTTTCTTCTTTGCAGGGAATTGTTATACCGCCCGCTGGATGGTTGAATCCAAACTCTTCTTCTGCCTGACTTAGCAAGTTCTGAAACAAAGGATGGTTTAGGTAAGATATTGGAACCACAAACCGCTTCTTCTGAATCTTTCCAATATAAACAGTACAATGTCCTTTCGGGACGTTGGTTGCCACAGCCAGAGCAAATAGTGACCGCCGGATAATCTGTTTCGTATGAGACATCAGCGGAAGACCGATACCCATGGCTTTTATGTAAAATTTGAAGATTAAGGAAGGCAATTTCTCTTTGGAAATGTTTTGGACTTGAAATGTCTTAATAAAAAAAAATTGTTGAAGACTTGGTTTGAAATGATTTCTCAAAATGTGGATATATATAGTATGAGATATTTCAAGCAGTATTGCATAGCTATTGGCTTATCCTGCACACAATTATCAGCGAGGAGAGTTAGATAATGATGTCTGCCCAGGGACATTTCATTAGGAATCACATGGTGTTGTCTTCGTGCTCCTCATAAAAATAACAGCAATTACTATTGATGTAGGGTCTTGGTTTTGCTCTCTTCACCTCTTTTTGAAGTCTTCTCCAGCTATACATCAACCAGATATCCTTGAAGTCGTTCTTTGGTATAGAGGGCTACCTTACAATTACCTTCATCCTCCACAAATTATATTTGTCTTAAAACCAACAAGGTCACATGGAACCTAATATATTTGAAACACTAATGCTAATATGTTTGTTCCACTGGGGACCTAATGGTACAATTGGACAAAGACATCCAAGGATATGCAGTTGAGAGATGGAAACCTAAAGATGGTTGACAGTGGTTTCGTTTATCTAATAAAGTTTTGAGAAGACATAATCATGTGATCCCTGCAGACACCATGGTCTAAACTCTCCCCACTAATTTCTGTACTCAGGACAACCCGAAGGGTGAACATGAACAACCTTTGAGTCCTTACTCACTATATATATATATATATATATACTTAGAGAATCATATCTCATATCTCAAACGAAGCCTTCACCTGCAACATCAATCACAGCTTCCCTTTTTCCAACAGATCCTTTGAGAGAACCATATTTATCTTCAACACTTTTTGAAGAAATATGGGTATTCGTTTCTTTGGTATGTCTCATGCAAAACAGATTCTTCAACGGTCATTTTTTGCCCCAACAATGGCCACAAATGTCCCAAAAGGTCACTGTGCTGTTTATATTGGAGGAGGTCAGAAAAAGCGGTTTACGGGTTCCATTATCTTATTTGAGTCATCCTTCATTTTAGGATTTGCTAAGCCAGGCAGAAGAAGAGTTTGGATTTAATCATCCTATGGGTGGACTTACAATTCCATGCAGTGAAGATGCCTTCATCAATCTGACTTGCGAGTTGAGTAGCTCATGAAATGTGGAACAAAGATACCATTTAAAAAAAGCATGAACATGTATGACCAGGGTTGATGTGTTTGGGCTGAGAGCTAAGAACATTGCTCCATCTTTCACGTTTTCTGCTCAACCATGAGGCCGCAACTGAGCAAGAACAGAGAAAATGAAACATTGTAAATTTAATGTGCTTTGAAAGTAGAAAGCATCTAGTCGATGAGCACCAAGCATACTTAGTAGAATTTAATGAGCTTTGAAAGTAGAAAGCATCTAGTCGATGAGCACCATGTATACTTAGTTTGTATAGGATCAGGGAGAAAACATTAACTCCCAAGAGAAACATCAATTAGTAGAATTTGTTGTTTTTGGCATTTTTGACCCCCTTAAATATGTTCTTATTGGTCTATTCTTTTTTCTTCCGAACACTCCAGTTTAACTGTCCTCCTTTCGTAATGCTGAAATTTCGGGTTGACTGCAATATAATCTCTTCCAAATTGAACTACAACCATCTGGAATGTGAATGCAACCTGTTTGCATATCTTTACTCTTCACTATTCGTCTTAGCGTCATAGTACACAACATATATAGATCAAGAATGTGTTAGTTAGAAGTTGATTTAAAACATAGGCAGGCAGCAGGCTGTACATATGAGTCTTTATTTTATCCTCGAATATGTAGACTTTGTCAAAATTCAATACTCCTATCAAGGTTAACTCTATTAGCTTACTAAAGCAAGAAGTCCCCTTTAGGACCTTAGCAAGTAAGTTGTTGCAAAAACATCTCAACGTCGTAATTATAGAAGAATTGCAAACATACAAGGACAAAATGACATGTTTAAGTGGGTTTGGATAATCTAGAGAAAGAAAATATATAGAGAAAATTTGGCTGAAAAAAATAAATTGAAAAGAGAACATGGATGATAAAAGTCCCCGCTGGTTTTTTCTGTTTTTTAAGCAGAAAAAGGAAAATATATTACAGAGTCGAAGCAACAGAGTTTACAAAAATGTTGGCCTCGAGAGGACCAAAAACGGCCTTAGCCGGAGAAAAAGGCCCCCTGGCAGCAAGGGCAACAAAAATAAAGGTCCAATTACAAAACAGAAAATGAAAAGCAGTAAAACTGGATGCAAGATGGCACGTCTGGAGCAAGGGTAAGCGCTCCCCAAGATAAATCATCTGATCCCAACTCGAAGGCTCGCACAAGACGCTTGTAATCAGTGAGCAGCAACACCCATTCCAGTCCCAGGCTGATCGCCGCTCTCAGGCCTCGGATCACAACGATCGCCTCTGCTTCTTCTTGATCCGCTGCTCCGGGAGAATCGTGACCTGCACCAATAATAGAATTTAGGTGAGTTTTAATAATGAAGCCCGATCCCCCTAGCGAGTCTTTGCTAGACCAGGCTCCGTTTATCATAACAGTGTGCCATCCTCCCTCTACCGCAGGCGGAGGGACGGGGATGGTTTGCCGGGTGAATGTATGGTCTACGGGGTCTGGAGGGCAAAGAAAAGACTTGGCCCTGCTCAGCGAGGAGGCGGGGTTGGTATCCACATTGTTAAAGATCAAGTCGTTACGGCTAATCCAGATAACAAAAAAAAAGTCACTATGTGACGAGAGGAGAGCTTGTGCAGAAGGTCGAAAAGTGTGTCAGAATGCGGCCAGTTAGCAATATCCAAAGAAGGGTCGAAAGCGTACCAGATGTCTCTTATTTTCTTACAGAAAAAGAGGGCATGCGTTGTTGATTCCACCTCTTCGCCGCATCTTGGACAAGAAGCATCCCGAGTTGGGTCCCCAAATTGCAGTTTGCTCTTAGTAGGAATGCCGTCCTGCAAAGCTTTCCAGAGAAAAAATTGAAGCCAAAAAGGAACTTTCATGTACCAGATAGTGTCCCATCTGGTGGGGGAGACGGTGCTAGCGGGGATGATGGGGGTTGGGAGAAGGTCAGCCCTGTAGGCGGATTTACCCGTGAGAATGCCATTAGTCTCAATCCACCAGCGGAGGGTGTCCTTAGCCGGGAACGAGCTAAGGGGAATGTGGAGGATGGCCTCAGCAATATCATGCTGAAAATGGATGCGTACAAAAGATTCCTTCCAGATGAGCTAGAAGAGGCAGATGAGATCGCTAACCTTGGTACAAGGACGCAGGCGCGGCGGCGGCCCAAAAGGCCGCCCAAAGGGGATGGTGGGGATCCAAGGTTCCAGCCAGCAGTCAACCTTGCTACCTCCCCAATATTCCAGATAAGGTTATGCCAGATCCAGTTTCGGGCGGCAATAATCCCTTTCCAAATCCAGGAATCAGAAGCTTTCGGCGAGGAAGTCATGGGGGATTCACGGGGGGAGTAACGTTGAACGAGGTTATGCGCCCAGAGTTTATCTGTCTCTTTGATGACGCGCCAGAAAAGCTTAGCTTGGAGAGCATGGTTGTGGACTAGGGCGGTCTGGATGCCCAGGCCACCCCATTCAGAGGGCAGACAGAGTCTCTTCCAGCTGACGAGGGAGGGTTTTCTACTACCCGATGTGCTGGAGCCCCAAAAGAAGCGGGCATTCATCGAGTCAAGGGCTTTGCAGGTCTTGGATGGGAATGGGAATACCGACATGTGGTACGAAGGGATTTCCGAATTAACAACTTTTATAAGGGTGATACGCCCTTGTTTGCTTTTCACCCCTCGATTTGGTCAGAAACACGGGAAATGATCTCTTGGAAGTTCAGACTCTTCTTGCGATCGAAATCAAGCGGGGCTCTGAGATATTTGTTCCCACCTCAATCCTTTTTGATGTGAAGGATGCGTTGAATGAGCTTATTGTGGCGATGGGGGGTATTTTTGCTGAAGAGGATGCAGGATTTGTCTAGGTTGATTTCTTGGCCCGAAACCTCCTTGAAGGTGGCCAGGGCGTCTTTAAGAGTGCCGGCTTCCGAGTGGTTCGCTCTATAGAAAATGAAGCAATCATCGGCGAACATGAGGTGCGAGATCGAGGTACTTCCCCTTGCGGTTTTAATCCCGTGAATCTCTCCGTCATTCTTGGCTTTTTGAATGATACGGGAGAGGACCTCAAAACAGATGAGGAAGAGGAAGAGGGAGAGGGGGTCGCCTTGTCTGAGCCCTCTTTCTCTTTCGGGTTTATGATGGCCAAAGGGAGAGCCATTAAGGTTAAAGGAAAGAGTCGTAGTAGAGATGCACTGGTAGATCCAGTTGCACCATTTCTCACAAAAGCCCATGGATTTCATACTGTCAATATGGAACTTCCATTTATTACGGTCAAGCGCTTTGCTAAGGTCAAGCTTGATAGCCATGCTCCCTTTCGCCCCTTTCTTCTTATGGAGAGATCTAAGAATCTCTTGAGCCAGAATGATATTGTCGAAGATTTGTCGCCCCGGGACGAAAGCATCTGGGTGGGGGAAATAATTTTATCAAGGAGGGGCTTGAGCCAAGTCGTCATAATCTTAGTGATGATTTTAAACTTGACATTGCACAGACTGATAGGACGGTAGTGGTCAGGGGTGGTCGGGTGGTTCTTTTTTGGAATAAGGGTAATGTTCGTATGATTGTATTCGGGGAGAAGTTAACCCGTTTGGAAGAAAGAAAGGGTGGCTTTGAAGAGGTCTTCTTTGATGATATCCCAAGTCTTTTGGTAGAAGAGGGGGGTGAAACCGTCATGGCCAGGAGCTTTGTTAGGATTCATAGAAAAGAGAGCATCACAGACTTCATTCATGGAAGGAACGTGGATGAGGGAAGCATTGTCTTCAGGGGTGATCAGCGGGGTCATGATGTTAAGGGATTGGATCGAAACGTGAGGTTTAGAGGAGGTGAAAAGCTCTTTGTAGAACTCAAGGAAAGTATTGCTGATGGATTGTCTATCTTGAGCCTAGGTGCCGTCGGGGGTGCGCACGCTAAGGATAGTGTTTTTCCTTCTGCGACAAATAGTGGAAACATGGAAGAAATGAGTGTTGCGGTCGCCTTCCTTGAGCCAGGTTTCACGGGATTTGTTGCGCCAGAGGGTTTCTTCTTACTGGAGGGTGGTATCCAGCGTGCGAAGGAGTTGATTCTCAAGCTGATTATTATCCTCCGAGGGGGGGCTCCTTTTGGATCTGGCAGAGATCTGCTCACGAAGCTTAAGGATAGTATGAGGGGTAAAGTTAAAAACCGTCATGTTCCATAAGTTGAGCTTAGCTTTGGTATGACGGAGCTTCTTGCAGAGACGGAGAGGCCTAGACCCCGTTTGGAAGGTATTCCAAGCCTTCTGGACGACATTGTGGAAGTCCGCATGAGCCATCCAAATAGTTTGGAAATGAAATTGTTTGGGCAGCTGGTGGTGAACCGGGGAAATGTTGAGGATGATGGGTCCGTAATCGGATCCAATGATGGGCAGGTTAAGAATAGTAGCATCAGGGAACAACGTCCTCCAAGTATCGGAGGCAAGAACACGGTCCAACCGAAGTTTGGTAAGGTGCACTCCTTGATGTTTGTTGGACCATGTGAAAGGCACGCCAGTGAATCCCAGATCAATCATGGAGGAGTTAAAGATGAAGTTAGCTAAGGGGTTAGGGGCAGAGGAGTCGAAAGGAATCCGACCAAACTTCTCATCCCCTGAAATGATACCTTTAAGATCACCAATAATGATCCAAGGAATGTGCATGTTGTGGGCAAGGGCGGAGATAGAATCCCAGTAAATCCCCCGTTGGGAGTGCTTAGGCGGGCCGTATGTGAAAGAGCTCGTCCAGTGAGTCAGATGATTGTTCTCATTGGAAGTGTCGGGGGGAGAGGTGATAAACGCGTCCATTCCCCTAGGCGAAAAGGAGAGGATCGTGAGGTCAATATCTTTCAGCCAGGCCAGCCAGAGGCCTCCCCCCTGACTAGCGCTGGCAATGACGCAGAAAGAATGGGCGAAGCCAAAGGAGAGAAATTTACGGGGCAGGTCTTTGTCAGAGTTCTTTGTCTCTGATAGAAAAAGGATGTCAGGGTGGTGTTTTTTTTGGATATTGAGGAGCTCCCGAAGGGTGGAGGGTTTGCCGCTCCCCTTACAGTTCCATGAGAGGACAATCATTGTAACTGAAGGGCCGGTGTCGGGCCCGCTTCCGAATAATATTTAGTAAGTGTGTGAGTGGGTATGTAAGAGGCCTGGGTATGAGGGCTTCCAGAAGTATGAGAGTTTAAGTGTGGATTGCGCCTGGGTGCGCGTTTTCCAGGTTGACGAGCAAGGGACTGGAGGTGATAATGGTCTCTACCCTTAGGGTGTCTATTCGTCATGTTCCATCTCCTCTGGTGCCCCAAACCCGCTTCGTGGTCTGGTAAGCTGGCTTCGTATATCATCTCAGAGATGGACACGCATGCAGAGAAGGATTGGTGTGATTTTATGGCCTTGAAGGGGGTGGTATGGGTTAATTTGTGATACTAATGATTAAGCTTTCTAATCGTGTATGGAATTTTCCGACCGTGGCGCCACCGTTCAAAGCGAATATTATGACCGAAACATAAAGGGGCCTTAATGTATTTAAAATCAACCGGGACAAGAGATGAAGGAATATTATTTAAGTGTGTGCGTGTCGGTTTGGAAATGGCATGCACCTTCATAGATAGATAAACGAATTTTATAGCATTTGAAGTAACATGTGGGAAAAGATAAACGTGTGTGGGTGTGTCGATTGTGTTGTTACTCGCACCTTGGCGGGGATGTGTCCCCGGAATCAAACTCGAGGTCCAAGAGGGCGCGTAGTCACTTTCTTGTGCTTGCCCGAGTAGTGGGACGTGGTCCGACTGGCTGTTCGTGTCGAGAGTGGCCGTAAAAAATGTCGCGAGTGTCCGGGGTGGTCCACCCAGCGCTGTCCGAAGAGGAAAGACCAAACTCCATCGGCTCAGTACTACTGTCCGCTGACGTTGCGGCCGATAAGGTGGCTGGACGGAGGAATAACATTAAGGTCCACAGTAAGTTTTTGTGGGAGCCCAAAAAGGAGAGGTGTGTTGGCTACGCCAGGCTCTAACGGTTCTCGTGTGATGTGGTGTGAGGGACTCGGGCAGGTAAGCAGTTAATGCGAGAGGCTCCAACGGTCAAATCGACGTGGGATTTGTCAGACTCCCTCTCCTCGTCATTTGAGTTGAGACACTGTTGCCTGCAGTTTTCCAAACTTAACCTAGTGAAGTTTGAATTCGGTGGCATGGTGGATGGCAAGAAAATGACCGGTGGTGCGAGGTTGACTCAATGGGGTGTGTTCAGAGCCATTAGGTCACCGGTGGGGAGGGGAGATCAAGTTTGGCGATGTCGCGTGGTAAATGGGTTGTTGGGAGTGGTGTTTCGACCACGATTGAATCTTTTCAATGGCATCTCAGATTATGTTGCCCATACCAGTGTTATTGATGTCGTTTGTATGTTGTGGGAATTGGTCATGTTGCTTTGGAGGCGTCTCAGTGTAATCCCGAAAATGTTGACTGTTTTGGCTAGTTGTTTTAAGGGGGGATGCCGAGTAATTTTCCGGTATCTGTCGAGGTGGATTAACCTGCACATGCTTGCCATATCGAAAGTCAAAAGGTCCTGTAAGGTTAAGCCGATTTCGTTCTTGGCGAATAGGTCTGAACTTGTCGCATTCGCCGAGCGAGTGTTTGATAATTCCACAAAATGGGCAGAATCCCTCCAGGTGTTCGTATCGGATGGTGAGCCTAGCTTCGCCGTAGCTGCCTGGCCTTGGGACCGCAATAGACAGTGTCAGCGGCTTATCCGTGTATAAGTTCACCTGAATCCGTATGAACAACATGGTAACTCGGAGACTTGAATCCAGCATAGGAACCGTGGGAAAGTCATTTCGGATGGGTGCAAGAGGGGATCAAAAGGTTGCTGCAGGAGCGAAAATCCGAAAATATTAACGGGTTGTGCGGCGAGGATAGTTTTGATAGTCACGTTGATTGGTGAAGTTAGCGATAGATACTTTGTGGATTCGTACTCGTATGAGTAGAAGGCTAATTCCTTGAGTGTCGGCGAGATTGATCGAAAAGCAACGACGTATTTCCAAGGTTGTTGTAAGAAGTGCCACCTTGATGGTGTGAGCGTGAGCGTCGGGTTTGAATCTTGGGTCGTGCATTGGGTGGGGAGGAGATGGAGGGAGGTGGGGTCGGGTAAGAGAGTGATGGTGAGAAGGAGGGAGTGGAGGGAGGCAAGATGTAGAGAGAGAGGGAGATGGGGGAGTAGGTGGGAGAGAAAAGGGGAGTCCCCGCTGGTTTTGATTGGGAGAAAATGTGGCTTAAAAAATTTCAAAAGAGTAAATTATCAAGAATTTTCTATTTTTGGTCTCCATTTACTGACCACACCACCTTGAAGTCTTCCTTCAACTATATGACCAAAACTCCCCGCTTGCACCAATATATTAACTTGAGTGTTTGAAGCTAAGTAGGTACAGAGAGGTAGCCTTCCATGTGTTGCTTGAGGGCCCGAAGGTGAATAGAGCATAAGGTTTATCTTCTGAAATGAAGTTAGTTGCCAAGAGAGCTTGGTCCATGGTACTGTTTCCAGATATACCTCATCACATGGTTTTGTTTTCCAACTCATCATCATAATATATTAGGGTCACACTAGTAGAGTCGTATGATCTATACAGTAAAGGACGTAGTGACCTCCCTCATATCTACTATCAAACAGATAACATTACTAATCTTTGCAAGTTACAAGTCCTTGAGCTGAAGTTTAGTTTGATTCTTTCTTCACTAATAGAAAGGCTGGCGAAGTCTACTTTCCTCTTATCTGCAGGCTCACATCTTTAACCAACTATTTATCTTTGCCAAGATCATGAATGGAACCAAGATCGTTTTTTTTTTCTTTCTTTCTTTGTTTTTATTTCATCAAGGAAGACACTTATCAATGTGAGGATGTTAATACATAGAAAAGTATAAAACCAAGATGTTTTTGGCAGAGCCTTAGCAAGTTACCGATACACGAAAATTCTTCTTGTCGTCTTTATAGAAGAGTAAAAGATACAATAAGTAGTCGCCTGAGATCGTGACGTGGCACATCCCTAATAGGGTCGTTTACTACCCATTTGATCTATCTTTATTTTTATGTTTTAGCTAATGCACTATTGGAGAATACCATATTGGTTATTAGCAGTTTTACCTAGTTTCCTAATTGGATTGGTTAGGGGAGTTATAATAGGAGTGCTCCTAGAAAACAAGGTTATAAAGGGAGAGGGTGGTGTAATGTTTAATTAGTAAGTTAGTGTCATTTCAAACGAATTAAGCTTCCGCGTTCGTAATTTACATTAGATCGACTTGCATGGACCAAAGAAGATGCCCTTTGAAACTCTGCGAGAAATATTGGAAGTAAGAGACTAAGAGCATTTGAATGCATTTAAATAAATTATACTCTCTTAGTATTAGTGTAGCCCTTAAGTTTCGGATGCAGATGTTTGTATTATGATTGAAACTGTATGAAGCTCTTGGCGATGTAAACAATATTCTAAAAAGATATGCAATTCATTGGAAACAATAAAAAACAGTGGAATGCAGTATCATCCTTATGTGATTTTGGCAAAATACTATCAAATATTTGCAAGTATAAACTGATGTCAGGAGCGACATACCAATAACAAATCAGATTCCTACAAGACTAACCCATTCTTGATTAGATGTCTACATCTGCCACGCCCCAGCCCGGGACTGCCTCTACAGTGCCCGGAGCACAGCAAAATAGGGGACCCTGCGGCGTACACCCACGTGCCGTCAGCGTGTACCAACCATCTTCACGGGCGCGACGCGCCAGTGGAATATAACCCACGGATGCTAGAGCGACATCCGGATAATCCTGGATACTCGTGAGGGGTCATTGAATATTTATTTGGTAAAGGCAACAACGCTGAAGATTTCCTCAATAATCCCGGGTAGCAGATCAGGGTAGCTCGATATGCCGGGTTCCAGATAAGAGACTCATATATGAACGGGCGACGAGCCTGGACTAATTATATTGTCCATCTATAAGGGGCGGTGCATCTCGGGTAGCCCGTGGGGAATAGCGGCGCCATATAAAGCCCTCTTTGGAAAAACGACCCGTATTGCAGGGTAATGTCCCCTAGCCTTCCCTAGGCATAGGAGAACTCATGACTATCCCTTATAGATAGCCCATGAGCCGGGGTCCTTGATAACCAAGCATTAAAACTCTTTTAGTCATGGGAGGTTTGGACCAAGGTTCCTCCTTAATATAGTTACTAAGTAAATAGTTAAATTCAAAAAAGAAAACGTTAAAACTGGAGACGAAGCGTACTGGCCCTTTTCGCCCCCTTAACCGAATCCATTTTTAGCGAAGTTATATTAGGATATAGAGAACATATATCCAAGGTCATATCTCAAAACGTTCGGGTAGATTTGGCCGGCATTCGGTAGGCCGTCACACCCTCCCGCACTTAAGATAATCTCGACGTCCTCGTCGAGAACCTTCTTCAACACGGCTCTGCAAGGATTCAATCTTCTGCATCTTTAAGAAACTAACAACTCTCCCGCACTTAGTTCAGAGTACTATATCTTCTTCTACACTAGCGGATACTGAGCCCAATTGCTAGTCTCGATGCTGACAACTGTGTTCTTCAGAACTGAACCTTAATCTCTAGCCTTTCCAACTGAAGTGCGTGGTGATTGAACCTTCATTCAAACTCTGGAGTCTGCCTTCTCTTCTAGATACTATCCCGCGGCCTTTAGCCTTCTGATAAATGTATGGGTGGTGCTTCCGAGCATCGCGCCCTCTGAAATGCGCTGCATCCTATTGCAAAGCGCCTTCTCCCCTGACACAATATGGAATGTCACTATATTCGACAAACCTAGGGCGTCTCCTTCGGACAGCCCGACGAGGATATCAGCAATCCCGTCCAAAAGGTGTACTCTTCTGAGTCACACAATGCCTTTGCTGCTCGAGAGTTCAATCTTCTGTGAATCTCGGCCTCAAACTTCACTCTTCTTCTGCGAGTGGTAAGGAACAAATCTCCTAAAAACCTGGGGTAAACTCTCCCCAACTGCAACAAAATACCTGCCGCGCACTAAAACTTTCTGACTGCCCTTCAAATAACTTTGTAAAGGTCTTCAAACTATGTCCGCCCTTCTTATGGAACATCTGGGATACAACATCAAAATGCGGCATTCTAGCCTTACCAGTATAGAACTGAACTGGTAATCATTATTCACTTGGGCGAGGGAGGGTAGCTCCTAGGAGGTAGCATACTCTCAATAAGGCGCGGACACTCTTATCCTACCGCCAACATAACCACGAGGCAGCCTGTCAAGGCGCAGGTACTCTGATCCCTACTGCCAGCTAACTATCGAGGTCCGCCATAAAGGCGTCCTGTGTAAACTTGTAAAACCCATGAGACATCTATCTGTGCAGCCACATTCTGCTCTACCACTTCATAGTAGGCCATCATCTAACCAATATAACGATAAATGGCATCTGCACCTAACTTGGCTATAGGAAGGGTGATCGCTACTCCGGCGTTACCAAGGTCTCAACATTGGAGGTCTCTAATCTGCCTCAATCTCCAAGGAGGACTTCTCAATGCCCCTTCTCTGATTAGGACTTAACACTGGCATCTGTACTTGCCAAACTTTGGTGGTAATGACCCTTGCTGGAACCTGCGTACATCTGTGTTATAACTTACAGCTCTTCCTACACTCAATAAGCTTGATGACCGCGTCGAGAACAAAGTTGTGACATATAACTGACTAACTGCTGAAGCGTTTATCCATCTCTTCATCCCTACTCCAACCTGAGTACTTGGGAAATTTGGGAACAAGATACCGTCACTGCACCTGTCGCCCTGAGCTCGTTGGCTTGCCATGTCCAACTGCTATCAAACTCGCAGAGACCAACCTCCACTGTCGCTATCATCTTTAAACTGAAGCGTAGCCATTCTCTGTCTCTTGAACTAGCTTCTGTAAATGCAGCCAACTCTGAACGGTCACTGGGATGTGGTCTTCTAAAGACACTCCATCAATACAAGCAAAGAACGAGGAGCGGGAACTCAATCCCTGCCGCCAACCACCAAGTGATAAGGAATTGGGAAACTAACATCCAATTCTGCTCAGGAACATATATCCTAGAACATTCTTCCATCTGAGATCGTGTCTGAGGTAACCCACACAATTGACTGTAGCTCAACTCTTTTCTGCAACAACCACGTAACTTACTAACCTTCGGAAACGTGAGTTGTCACCCATTTGTGAGCTTAAAATGACCCAGAACAATCTTGTGGAACAACATGGATCAGCTCGGCTAGAGCACTCGAACGCTGACAAACCTGAAAGTTAACTACGAAGCTAGAGAGCAAGCATCATTCGAGAACTCGCCTTCTTTGAGTGATGATGGATTATAAACCGACGTCTTAAAAGATCCGCAAGTGCACGGTGTACCGTTAAGTTCAAGGGTAAGCGGGGTCATGTCCCAAGAGACTTGTGGTGCGAATTATACTTCAAGCTACTAGTTTTATCCAATTGCAACGAGTTTGTGTAGGTTTTGAAATAAAAATAAGAACGAAACAAATTACAAGATAAATTGGAGTGGAAACCAAGGCATCGATTCGACTCTACCCTTTAAAACCCTTAGATAGCATAAATAATTAAAGTAAATTATGAGTTCCCGTATCACATATTCTTGGTCGGGCATATGCAATACACCAAAAAATGCAAGAGACTTAGTAATTGGGAACTACCCATAAACCAACTTACTCAACTATGGTCTGGTTGATAAGTATGGATTATGTTCTCTTCTCCATGTTCCAAACCTATCTTGTTATGGTCCAACAAGATGGTTACATAGATTTATTATTCCTCCTAATCCTAGCTATGGTCAAGCATAGGACGAATGAATACGAATATGCAAAACTTCAGGATAAAGAGAAGGTAATTACTCTAACTAAGCTGCACAATCTACACTAAGGCTACATTGGGTGGAGCTTCCTCTAGCCTTGGCTAAGAAGATTAACTACTCATCTCTTTGATTATTGCCATACTAATATTACTACGATAAAATTAAAGGACAAAAACAATAGAAGAATAAAAACTTTATTGCTTATTGAACTTTGATTTACACTCTCCAAGATCATCTCCCATGGGTTGGATTCCCCTCCTATTTATAGAGTATAGGAAGGGTTACTAAATATCATCATTAATATAAAATCCCCTAAATAATGCCTAAAATCATGCATAGATATTATAACTCATGAGAATAGTATCTATATCTAATTTTCTTCAATGGGCTTCCATGCATGGGCCTTTGGTTGACAACTTCAAATGAGAATCATTGTTGGAGTGCATCACCCTTGTTCTTCATTAGAAACCGTAAAAATGTACAACTTGTTTATCATGTGGCCGATTTCTGTAAATACAAACAAAAACACTATTAGTGTCACATTTATTTAATAAATGACTAGGCAGATATAAATTTAGGAGTTGTACACGTAAATATTATGTGTCTATCAAATATCCTTGAACTTATATTTTGCTAGTCCTTGAGCAAAAGTAAATAAAAACCATTTTCGCATGTCACGCGGTTGCATTTAGCGTATGCAACAAGCAGTTAAACCCTGAGGTTTAGCCTGGTGAACGAGTGTTGTCTCGTTAGTATTTGTAATGACTATACCCACAAAAGTCAATAATGACATTTTAAGCAATTCTAGAATACATATGACTCATTTCCTGTGAACTTATCCTTACTTAGTTGTGATAAAAATATACCAATGAAAAAATCCTTAAACTTGTTATTTTCCTAAGTATACCAAAGAATTTTTTGAGCTTATCCGAAACTAGAGGTACTACCTCAAGATTAGAAAGAGATTCAAGTATTTTGCTTTAACTATATTTAAGTGTACAATAAAAATAGTTTTATCGCCTAATACGTTGTCTAGTTAATAAAATATACCAAGTTAATTTGAATTAGTCGCTAATAAAATGATAGTAAATCAATGTTAAGATATTCCAAAATATTCTAGTATATACTTGGCACAATTTCAAAATTTAGGCTTTTCCATAATATTTATGTAAAGGTAAAATGAGTTTAAGTGTTTGGAAATTTGTCAAAAATATATCATAAATTGTCAAAGTGCCATTATTTTACTTTTCTTCAAAAAACATTTAAAGAAATGGTTTCCTGCTCCCAAACTTAAATCAAACATTGCCCTCAAGGTTTGAGAGCATATATAAAATAAATGGAGGATAAAAACTGGAATTTCTCACCTAAATATTTCATGGGTTGCCTCCCAAGAAGCTCTAAGTTTAATATCTACAGCCAGACGAATGTACCCCCAAGCTTAAAAATTTTATTATGACAGGAAGGGTACAAAGTTGAAAAATTGATGTACTATCCTGGTTACAATTTTTTTTTCAAAAACCAGATAACACATGAATGGTGATCCTTAATATTAGCCCTTAATTGGGCAGATATATTATGTAAAAACCAGAGAGAGTTTAAAACTATTTCTCTATTAAAAAGATTTTTTTTTAAACTTTGCCTATCATTTGATGATTCCAAGTTAAAAATCTTAGACAAATCAAGAAAAACTATTTTCTCCAAGATAAAAAAAATACATACCCAGGGAACATATTTTCCTTTAGAATTTTCTATAAAATCATATGATTAATACGTGTTGCAGTAAATAAGAAGATTGGTATACAAGTATTCATCCCCGAAAATGTACTAGATTCAAAACTCGATTTTCTTAGAAATATATTTTCTTTGAAAATTTTCAAAACCCCCATGTTATCGTTGATATTCCAAAAAATGTGATAGGTGGTTCAGACAAAACAAGTCCGTGAGGCATCCCCAAAATTATAATTTTTCAAAAAGATGTTTTCTTTTAGGAGAAGAAAAACTATATAACATATTTGTGAATGTAGGATCGGGAAACAATTGAATCTAACAGACATTTAAAATTTATGTGCCTAAAATCATAACTTATCTCAAGGGACTCATCCTGACCATTGACGTGGATATTCATTGGCTTTGGGATATGGCCAAGTTGAAACATATTTTCAGATGCTAATGATTGTACCATTTCACGAATCTCGGGATCATTCGAGTCCTCATAATAATTTAAATATTCATTAATAGAAATACAACAAGAATTATCTCCGTACAAGTCCTCAAAATTATTTATGGTCATGGTACCCCCATTAGGCTCGTGAAATAGATATGTAGGCATAGGTTTAGGTGTGGTTGGTGAATAAGTAACCAAAATAGAATCAACCCCCAATAATAATGGTATATCCTGTAAAGAAAAGTCGTTCATGTACTGGTTTTCAACATTATATTTTATGTCAGGTGGACGCGGTATAAGGCAAGGCTGAGGTGACTCATAAGGAGACTGAGAAGTAAATGACAAGTTGATAACATCTGCAACAGGTTCGGCAATTTCTAATTTCTTGACTTTGGTACAAATATCATCATCTACAAATTCCTCGCAAATTATCGTATAATGAGATGGTGATTCCATATATTCATATTTTATCTCGTCATCATCATCATCAGAAAAAAACATTAGAGGAGAGGGAAAAATATTCAGTCTCGGTCATAGTTTCCTCGAAACAATTTAATGGGCTAACAAATGTAATGATAGACGGTGACATCGATGGTTGAATTTGGAGGGCTTCTTCAAGATCTTCTTGTGACATAGGATCGTCGACCTTAAAAATATTCATCTTCTAAATCTTTCTCACAATATGGTATCCATTCACCCCACGGAGAAAACATTCCTTGATTACGCTTGAATTCATCCATTTCTATATCACAAGGGGATTTAACTATGGATTGTTCTTCTTCATTGCTTAGAAGATTTTCATGCTCTATTTCACCCTACGTAGTTGACTGCTGAGTTATCTGAGTCTCTAATCTAGAGATAGATTGGGTCGTAGAAGTTTGATTCACCAATGTCTGTTGTTGGAATTGCATCATTTGTTGCTGAAATTTTACTGATTGTTGCTTGAATAAAGCAAGGGTATCGTCTGAAGAAGGTTTGGGTGGATCGGGTGGGAACTAATTGGATGACTGGACGAACTGATGGGCCTGCATATATGAATAAGATTGGAAAGGTTCGGCGTATTGAGAATTTTGGTGATCCCATGATTGAAAATGACTTTGAGGTTGTTGCGGGATGTTGAATTGTGAGGTGTAAGGATTCCAATGTTCTTGCATGTATGACATTTTAAAATAAAAGCAACACCCAACGCAATTAATAACCAATCAAACTTAAACTCTAGCACATCAACATTTTTTAGATGTAATAATTAGGTCTCCCCTATATTCTTCTATGTTCAAAATGGGTATGATGGAAAAGGCTTTGGTTCCTATACTCTCCTGTGTCACTATGCTAGTACCAGCTTAAATAGATCTTCAGTCCTCATGCCCGAGCAAGTCGCCTTATCGTACGTCAGTACTTGGAACGGTGACGTCGCAAACCTACAACTTGCATTACGCGGCGCTAGGCTGGGGCCGCATCTTGTGAACCCGTGTTTGTACCCCGGTCCGGTACACCTATCCGTTGGATGATGAAATCCCGCGGGAATTTGCTACTCTTTTTTATTAACAGTTATTTTAAGGTCCGGGACGTTAAATTTTCATGTGATAAGAATCGTATCCCTAATGGGTGGTCCCATTTGTTGGAGAGCTTTTTGGGTGATGAAATCCCCGCAAGTCTCTTATAATTTTTACCTTTACCAATGTTCGAATTAAAAAGAATATTAAACACAACAATAGGTCAATCCAACCACAACAATTTTTTTATTAGAGCAGGGTGTATTTGCACAGTCCACACGACTTTATATGTCCTAGTGCCGGGGCAGAGTGGATATGTACCTCTTCTAGATGTCAAGTTTTAAGAAGTACCAACCTACGGGAAGTGTTTCTCGGGGAAGCTGTGGCCGCCCCATCTCTTAGGGGGCGAAAGAATAAATTGCCCCTTCACTTAGGGGGCACAAGATGGATGGATTTTATGATGCTTTTAGCTTTGCGCATTATCTGTCTCGTTTCCAACTTTGTGACTATTCTGTAAAATAAGAAAAAAAGGATTAGTGAACTTGCGACAACAATATTAATTCAATTTCCAAGTATATTGCAGTCTATGATGTCCTGATTTTTAAATGCGCGTATCTTTCAGTTCGGTTGAGAGAGTTAAATAAATAATAACAATTTGGGAAGATAATTCAGAAAAGAAATATATTCAAGAAGGAAGCTTTCTAGAATTTGACATTCCTAACGCTCAAAACAAGTGATTAATGAACAGCAGCGTCCTTTACTGTGACTGTTTTTACTATTATTTCAAAAGACTGTTACTCACAAACAACTAAACAGAAAAATATGATCTATAGCAATTCGGAAAGGGCTTTGAATTATCTAAAAATTTCTTAAAAAACATATTTCCCTACTATGAAGTATAGATGATCAAAAATGGTGAAACATTCAGGGACAAACATCACAGCTACTTTAGCGCCAAGAAAGTTTGAGACAATCACTCAATCACTTTTTTTTGGGATCCGAAAAATGAAAAATAAAGAAAAAAAAAAAAAGAAAAACAAGAAAGTAAAATTGGCTTAAAATAAAACAACTCAAAAATAAAATGCAACTTTGCAAGTCCCCGATAACGGCGCCAAAAACTTGATCGATTATAAACCGACATCTTGAAAGACCCGCAAGTACACGGTGTACCGTTAAGTACAAGGGTAAGCGGGGTCGTATCCCAAGAGACTTGTGGTGCGAATTATACTTCGATTTACTAGTTTTATCCAATTAAAACGAGTTTGTGTAGGTTTTGAAATAAAAAATGAACGAAACAAATTACAAGATAAATTGGAATGGAAACGAAGGGCATCGATTTCACTCCACCCTTTAAAACACTTAGATAACATAAATAATTAAAGTAAATTACGAGTTCCCTTATTGCATATTCTTGGTCGGCCATATGCAATACACCAAAAAATGCAAGAGATTTAGTAATTGGGAACTACCCATAAACCAACTTACTCAACTATGGTACGGTTGATAAGTATGGATTATGTTATCTTCTCTATGTTCCAAACCTATCTAGTTATGGTCCAACTAAATGGTTACATAGATTTATTATTCCTCCTAATCCTAGCTATGGTCAAGCATAGGACGAAAGAATACGAATATGCAAAATTTCGGGATAAAGAGAAGGTAATTACTCTAACTAAGCTACACAATCTACACTAAGGCTACATTGGGCGAAGCTTCCTCTAGCCATTGCTAAGAAGATTAGCTACTCATCCCTTTAATCATTGCCATACTACTATTACTAGGATAAAATTAAAAGACAAGAACAAGAGAAAGAACAAGCTTTATTGCTATGAACTTTGATTTACACTTTCCAAGATTCTCCCTCATGGGTAGGATTCCCCTCATATTTATAGATTATAGGAAGGGTTACTAAATATTACCATTAATATAAAATCCCCTAAACAATGCCTAAAATCATGCATATATATTATAACTCATGAGAATAGTATTTATATCTAATTTTTTCAATGGGCTTCTATGCATGGGTCTTTGGTTGACAACTTCAAATGAGAATCATTGTTGGAGTGCATCACTCTTATTCTTTGTTAAAAATTGGAAAAATGTACGACTTGGTTATCATGTGACCGATTTCTATAAATAACAACAAAATCACTATTAGTGTCACATTTATTTAATAAATGACTATGTAGATATAAATTTAGGAGTTGTAAACGTAAATATTTCGTGTCTATCAAGTGAGCAAAGCAGTGTTCTGTATAACTAGGGACCAACTGCGGTCAAGCAACAACCCAACTTGGGGATCACAGTTCATGTCGCGTAACCAAGATAAACTCTACCCTCGAGGTCTACCTGATAATATCACTGTGTACAAAATCGGGACCCAAACCATATCTTTATTTATTACTTCACGCCGCTTCAACATCGGCTCATGACTTTTACCTCCGTAACCTCTCTGTGTCCAACTCAGGACAATCAAAATGAGTATCTCTCAGGATTCTTCAATCTTCTGTAGACACTATGGAATTCCAGCCAAACCAAGCTTTGCGGATTCCACACGAAAGTACTCGAAAACTGACACTGACCATATCGATCTTTGCTGAGGGGCATCGTCCTTGATCACAACTGTTACTAAACTTCGTAGTGCGTATGCGGACCGAATGTAAACAACCTGCTAGATCTCTCTACTACTATTCTTCATAGAGGATCTGCTATACTGATCAGCCTTCAAGAGATAACCAATGATATAGATCATCGCATCCAAATCAAATCTCAATCTTCCTCTTAACGTCATTGTCCAAAGCACACTTAACTTGAGCAATCTCGCGCTAAGATATGAAGCCTTCATCCTGCTTCTAATATCAACCAACATGTAGGAAATCTGCTCTACAAGCATTCACAACGGTGCTTGGATCATCTGTACGGAGCAACTACGGCTCTAGGGATAACAACTGCCAAATAGGTATCCTATACTTCCAACTCGGGAATCATTACTCTGATCAGCTCTGACAGACGTAGGCACAACCCATCTACGCTCTAACAAGCAAATGCCTAACAGGCCTTGCTCGGATAAGCCTAGACCCAACTAGTCTAACTCTGATACCATCTGTCGCCAGCGTGTACCAACCATCATCACGGGCGCGGCGCGCCAGTGGAATATAACCCACGGATGCTAGAGCGACATCCGGATAATCTTGGATAATCGTGAGGGGTCATCGAATATTTATTTGGTAAAGGCAACAACGCTGAAGGTTCCCACAATAATCCCTGCATCATAATCTCTCGTGACGCGCACGAGATACGAAAAGTACACCTGTTATGTAGCAGATCAGGGTAGCCGATATGCCGGGTTCCAGATAAGGGACTCATATATGAAGGGGCGACGAGCCTGGACTAATTATATTGTCCATCTGTAAGGGGCGGTGCGTCTCGGGTAGCCCGTGGGGAATAGTGGCGCCATATAAAACCCTCTCTGGAAAAGAGGCACGCATTGCGAGGCAATGTCCCCTAGCCTTCCCTAGGCGTAGGAGAACTCATGACTATCCCTTATAGTTAGTCTATGAGCCGGGGTCCTTGATGACCAAACATTGAAGCTCTTTTAGTCATGGGGAAGTTTGGACCAAGGTTCCTCAATATAGCTACTAAGTAAATAGTTAAATTCCAAAAAGGAAATGTTAAAACTGGAGACAAAGCATACTGGCCTTTTTCGCACCTTTAACCGAATCCGTTTTCGACGAAACTTGGCGTGCAGCTATATTTGGATATAGAGAACATATATCCAAGGTCAGATCTCAAAACGCTCGGGTAGATTTGGCCGGCGTTCGGTAGGCCGTCACAATCTTAGAATAAAGAGAATGACTGAAGGAGAAGACAATTTTTAGAAATAATAATTCCAAGAAGAACAAACCAATATGAGAATAGAAAGAACCTTAATGATCAATTGATGAAATGCAAAATCCTTTGCTAAAATGATGTTTGTTGCACTCTTAAAAGCTAAGTTTCATTGTGTATTTGTCAAATAGACAACAAAATACAAGGGATCGGTTTGAACAAGCCCAAGTCAGCCTGCTTTCCTTTCAGCTTATTCTATACAATGCCATTTTCTTTATCTTCCTGGTTTGGCAAGCTGCGATAAAGCTTCATAGTCGTGATCCTTCTGGTGGGCACTGTCGTTTGATCCTTTTGGTGGAGAATGTCGTTTAATGGAGGGACATTTTCAGCTCCGGATGCAGTATTGCACATGTAGTCGGTGGGATCTTAGTTCGTCGCTTCATTTTTTATTCAAATTGCAGGTCAGATTGATAAAGGTGACTTCGTTGCAGGGAATTGTCAAAGCACCCATTGGATGATAGAATCCAAACTCCTCTTCTGCCTGGCTTAGCAAGTCTGGAAATGAAGGATGGTTCAGGTAAGATATTGGAATCACAAACCTTTTCTTCCTACTCTCTCCTATATAAACAGCAAAGTGACCATTTGGAATGTTGGCTGCCACTCCTGGAGCAAAGAGTGACCGCTGAAGAATCTGTTTCGCATGAGACACAACTTGAAGTTGGATACCCATGACGTACGTAAATTTTGAAGATCAAGAAAAGCAATTGCTCTCTGGAAGAGTCTTGTGGAATAAGGTATGCCTTGATAAAATGAATGTTATTGAAGGCTTAGTAATTAGTATGAAATGAGAGAGAGTTAGATAATGGTGTCTGCCAAGGGACATCTCATTAGGAATTACATGGTGTTGTCTTCGGGCTCGTCATAAAAACAACAACAATAATGCTTGATGTAGGGTTTTGTTTTTGCTGTCTTCGCCTCTTTTGAAGTCTTCTCCAGTTATCAACCTAATATCCTTGAAGTCGCTCTCCAAGTGGAGACAAGGCTCTTACTGATACCAACATATTAACATTAGTGTTACAAGTATATTTGCTCTGAGAGGGATACCCTTCCATGTGATCTTGTTAGTGCAAAGACAAGTATAATTTGTGGAAAATATAGCTAGGGTAGCCCCTCTATACCAATTGTATACTTGAAACACTTGTGTTTATATGTTTGTACCAGTGGGGGCTTCCAATGATATATATGTGGTTGAGAAATGGAAACTCTAAAGAGTAATTGATAGTTATTTTTTCACTAGAAGACAGAATCATGTGATCCCTGTAGACATCATTGTCTAATTAAGCTCACCCCACTAATATTTGTGCTGAGGGATATCCTCAGGGTGAACACCCTTTGAGCCCTTATTCACTATATATATATATATATATATCCA
This sequence comes from Kingdonia uniflora, assembly GCA_014058105.1. Taxonomy (NCBI): domain Eukaryota; kingdom Viridiplantae; phylum Streptophyta; class Magnoliopsida; order Ranunculales; family Circaeasteraceae; genus Kingdonia; species Kingdonia uniflora. The sequence goes on along the minus strand of JACGCM010002142.1, from coordinate 847,646 downwards.
TATCACTCTTCGGGAATTTCATTTCATTCAAAGCTTTCACCTGCACTTTTAAATCAGAGCTTTCTTTTTCCAGCTGATCCTTGGAAAGAACCATATTGACCTTCAACACTTCACAAAGAAGTATGGGTATCCGTTTCTTTGGTATGTCTCACGCAAAACAGATTCTTCAACGGTCACATTTCACTTCACCAATGGTAACAAAAGTCCCAAAAGGTCACTTTGTTGTGTATATAGGGGAAAGTCAGAAAAAGCGGATTGTGGTTCCTTTATCATATTTGAATCACTCTTCATTTCAGGATTTGCTTAACCAGGCAGAAGAAATGTTTGGATTTGACCACCCTATGGGTGGACTTTGTTATGGTATGAACTCGAATCTTGTTCGAGGAAGTTCATCGGAGCTCGTGGGACAAGCGGAGATCGAAGACGGTTTGAAAAAAACTTTTTTTCAAAGTTCTGTTTGAATAGACTATTTGTCTGTTCGAACAGAAGAGGCAGAAGCATGATTGTTCGAATAGACTTTTCTGTTTATTCGAATAAAAGACAATTCATTTGAACGAGACAAGAAATTGTTTGAACAAAACACTCAGAACCCACTTTGTTCGAATAGACTGAGAGTCTGTTCGAACAGACTTCGTTAAGTCAGTTTTAGAAGTTTGTTCTTGAGGCGTTGGTGTATCTCGTGATCCGTACTTTGTGTCCATCTTTATGTAATTAGTCCTCTAACATATAAAGGGGACTTAGGTTATTTGTTAATCTATCTTTTGTGAGTTTAATTCTAGAGACCTAGAATTTGAGAGACTCTTATAAAAGCTTGAGAAGCTTGGAGAGATCGTTGTAACCAGTTTGATCATCACAGTAGATTGTTTAGGGAGTGGTTTTTTTTTTATCCGTAAGGGTTTTCCACTTCCCTCCTCTCAGAATTTTTTTTTTTTGTCTTTTGTTTGATTTCTCAATTGGCGTTTCTATTTATCGTTTTTGTGGTGAGAGATTGGGATTAGCTACCCTGATTCCTAACAACTCGTGTCAGAGCGTAAGGTTAGGGCTTGTGTAATTAGAGCGATGGCCGATATGGAGAAATTAGAAATCGGTGAATTCAATGGATTGAACTTTGGGATTTGGAAGATGCAAGTAGAGGATTTTCTATATGCGGAGGATTGTGAATTACTTCTAGGTGGGATTTTGACGAAGCCGACCGATATGGATCGTTCGAGTGTGAGCTTTCAGATCTAGATGTTTTTGTTAAAGATCGTTCAACACTCTCAAGTTCTATTTCTTCTAAATTACCTAAAGTGAGTACCATGTTAGAGATGTTGGACAAGCTATCAAAGATATTTGAATCAACTTCGAGCGATTTAAATTCTCAGTAGTGCATTATGGGTGTTTCAAATTCTCGTAAGCGGGTTACTTTCAACGACGTGGTTGAAGTCTTTGGTGATAATTCTCGCGCAATACCTCTTGGAGCTTCGTTGTTAGCATCGGTTAATTACTCGGATGTTAAATAATAGACACGTAATATTTACGTGTACAACTCCTAAATTTATATCTACCTAGTCCTTTATCAAATAAATGTGACACTAATAGTATTTTTGTTTGTATTTACAAAAATCGGTCGCATGATAAACAAGTCGTACATTTTTACGTTTTTTAACAAAGAACAAGGATGATGCACTCCAACAATGATTCTCATTTAAAGTTGTCAACCAAAGGCCCATGCATGAAAGCCCATTGAAGAGAATTAGATATAGATACTATTCTCATGAGTTATAATATCTATGCATAATTTTAGGCATTGTTTAAGGGATTTTATATTAATGACGATATTTAGTAACCCTTCCTATACTCTATAAATAGGAGGGGAATTCCACCCATGAGGGATCATCTTGGAGAGTGTAAATCAAAGTTTAATAAGCAATAAAGTTTTTGTTCTTCTATTGTTTTTGTCTTTTAATTTTATCGTAGTAATAGTAGTATGGTAATGATCAAAGGGATGAGTGGCTAATCTTCTTAGCCAAAGCTAGAGGAAGCTCCACCCAATATAACTTTAGTGTAGATTGTGTAGCTTAGTTAGAGTAAGTACTTTCTCTTTATCCCAGAATATTGCATATTCGTATTCCTTCATTCTATGCTTGACCATAGCTAGGAATAGGAGGAATAATGAATCTATGTAACCATCTTGTTGGACCATAACAAGATAGGTTAGGAACATGAAGAAAAAAACATAATCCATACTTATTAACTGGACCATGGTTGAGTAAGTTGGTTTATGGGTAGTTCCCAATTACTAAATCTCTTGTATCTTATGATGTATTACATATGCCCGACAAAGGATATGTGATACGGGAACTCGTAAATTACTTTAATTATTTATGCTATCTAACGGTTAAAAATGGTGGAGTAGAATCGATGTCTTTATTTCCACTCCAATTTATCTTGTAATTTGTTTCGTTCTTCTTTTTATTTCAAAACCTACACAAACTCGTTGTTATTGGATAAAACTTGTAGCTCGAAGTATAATTCGCACCACAAGTCTCTAGGGATATGACCCCGCTTACCCTTGTACTTAACGGTACACCATGCACATGCGGGTCTTTTAAGACGTCGGTTTATAATCGATCAAGTTTTTGGTGCCGTTGCCGGGGTCTTGCAAAGTTGCGTTTTATTTTTGAGTTATATTTTAAGCCAATTTTTCTTTCTTGTTTTTTTTTTTTTTTTTTTGGATCTCAAAACAAAGTGATTGAGTGATTGGCTCAAACTCTTTTGGCGCTACAGTAGTTGTGAAGTTTGTCACTGAATGTTTCATCGTTTATGATTATCTATACTTTGCAGTTGGGAAATACGTTTTCTATGAAGGTTTTACATAATTCAAAACCCTTTCTGAATTGCTATAGATCATATTTTTTTGTTTAATCGTTTGTGAGTTACAGCCTTTTGAAAAAAATAGTCTTTGTAAAGGACGTTGTGTTTATTAATCACTTGTTTTGAGCAGTAGGGAAGCTAAATTCTAGAAAAATTTCTTCTTGAGTGTCTTTCATTTCTGAATTGTCTTTCCAAATTAATATTATTTAATGCTCTCTCTCAGCCGAGTTGAAAGATATGCACATTTGAAAATCAGGACATCATAGACTACGACTACAATAAACTTGGAAATTGAATTACTATTGTTGTTGCAAGCTCACTAATCCTTTTTCTCTTGTTTTGCATGATAGTCACAAAGTTGGAAACGAGACAAATAATACGCAAAGCTAAAAGCATCATCAAATCCATCCTTCTTGTGCCCCTTAAGTGAAGGGGCACTTCCTTCTTTCGCCCCCTAAGTGAAGGAGCGGCCACAGCTACAGGGGGAAACACTTCCTGTAGGTTCGTACTTTTTAAAACTTGACATCTTGAAGGGGTACATATCAGCTCCGCCCCGGTACTAGGACGTATAAAGTCGCGTAGACTGTGCAAATACACGCTGCTCTAATAAATTTTTTACTGTGGTTGGATTGACATATTATTGTGTTTAATATTCTTTTTAATTCCAACATTAGTAAATGTAAAAACTGTTAGAGGCTTATGGGATTTCATCACCCAAAAAGCTCTCCAACAAGTGGGACCACTCATTAGGGATACGAAGCAATTCGTATCACACGAAAATTGATCGTCCCGGACCTCAAAATAACTGTTAATAAAAAATAGTAGCATGATTCCCGTGGGATTTCATCACCCAACGAATAGGAGTACCAGACCGGGGTACAAACAGGGGTTCATAGGATACGGCCCCAGCCTAGCACCGCAAAATACTGGTTGTAGGTTTGCGACGTCACCGTTTTGAGTGCTGACGTATGAAATGACGACTCGCTTGGGCGTGAGGACTGAACATGTACTTTAAGTTGGTACTAGCATAGTGACGCAGGGGAGTATAGGAAGCAAAGCCTTTTGCCAATTTACCCATTTTGAACATAGAAGAATATAGGAGATACATAATTATTACTTCTAAAAAATATTGATGTGCTAGAGTTTAGGCTTGATTGGTTATTTATTGCATTGGGTGCTGCTTTTATTTTAAAATGTCATGCATGCAAGAACATTGGAATCCATACAGCTCACAATTCGACATCCCGCAACAGCCTCAAAATCATTTTCAATCATGGGATCACCAAAATTTTCAATACATGGAATATTTCAAAATTTATTCATATATGCAGGCCCATCAGTTCATCCAATCATCTAAATAGTTCCCACCCGCACCACCCAAACTATCTTTGAAAGATACTCTTGCCCTCTTTATGCAACAATCAATGGAAATCCAAAAACAATCAATGGAAAGACAAAAACTAGCGATGCAATTTTAGCAACAAATGATGCAATTCTAACAGCAGACTTTGGTGAATCATAATTCTACGACCCAATCTATCTCTAGATTAGAGACTCAGATAACTCAGTTATCAACTACGTAGAGTGAAATAGAGCATGAAAAACTTCTAAGCAATAAAGAAGAACAATTCGAAGTTAAATCCCCTTGTGATTTAGAAATAGACGAATTCAAGCGTAATCAAGGAATGTTTTCTCCGTGGGGTGAATGGATACCATATTGTGAGAAAGATTTAGAAGATAAATATTTTAATGTCGACGATCCAATGTCATATGAAGATCTTGAAGAAGCTTTCAACATTCAACCATCGATTTCACCCTCCATCATTTCATTTGTCAACCCAATAAATTCTTTCGAGGAAACTATGACTAAGACTGAATATTTTTCTCTCTCCTCTAATGATTTTTTTGACAATGATGATGATAAGATAAAATATGAACATATAGAATCACCTTATCATTATACGATAACATACGAGGAATTTGTAGACAATGATATTCTTACCAAAGTCAAGAAATTGCTGAACCTATTGTAGATGTTATCAACTTGCCCTTTCCTTTTCAGTCTCCTTATGAGTCACCTTTGCCTTTCCTTGAGCCACGTCCACCTGACACAAATTGCAATATTGAAAACCAGTAGATGGACGACCCTTCTTTACAGGATGTATCACTATTATTGGGGGTTGATTCTATTTTGGTTACTCCTCTATCAACCACACCTATACTTATGCCTACATCACCACTTCATAAGCCACTTGGGGATAGCATAATTGTTAATGAATTTGCGGATTTGTTACGCAATAACTCTAGTTGTACCTATTCTATTGATCAATGTCTAAATTATTTCAAGTACTGGGATGACCCCATAATTCTTAAAATAGTGCAAGCATTATCACCTGCAACTGAGTCATACAATCTTGAGCTTGACCCACAACCACCCGATAGATATTACTTTAATGGTTCAAGTTACTTTTTGGGAAATGATGAATATCAAAATAAAATTTTGGTGTATGGGGTTATACCTTGTAAAATATCTCAAAGTGAGATTCCCCATAAATTAAATAAGAAAAATCTTTATCCTGGGGGATTAGACTCTGAGTTATTTTTATGTATCATGATTGTATCAGCACAATTAGGTGCAGATGAGGAGAGCCACTATTTTTCTATTATATGGTTATTCAAGGATAAGGACAATTTTGGTGTTCCTCAGTTATTTAAGGAGAACTTGCAACTTGGATAGTTCATCACTTATTGTACTTTGTACCCCTATAAAACCATTATAAATCATTTAAGTATGGAGGTAAATTTGTCTGGCTGAAGACGGTAAACTTAGCGCTTCGTATGAGGCAATCCTTGATACATTCAGGTGAGACATTTTAGTTTTCTCTTCTATTTATTTTTTTGCTCTCCAACATTGAGGGCAATGCTTGATTTAACTATGGGGATAGGAAACCATTTTTTTAAATGTTTTTTGAAGAAAAGTGAAATAATGACACTTTGACAATTTATGATATATTATTGCCGAATTTCCAAACACATAAGCTGCTTTTACCTTGACATAAATATTATGGAAAAACCTAAATTTTGAAATTATGCCAAGTATACACTAGAATATTTTAGAATATCTTAACTTAGATTTACTATCTTTTTATTAACGACTAATTCAAGTTAATATGGCATATTTTAAAAACGTGCACTTCACTGTAGTTTTGCAATTAACACCTTTAATAGATTTTTGCTCAGTAGAAGGAAAATTTAGCATTTATGTTAGGAATAGTTTGCTGCAAGGGGGACAACAGCCTAAGAATGAGTTCATTCCTAAGAATAAATAATAAGCCAAATGTGTTTTAAAAACTTTCACGCTGCAAGGCTATTCGCATAATTAAAAGCTGAAAGAGGAAAAATTATCACCAATCTAGAGTTTGGCCATGAACTATATGAAAGGAGCACAAGAAAATTTTACTTGTGGGAATCCTGAGTCTAGGTCATGATGGGGAACCACACCCTGACAACTTTAGCTAACTGGCGGGGATTGTCGGCCGAAAACTCCTTGTAACGGAGGCTTCACTAAGAAATAATGTACTCAATAAGAAAAGGGTTGTAAAAGAAAAGAAAATAAAAAAGTAAAATTCTAGGAAGACGAATTGACTAAGGCACTTGTCGAACTGACCGTTGAATTTATTCTAGTAAGAACTAGACTACTGAAAAACTAAGTAAATTATTCTAGACAACGTATTAGGCGTTAATACTATTTTCATTATACACTCAAATATAGCTAAAAAAATAAATTTGAATCTCTTTCTAATCTTGAGGTAGTACCTCTAGTTTCGGATAAGCTTAAAATATTCTTTGGTATACATAGGAAAATAATAAGTGTAAAGATTTTTTTTATTGGTATATTTTTTATCACAACTAAGTAAGGATAAGTTAACAAGAAATGAGTCATATGTATTCTAGAACTGCTTAAAATGTCATAATTAACTTTTGTGGGTATAGTCAATGCAAACCCTCACGAGACGACACTCGTCCACCAGGCTAAACCTGGGGGTTTAACAGCTTGTTGCATACGCTAAATGCAACTGCGTGACATAGGAAAATAGTTTTTGTTTACTTTTGCTCGAGGACTAGCAAAAAAAAAGTTCAGGGGTATTTGATAGACACGTAATATTTACGTGTACAACTCCTAAATTTATATCTACCTAGTCATTTATTAAATAAATGTGACACTAATAGTGTTTTTGTTTGTATTTACAGAAATCGGTATCAGGATAAACAAGTCATACATTTTTCCAGTTTTTAACAAAGAACAAGGGTGATGCACTCCAACAATGATTCCCATTTGAAGTTATCAACCGAAGGCCCATGCATGGAAGCCCATTGAAGAAAATTAGATATATATACTACTCTTATGAGTTGTAATGCACAATTTTAGATTGTTTAGGGGATTTTATATTAATGGTGACTTTTAGTAACCCTTCATATACTTTATAAATAGGAGGGTAATTCCACCCATGAGGGATCATCTTAGAGAGTGTAAATCAAAGTTCAATAAGCAATAAAGTTCTTGTTTTTCTCTTGTTCTTATCTTTTAATTTTATCGTAGTAATAGTAGTATGACAATGATCAAAGGGATGAGTAGCTAATCTTCTTAGCCAAGGCTAGAGGAAGCTCTACCCAATGTAGCCTTAGTGTAGATTGTATAGCTTAGTTAGAGTAAGTACTTTCTTTTTATCCCAGAATATTGCATATTTGTATTCTTTTATCCTATGCTTGACCATAGCTAGGATTAAGAGGAATAAGAAATCTATGTAACCATCTTGTTGGACCATAACAAGATAGGTTAGGAACATGGAGAAGAGAATAAAATCTATACTTATCAACCAGACCATAGTTGAGTAAGTTAGTTTATGGGCAGTTCACAATTACTAAATCTCTTACATCTTTTGATGTATTGCATATACCTGACAAAGGATATGCGATACGGGAACTCGTAATTTATTTTACTTATTTATGCTATCTAACGGATAAAAAAGGTAGAGTAGAATCGATGCCTTGGTTTCCACTCCAATTTATCTTGTTATTTGTTTCGTTCTTCTTTTTATTTTAAAACCTACACAAACTTGTTGTTATTAGATAAAACTAGTAGCTCGAAGTATAATTTGCACTACAAATCTCTAGGAATACGACCCCGCTTACCCTTTTACTTAATGGTACACCGTGAACTTGTGGGTCTTTTAAGACGTCGGTTTATATTCGATCATTATAATTAGTGGAAAGAGAGTTTCACATATTGATAATGGAAGCAAAAGGCATATAAAGGCATAAAATTACAATTAACAAGATATTGGTCAAGATTGCGGAAAAGTTGGTTATAAGAAGGAAGATTGTAGATCATGAAAGATGAGAAGATCTGTAAAGAGATGTTCAGTAACTTTCTTCGGGGAAGGTTAAAATTCTGATAGTGCCTCCAATCTTATTTCTAATGATTTGGTTGATATGTCCAGTGATATTTTGGATAAACCATGTAATATGATTTATGGTACTCGGGATAAGTCATGGTGGTTGTCTTATGGTGTTTGTAAAAAATCGAGGTTAGACCTGGATGCTCCATTGGAAATTTCGTCGGGTAAAAATGAATTGTCTAGCTATGATGAGTGATATCACATAGTAGATAATGGTGATGACCAGATTGGATTAACGAATATTAATTCGCTTAGTTTGGACACGATGCAATATGTGTCTAGTATGGCTAGAAATATATTTTCGAGCCAACTATCGAACTTGGGTCTTTTGGCTACCTTCGGCGATGATGCTTTTTAGATCATGAAGGAGGCTATTACTTTAGCTTGGGATAAAAGAAAAGATACGTTCATAGGGGCGTGTAACGTTAATGATAAGATTATTGGTGTCGTTCCTTCGATGGTGGACTCTAGAGCATGGCATGTAAAACTTGGTCATATGAGCATTTGGATGAAAACATTGTTCTTGAGGAAAATACTTGACAAGTTAAAGTCAAAAGATTTTTCCTTTTGTGAAGACGCTGTCTTGGTGGAGCAAAAGAAAGTTGGGTTTCCCAGAAAGAGAAGAAAATGGAATATGGGATCGAACCACTTATACGATGATGTATGGGAACTTACTAGAGTTTGTTCCAACAGGGGATTTTATGGTTTTGTTATTTTCATTGGTAATTCCATACGAGAGCTTGGCGTACATTTCTTGAAGAATAAAACAGATTGTTTTTATGTCTTCGCTAGACGGAAAGTTTGGGTTGAGGTTGATACATTAAACAGGTTCAATGTTGAAGCGTCTTGGGTTTAATAGTGATGGTGATCAATTTTGTTGTGATGAGTTTGTTATAGATAAAGCATCTATTGAGATTAAAAAGCTTGTGATGATCCCAATAATACTACAAGAGTTTGGTATGGCTGAAAGTGTAGTCCGTGAAATTACTGAAAGGGCGCGAAGTATGAAATGTTTCATCAAGTTGTCAAAGCAGCTTTGGGCGAATTCGGTAGTTTCGACAGTTGATATAGAGTCTTGGTATGTGTTGGATCTGGGACTATTAGAAGAGATTACTTGGACAAAAAAGGAGGTAATCATTTATACTTGTTTTGTCTATTCTAGTAGTAGATCATTACTAGATTATATGTCTAGCTTGTGCATGTTCATTGGATATGTTTGAGATGATTTTGGTGACCGATCTTGTGATGTGAAGAATCAGAAAATTATCCAACTTATTAATGTGATATCCAATGATGATGTCTTTTGCAAAAACATGGATAAGAGAACCAGAAAAGTGGATTTATCGGGGTCATGTGAGTATGTAAAAATCTCTGCAGAGATAGTGTTGGAGCCATTGGTTGAAAAGATCCAACGAGAACAGTATACTCTTCCTATTATAATGAAAAGAAGAACCAAGGTTTCGAGACCTGTGACCCATTATCATTACTCTCAACATTGTTTGTGGCTAGCCAGTATTGGTGATAACTACAAGGTGGCTTTAAAAAGTAAGGTCATGGGCAAGTGTGAGCTTGTCATGGGTGATGGAGATGAGATGGGATCTCAATCGTCATATCGGGTATAGGATGTAATCTTATTACCGATGGTAAAACTCTTTACTTTACAAGTTGGTTAACAAGTTAAACGAGAATAAGTTTGTTTAAGCGGTTTAAGGTAAAATTTATGGTAAAGTGCTTTCAAGAAGAAACGGGTTTTTATGTCAAGATTTTTTTTTGGTTCACCAGTTGTAAAGCTAGCTGTTTTGTGGTGGCTTTGTTTTTTTGGATTGAGTAAATCTTGATACGAAATAAAAATTATTCTTCATGATTGATCTTATTGAAGATGGGTATGTATGTTGGCTACATGGATACATAGTTACTAGGTAAAGTTGCATTATGGAGGCTCATACATGAGAGCTTCATATGCATATTCGAGAATTACACCGAAATGATGGGGCTCGATGTTGGATATGTTCATATCATTGGTGGGTTCAGGAAATACCACAAAGACCATTGTTGATGTTATGAGTTTTGAGAGCTCATGGATCATCCGTTCTTAGAGTATGGATGATATACAAGTTGCGTATGCAAGTTCTAGTAAGGGTGAGATTGAAGAGTGTGGGAACGGTTATCTCAATAAAGGGTTGGAACGATGGATTGGCTAATCCTTGGCATATGGTATAGTATAACAAAAAACGTGAAACATAAGTTGTTATTGACATGGTACATTGAGACAGCTTGGGGTGCTATTTGGTAATACACCATGTAGGGGCCTAACTTCTCGGGAGAGGAAGTCGACTCTTACACTATGAATTATATCATCTACCAGGGGATTTAAGCATATGATCAATAATAATCTACTGATAATATACTTGCGTGGAGGCCTAGAATGGGTCACCCCATGACCTCTGATGAGGATTTTTAAGAGTACTGTTAAAAATATCAAATAGTCAAAGTATCGAGCATAGGGTGATTACAGGGTATTCGAAGGTAAACTTCTAAGGTCTGTCGGGAGGGATTTTCTTAACCCTCCATAGTTCTTCCTCCCTCTTATTTATAGAACATAGGATGGGCTGAGTCACCATGGGGGGTCAAGTTACTTCTGTAACCTCCGGGGACAACTGGCTTGTACCCAGAGTCGGTTCGAACGCTGTAATTTGTTGAGTCTAGCACTGCAGCTGTTGGTTCTGACATTGTAGTTGTTGGATCTGGCACTGTAGTTGTCAAGCGCCATACTCAACTATTTTGTCTGGCAAGCTGGCTGCCTGACATGTTCCCCTTCGACCATGTGCGTACATGGTCGAAGTATTTCTAGTTCAACGTTTCCTTTGAATGTTCGAATAGTCTTGGAAGGTTTTGTGGGCTTGATTATTAACTTACTAGGCTTCAAGTCATTAGGTAGGCTTTGATGCAGCCTTTGAGTGTTCGACAAATGTTAGAAGGCTGCGACTAGTCTACTGCATTCACCCCCTCTCAGCAGGGGCTTCAGAAATTGGTTTAGAGGGCGCTTACTAAGAATAGTAGTCAGACGTTAGAAGTTGAGGGGTTGACTGTTGAATGTGCTAGTTCTGAGGGGGGTAATTAATGTGGGTAATAGAGTTTGATTGGTGATTACGGGGTAATAAATACCCTTAATAGTTGTATAAAATAGGGGTTAGCAGGAGGTAAATCACCATAATCTTCTTCTGCTTCTTCTTCTTCCTCGGTTAGTAACACACAGCATGGAGACCACACCAAACACCTGTCACCAGAAGAGGATAGCTGAATGAGACCGTCGCATAGGACGAAGGACTGTGGAGCTGAAGGTGAAGTTTTTTTGCAACAAGGGGTTGGACTGGGACATGCCAGACCTGGTCGGGCTAGAGCCCGAAGAGCCGATCAATGGGATGTCGTATGCTCACTAGTAGAGGCTACTACAATGGATGAATCTACTAGTAAGTAACCAGTTCTAATTCCTACAATATATGGCTGAAGATTTGATAACTAAAGAAGACCGAGTTGATGAAGAGGTTGGGCTTTACAAGAATTTTCCTGCCTGTAAATAGGGGCTTCTTGGTTACGGTCTGAAGACTTTTAATTTTCTGTTGATGTTGTTTGCTATTTTTTTTGAATTGGTGTAAGGGCGGTTGTTCGAATGAAATAGAATGTATTGAAACGATTGTCGAGGTATGATTTTGAACTTTTTGTGTATAAGTGTGACCCACACAATAGACAATGATAATTTAGGTGCGATAAGAACTTGTCGAATATCGAGCTTGTCAGAATGACGATTAGAAAACTGTAACCAACTGAGATAAAATCAAATAACCAAAAAATTCAAGCCGGCGTATCGACTATCAGGAATGTATGGACAAATGTTCGGTATAAATTGTAGGCGATGGTTCGTAAGCGGGAACTGGAGCAGTTTGGAAATTTCCTTGTATCGAAGGTAGATGAGTTCGAAGGTAGATGGGCTTCGACTGCAAAACCTGACAGCCCAAACAGCTGGCATGTCAGAGGAGGTATTGTTCCTAGGGCAGAGTGCCCTGTAGGTCATCATAACGTTTTCTTGGGGATTAGGAAAAAGGTTGACATGACATATGAGTTTGACATGACAACTTCGGGCAGGGTACTAGAAGGTTTGACTCGGTAAATATACTTTTTTATAAATGTGTGCGTGGGAGGTGCATATGGGAGTTGTTGAGGGTAAAGTCATCAAAATGCAACTCAGCCAAAACGTCGGAGGAGTGGCAGAGTAGGAATGATGGCGGTTTTGGAAATCGAGGCAGTTTTTATGAGTTTGAGGAGGTATTTATAGAGAGGGAAAGAAATCACTGTTTCCAAATTATCATTCACAAAGAAAAGGCAGAGGAGAAAAGAAGCATACACCATTGTTATGGTGGAGCTTGGTTGTTGCTGAGAGAGACGAACACTAGGTTGTTGCTGAGAGAAACAAACACTAGGTTGTTGTTGAGAGATTAGAATCATTCAAACAGGTATGTCGTCTAACTTTTGCTCTGCGGTTTTGTCTTCTATTTCAGTATGTGGTTTAAGCAGTAGGGTAGAGACCGTTAGGGTTTATATTTGTGATGATATGATCGAGAAAAGGGGGTAGCCCGTGTGACTAGAGGTCTGGCCCATTTAGGATTTTAAGGGTATTGAGGGTACGATCGGGCTTGAGGTTGAACGTTCGACTCTGGGTTGGGATATTTGGAGGGGGTATAGAAAAATCAGTTATTAAAACGTAACAGTCGAATATATTGATCTAATTGCGTGCCTCTTCTTCTGTAGGGCATAATGCGTACCCGTCAATCTTCGAGGCTGAGGTTGATAGATGAAGAAACTGAGGTAAATGATACAAGTGTATCTGGTCGTGGCTCAAAGGATGAGAGTAGCAACGTAGAGTTGTTAACAATTGTAACAGATGTCCCTCTTGCTGTGGTAGTACCCAAAGGTGGGGCTTCGAGTAGTAAACGTCAAAAGGTTCTAGTGACTGAGAAGAGGGGTGAAAATGAGATGGAGGGAGGAGAGAGAAGGGGACACGAAGGTGTCGAGCCTTCGGGAGATGAAAAAGAAGAGGGTGATGGTAGTGAGAACTCGACAGGTTTGGGGGGAGCTGCGGAATCAGTCTCAGCTCGAGAGAAGTTGAGACTGGATTAATTTATGGCTAAGCTGGAGTTATCAAAGGTAGGGGTGGTATTATATGTAGTAGGGTATACGTATTCCATCAAGTCTATCCCTCGAGAGGGTTTCATGGAATTTGGAGGCTAGATTCGGCTAGAGCTGCAACTACCCCTTCGAAGGCTGGTGAAGGAGGTGTTGAAATTTTAGGAAGTTACCCCGTGCCAGATGAATGGAAACTTCTATAAGATGATAAGGGTGATCGAGGGTATGAATATAGAACTGAGACATGAGAAGAGGGGTTTGAATGAGTAGCTCGATATTGTATCATTCTTCACGAAGAAGGCCAACAAGAAGGTGGGCACATACCACATATAATGTCATGCAGATAAGCCATGACTATTTGATTTGTGCACGACGGGTCGAGGGTGGGATAAAGACTTGGTTGTAGTGCAGGGTAAATACGAGAATGACGAAGGGGAGGATGCTTATAAGCTATAGCATAGGATCTATAATCCAAGTAAGTTCGTAGTCGAAGATAGTTGAAAAATGGTTGTTGAATATACTGCTAACCGTATGTATTTTTTTTTTGCAAAATGAGGAACGAGAACTTCGCAGAACCCGCCCGCGGCATTGATGACCTTATTGACTCTGACGAGGAGTGGATAAACCGGGTATTCAGGATGTTAGGTATAAAAAAGAAGAGGCGGAAGAGGACATATTCATTGCTTCGAAACGTTCCTGTTGCTCCTAAGCCATTAAAGATGAGGGGAGAATAAGGTTCATTGAGAGGGGTCAAGGAAATGGAGAAAATGTGATTGACACAAAAGGTGAATTATGTTCTAAGGGGGCAACAAATAGTGCCGATACCTGAAGTAGATCATAAGGTATCGAAGCAAGCGTCGACGCAGGCTGACAAGGGGATGGGCAAGGCCGTTCCCGAATCTTCAAAGGTCCAGTAGCTGAAGGCAATTCAACGTAAGAGGCATAGGGAGTTGGGGGATGATGATGTGGAGGGTGTAGACGAAGCGTGGGCAGAGGCCAAATTAGGGGAGCATGCTCGAGCCACGGCTGCTTTGAAGGTAACTCTCTGCGCGAATGACCCAGATGAGACGGGGAGGCAGTTGAATAAGTCTCTTCATCATGTAACTGTTTTCTAAAATTCTAAAATTCTGATATTTTATTAAAGCTCACTATGCTTCAAGAAGTACTAATGTTTCGAATATCCTAGCAGTTACACGCTTGGTTTTAAGCTTTTATCAAGGCTCAAAAGGTAATAACGAGGCAGCTGAGGCAGGCGGTTGACAATTTGGAGATTCCTCGAGGGACCGAGTTGTGCAGGTGTCTGAGGTTAAAGTTTTAAAGTGAAAGCAGTTGACTATCAGAGCTGAATACGAGAAGGAACTCGAAACTCAGCGTGACAACCATACTCAAATGCTGAAGGTACTGGACTCAAAGCTTGCTGAGAAGGATAAGGAAATAAAAGAACAGAGTGAGACCTTCCAAGGCGATTCGACGAGGAGTGTGAGACAAGTACCCAGTTGAAGTTCTTCATCAAGGATTTCGGGTATGATCCCATAACTCTGCAACGCTTTCCTGCTCCCTGAGTGCCTCCTGCCGAGGGTATCGTACAGGCATAAATGATGGACGTGGATTTTGTTGGTGGAGGTGTGGAAGAAGCTCCTGTGCCTGAAGATGCTGTTACTTTTACGAGTGTAGATGACATGGCTGACCCTTTGGGGCCGAATCTTAATGTTGAAGATGCTGGAGGTGTTGCTAATCGATTATAAATCGACAACTTAAAAGACCCGCAAGCGCACGGTGTACCGTTGAGTACAAAGGAAAGCAGGGTCGTATCCCAAGAGACTTGTGGTGCAAATTATACTTCGAGCTACTAGTTTTATCCAATAACAACTAGTTTGTGTAGGTTTTGAAATTAAAAGTAGAATGAAACAAATTACAAGATAAATTAGAGTGGAAACAAAGGTATCGATTCTACTCCACCCTTTGTAACCGTTAGATAGCATAAATAATTAAAATAAATTACGAGTTCTCGTATCCCATATCTTTGGTCGGACATATGCAATACATCTAAAGATACAAGAGATTTAGTAATTGGGAACTACCCATAAACCAAGTTACTCAACCATGGTCAGGTTGATAAGTATAAATTATGTTCTCTTCTCCATGTTCCTAACCTATCTTGTTATGGTCTAAAAAGTTAGTTACATAGATTCATTATTCCACCTAATCCTAGCTATGGTTAAGCATAGGACGAAGGAATATGAATATGAAATATTCTTGGATAAAGAAAAAGTAATTTCTCTAACTAAGCAACACAATCTACACTAAGGTTACATTAATTGGAGCTTCCTCTAGCCATGGCTAAGAAGATTAGCTACTCATCCCATTCATCATTGTCATACTACTATTACTATGATAAAATTAAAAGACAAGAACAAGAACTTTATTGTTTATTGAACATAGATATTTACACTCTCCCAGATGATCCCTTATAGGTGGAATTCCCCTCCTATTTATAGAGTATAGGAAGGGTTACTAAATTTCCCCATTAATATAAAATCCCCTAAACAATGCCTAAAATCATGCATAAATATTATAACTCATGAGAATAGTATCTAAAACTAATTCACTTTAATGGGCTTCCATGCATGGGCCTTTGGATGATAACTTTAAATGAGAATCATTGTTGGAGTGCATCACCCTTGCTCTTCGTTAAAAATTGGAAAAATGTACGACTTGCTTATCATGTGACCGATTACTGTAAATACAAAACAAAAATACTATTAGTGTCACATTTATTTAATAAATAACTAGGTAGATATAAATTTAGGAGTTGTACACGTATTTATTTGCTTATCAAAAATCCCCAAACTTATATTTTGTTAGTCCTCGAGCAAAAGTAAACAAAAACAATTTTTGCATGTCACGCGGTTGCATTTAACGTATGCAACAAGCCGTTAAACCCCCAGGTTTAGCCATGTGGACGAGTGTTGTCTCGTGAGGGTTTGCAGTGACAATACCCACAAAAGTTAATAATGACATTTTAATCAATTCAAGAATACACATGACTCATTTCATGTGAACTTATCCTTACTTAGTTGTGACAAAAATATACCAATGAAAAAAATCCTTAAACTTTCTATTCTCCCAAGAATACACATAACTCATTTCCTGTGAACTTATCCTTACTTAGTTGTGACAAAAATATACCAATGAAAATATCCTTAAATTTGCAATTCACCAAGTATATCAAAGAATATTTTAAGCTTATCCGAAACTAAAGGTACTACCTCAAGATTAGAAACAGATTCAAGTATTTTGTTTTAGCTATATTTGAGTGTACAATGAAAATAGTTTTATCACCTAATACGTTGTCTAGAATAATTTACTCAGTTTTTTGGTAGTCTAGTTCTCACTGGAATAAATTCAATGGTCAGTTCGATAAGTGGCTTAGTCAATTCGTCTTCCTAGAATTTTACTTTTTTCTTTTCTTTTGCAATCTTTTTCTTATTGAGTACATTGCTTCTCAGTGAAGCTTCCGTTATAAGGAGCTTTCGGTCGACAATTCCCGCCAGTTAGCTAAGGTTGTCAGGGTGTGGTGCCCCATCATGACCTTGGCTCAGGATTCTCACAAGTAACATTTTCTTGTGCTCCTTTCGCATAGGTCATGGTCAAACTCGAGATTGGTGATAATTTTTCCTCTTTCATCTCTTAATCATACGATTAGCCTTGCAGCGTGAAAGTTTTTAGAACACATTTGGCTTATTATTTATTCTAAGGAATGAACTTATTCTTAGGCAGTTGTCACCCTTGTAGCAAACTATTCCTAACATAAATGCTAAATTTCTCTTATACTGAGCAAAAATCTATTGAAGGTATTAATTGCAAAACTATAGTGAAGTGCACTTTTTCAAAATATGCCAAGTTAGCTTAAATTAGTCGCTAATAAAATGATAGTAAATCTATGTTAAAATATTCTAAAATATTCTAGTGTATACTTGGTACAATTTCAAAATTTAGGTATTTCCATAATATTTATGTCAAGGTAAAATCAGTTTAAGTGTTTGGAAATTCGTCAAAAATAAATCATAAATTGTCAAAGTGCCATTATTTCACTTTTCTTCAAAAAACATTTAAAGAAATGTTTTCCTACCCCAAAAATTAAATGAGACAATGCCCTCAATTTTTGAGAGCATAAAAAAAAAAAATAGAGTAAAAACTGAAATTTCTCACTTGAATGTGTCATAGGTTGCCTCCCAAGAAGCGCTAAGTTTACTGTCTTCAGCCAGACAAATGTACCTCCAAACTAAAATTTTATAATATGAATGGAAGAGTACAAAGTAGAAAAGGTGATGTACTATCCTGGTTACAAATTTCGTTTCAAAAACCAGATAACTCATGAATAATGATACTTAATATTAGCCCTTAATTGGGCAAATATATTATGTAAAAACCATATAGATTTTAAAACTAATTCTCTATAGAAAATATTTTTTCTAAAAACTTTGCCTATCATTTGATGATTCCAAGTTAAAAATCTTAGACAAATCAAGAAAAACCATTTTCTCCAAGATAAAGCAAATACATACCCAGGGAACATATTTTCCTTTAGAATTTTCAATACAATCATATGATTACTACATGTTGCAGTAAATAAAAAGATTGGTATACAAGTATTCATCCCCAAAAATGTACTAGATTCAAAACTCGATTTTCCCGGAAAGAAATTTTCTTTGAAAATTTTCAAAACACCCATGTTATCGTTGATATTCCAAAAAATGTGATAGGTGGTTTTGATAAAGCAAGTCCGTGAGGAATCCTCAAAATTATAATTTTTCAAAAAGATGATTTCTTTTAGTAGAAGAAAAACTATATAACATATTTATGGATGTGGGGATCGGGGAACAATTGACTCTAACAAACATTTAAAATTTATGTGCCTAAAATCACATCTTATCTCAAGGGACTCATCCTGACCATTGACGTGGGTATTCATTGGCTTAGGGACATGGCCATGTTGAAACATATTTTCAGATGCTAATAATTATACCATTTCACGAATCTCAGGATTATTCGAGTCCTTAAAATATTTTAAACATTCATTAACAAAAATACAACAAGAATTATCTCCATACATGTCCTCAAAATCATTCATGGTCATGGTACCCCCATTAGGCTCGTGAAATGGAAATGTAGGCATTGGAATAGGTGTGATTGGTGAATGAGTAACCAAAACAGAATCAGCCTCCCATTTGGTTTGTTTTTGGCTATCCATTAATTATTGCATAAAGAGAGCAAGGTTATCTTCCAAAAATTGTTTAAGTAGAGTAGGTTTGAACTGATTGGATGATTTGACGGACTGATGGGCCTGCATATATAAATAGAATTGGAAAAGTTCCACGTATTGAGAATTTTGGTGATCCCATGATTGAAAATGATTTTGAGGTTATTGAGGGATGTCGAATTGTGAGTTGTATGGATTCCAATGTTCTTTCATGTATGATATTTTGAAATAAAAGCAATACCCAATGTAATAAGTAACCAACCAAGCCTAAACTCTAGCACATCAACATTTTTTAGAAGTAATAATTAGGTCTCCCCTATATTCTTCTATGTTCAAAATGGGTAGAACGCCAAAAGGGTTTGGTTCCTATACTCCCCAACGTCACTATCCTAGTACCAGCTTAAAGTAGATACTCAGTCCTCATGCCCGAGCGAGTCACCTTATCGTACGTCAGCATTCGGAATGGTGACATCGCAAACCTACAGCTAATTATTCACGGCGCTAGGCTGGGGCCGTATCCTTCGAACTCGTGTTTGTACCCCGGTCCGATACACCTATCCGCTGGGTGATGAAATAACGCGGGAATCTTGCTACTCTTTTTATTAACAGCTATTTTGAGGTCCGGGACGTTCAATTTTTGTGTGATACGAATTTCTTCGGATCCCTAATAGGTGGTCCTACTTGTTGGAGAGCTTTTTGGGTGATGAAATCCTGCAAGTCTTTCACAGTTTTTACCTTTACTAACTTTTTCAATGAAAAAGAATATTAAACACAACAATAGGTCAATCTAACCACAGTAAATTTTTTATTATAGCAGTGTGTATTTGTACAATTCACAAGACTTTTTATGTCCTAGTGCCGGGGCAGAGCGGATATGTACCCCTTCTGGATGTCAAGCTTTAAGAAGTACCAACCTACGGAAAGTATTTCCCGGTGAAGCTGTGGCCGCTCCTTCTCTTTGGGGGCCAAAAAAGGAAGTGCCCCTTCACTTAGGGGGCACAAAAAGGATGGATTTGATGATGTTTTTAGCTTTGCGTATTGACCGTCTCATTTTCAACTTTGTGACTATCCTACAAAACAAGAGAAAAAAGATTAGTGAACATGCGACAACAATATTAATTTAATTTCCAAGTTTATTGTAGTCTATGATGTCCTGATTTTCAAATATGCATATCTTTCAGTTCGGTTGAGATAGAGCATTAAATAATATCAATTTGGAAAGATACTTCAAAAATGAAAGACATTCAAGAAGGAAGTTTTCAAGAATTTAGCTTCCCTACCACTCAAAACAAGTGATTCATGGACACGGCGTCCTTTACAGAGACTGTTTTTAACTATATTTTCAAAAAGCTGTAACTCACAAAGGACTAAATAGAAAAATATGATCTATAGTAATTCAGAAAGGGTTTTGAATTATGTATTACTTTCGCAGCAAACAAATTTCCCAACTATGAAGTATAGATGATCAAAAATGGTGAAACATTCTGGGACAGACTTCACAGCTACTGTAGCGCCAAGAGAGTTTGAGCCAATCACTCAATCACTTTGTTCCCGGATCCAAAAAAAAAAGAAAAAGAAAAAAAAAATCTAAAAAAAAAAATTTGGCTTAAAATAAAATAACTCAAAAATAAAATACTACTTTGCAAGTCCCCGACAGCGGTGCCAAAAAATTGATCAATTATAAACCGATGTCTTAAAAGACCTGTAAGCACACGCTGAACCATTGAGTTCAAAGAAAATCGAGGTCGTATCCCTAGAGACTTGTGGTGCGAATTATACTTCGAGTTACTAGTTTTATCCAATAACAACGAGTTTGTGTAGGTTTTGAAATAAAAAGAACAAAATAAATTACAAGATAAATTGGAGTGGAAACCAAGGCATCGATTCCACTCCACCTTTTGTAACCGTTAGATAGCATAAATAATTAAAGTAAATTACGAGTTCCCGTATCCCATATCCTTGGTCGGGAATATACAATACCTCAAAAGATACAAGAGATTTAGTAATTGGGAACTACCCATAAACCAACTTACTCAACCATGGTCCGGTTGATAAGTATGGATTATGTTCTCTTCTCCATGTTCATAACCTATCTTGTTATGGTCCAACAAGATGGTTACATAGATTAATTATTCCTCATAATCCTAGCTATGGTCATGCATAGGATGAAGGAATATGAATATGCAATATTCCAGGATAAAGAGAAAGTAATTACTCTAACTAATCTACACAATCTACACGAAGGCTACATTGGGTGGAGATCCCTCTTGCATCGGCTAAGAAGATTAGCTACTCATCCCTTTGATCATTGCCATACTACTATTACTACGATAAATTTTAAAGGCAAGAACAAGAGACGAACAAAGACTTTATTGCATATTGAACCTAATATTTACTCTCTTTTAGATGATCCCTCATGGGTTGAGTTCCCCTCTTATTTTTAGAGTATAAGAAGGGTTACTAAATATCACCATTAATACAAAATCCCCTAAACAATGCTTGAAATTATGCATAAATATTATAACTCATGAGAATAGTATCTATATCTAATTCTTTTTAATGGGATTTCATGCATGGGCCTTTGGTTGACAACTTCAAATGAGAATCATTGTTGGAGTGCATTACCCTTGTTCTTCGTTAAAAACCAGAAAAATGTACAACTTGTTTATCATGTGACTTATTTCTTTAAATACAAACAAAAATACTATTAATGTAACATTTATTTAATAAATGACTAGGTAGATACTAATTTAGGAGTTGTACACGTAAATATTACGTGTCTATCAGTTACTGCAGAAGAGACTGTGGGAGGAGGTAATATGGTCACTCCTGTATGAGGTACTATAGTTGTTATCTTGCTGTAAAAAAGACTCTTTTCTCTGATCTCTTTATGGTATTAGAATACTTTGAGTAATGGTTTATATTTTAACGTGCTATAACTTTTGTGAGCTTGATCTACATGTTTATGTTCAATTTGAATTGTTCGAATGTAATGATCTTGAGTTGCTTGTAGTTGAATTACTTATATTCCTCTATACTTATATTCGTGTATGCTGGAGGTATAGAATGTTTGTAGCAGGGTTTAAACTAGAACCTTGAGGAGCTTCGAGGTCGCCCTAAGTATCAGTGAGGCCAAAAAATTAATAGGTCTTCGATGGACTGAGCCTAAACGAAGCATAACGCGGTCGCCCCCAATACATTCCTGAGGGTTTGGTCTGTCGACCATTCGTACCCCTCGAGTTTACTTAAATTTGGAGACTTGGAAAACTTCGAGGTTGCCCCCGAGAATCAGTCAGGTCGAAGGGTTGACATGATACTTAGGCTTGATCAAGAAATTTATTGGACTTCGAAGGCCTGAGCCTAAACCAAGCATAACGTAGTCGCCCCCAATGCATTCCCGAGGGTCCAGTCTATCGACCATTCGTGCCCCTCGAGTTAGCTTGAATTTTGGAGACTTAACAAACTTTGAGGTCGCCGCCAAGTATCAGTCAGTTCGAAGGGTTGACATGATACTTAGGTTAGACCAGGAAAATTCACTTGACTTCGAAGGCCTGAGCCTAAACGAAGCATAACGTGGTCACCCCCAATACATTTCTGAGGGTCCAGTCTGTCAACCATTCGTGCCTCTCGAGTTGCTCAAATTTGGAGACTTGAAAAATATTGAGGTCACCCCCGAGTATCAGTCTGGTCGAAGGGTTAACATGATACTTAGGTCAGACTAATATATTTTTGGGAAGACAAGATACGAAGTTCAGAGGAAAAATATGTTCATTGATTATACTGTATTTACATCAGTTGTACAAGATGGAGGCCGTGGCCTGTTGTATGATACTAACTGCATGGTGTTTCATAGACTGGGTAAAGACTCTTCTGCTTCTATCATCAGATAATAGGAACCTTTGTTGATTTTTTCATACCTAACATAAGGTCCTTCCCAGGATTCGACAAAGTTGCCGGCATTGCATGGCTTCGGAGAGGGTGTGACTCGCCGAAGTACCAAATCTCCGATATTGAAATTGCGTGGTCAAACTCTTTTACGATGGCTTGGTCTCTAGTCTCGTCGATCCATAACATATTGCATCTGAGTTCAAACTCATTATCTTCGTTTGGGAGGTTGGGATCACGTGTTGGCACTTCAAATTGAGTAGGTAGAACCGCTTCGGTACCATAGGCTAGAAGGAACAGTGTGCATCCCGTTGCCTTTTATGGTATAGTTTGATAAGCCCAGAGTACATATTGTAGTTCCTGGACCCATCATCCTTTCTTTTAATCGACCCACATTTTAAGACTGTCGACTATAGTTTTGTTGATTGCTTCGACCTGGCCATTCCCCTGGGGTTAGTAAGGTGTTGAAGGGAAGAGGATGATGTTGTACTTTTTGAGGAAATTGTGGACTTTGTTCCTAAGGAACTGTGCGCCATTATCACATCAGGTCATATGAGGGCAGCCGAAGCTTGTAATAATATTTTCCCATAGAAACTTGATGACTTCTTCCTCACTGATTTGATATAGAGGTACCGCTTTGACCCATTTGGTAAAGTAATCTGTTGCCACAAGAATATTTTCTCGGCTACCCGAGGCTTTGGGAAAGGGACCCACGAGATTGATGGCCAATCGTTTGAATGGCCAAGAGACTTGACTGTAATGGAGGTCTTACGAAGGGCTATGGATGTCGTGGGCGTGGAGTTGGCATTTGTCACAGTGTTTGGCGTACTCTTCAGCCGTCTTCTTCATATTGGGCCAGAATAAACCTTGGGATATGGCTCGAAGGGCCATAGATTAACTAACAGTGTGAGCATCGCAGGTGCCTTCGTGATGTTCAGCAAGAGTTTTAGAGGCTTCATCTTGAGAGATGCACCGAAGGTCGACGCCATTTGGGGATTTACGACGTAACTCGTCTTTGAGGATGGTGTATCTGCGGTAGTTTTCTTGTAATGAATGTTTGGCTTTGGGGTCTTCTGGGAGGGTAGAACTGTTGAAGTAAGTAAGAAATGGTGTTCGCCAGTCGTCTGAACCAAGACTCTCACTCCCAGTATTGATGGATTTGACTTCCATCTGGTCGATACTTGGGCGCTCGAGTACTTCGAAATCTAGTGTTTAAAATTTGGACTAGCCTAACATGGCTGTTATGTAGGTGAGGGCATTGGCATGTCTATTTTCGCCTTAAGGGTAATGAGTAATAGAAGATTTTTTTGGAAAATGGTCCATGTACTGGCGGACGAGAGCAGCATACTCTGCCATGCGACCGTTGGCCTAGTTTTTACCAGTATATTATCTTTGCACAAGTTGGGAGTCAGTAAATACTGTAAGCTTAGGGACACCAAGTTTGAGTATGAGGTCGAGGCCATGGATCAAGGCTTCATACTCAGCCTCGTCGTTGGAGCATTCAAAGTTTAACTTGATGGCTTTTTTAATTCGATCATTGGTGGGTGTAACCAAAACAACATCGATCCCCGAACCATTAAGTCCAGTGGATCCATCTGTGAAGAGGCGCTAACCTCTGTTAGGGTTCCAAGGGTCATTTTGTTCGGGTTAGTCTTAGGGTAGATCATCTTCGTGTTCCTCTCAGTCGATATCTTCGACCGGGAAGTCAACAAGGAAATTGGCGATTGCTTGGCCTTTGTGGGATATCTGCTTCTCAAATGTGATGTCGTATTCGCCAAGATAAATAAACTACTGTTGTACCCGTCTATATTTTTCTTTTTTACTGAGTATTTCTTAAAAGGGGTAACTTGTGATAATACGGATAGGGTGTGCTTAAAAATATGGTTTGAGTTTTTGAGAAGTGTAGACGAGGGTGAGGACCAAACGCTTAAGTTTTGTTTATCGAGTCTCTGCGGATGTCAGAGTTTTACTGATACAGTATACAGGTTTCTCGATGCTAGATTCGAGTCGAATGAATACTAAACTGATAGAAATATCGGTGACAGCGAGGTATAAAGAAAATATTTCACCTTCGATGGGGGTGCTGATGATGGGAGGTCGACCAAGGAATGTTTTAAGTTCGAAGAAGGCCTGTTCACAGTCGAGTGTCCAATTAATATCAGGGTTGCTTTTCTTTTTGGCCTTATAGGTACCTTGGTTGCGTAAGAGGGAGAAATGCCAAGCATAACGGTCTAAGGATTTTGAAATAAAGCAGTTGAGGGCCACTATCTTGCCAGCCACCTTTTGGACATCTTTTTTGGTTCGGGGAGAAGGCATATCGATGAGGGCCCGGATATGAGTTAGGTCGATCTCGATGCCTTATTTGTTGATGAGGTGGCCTTTGAATTTGCCAGACGAACACCGAACTGGCATTTGTCTGGGTTAAGCTTCATATTATATGTTTGAAGTATCGAGAAAACTTTGGTTAGGTCTTGAATGTGGATGTGCTTTTGAAGGCTTTTGCATAACATGTCATCGATGTAAACTTTGATCGACTTGCCAAGCAAAGGTTTGAATATGGTTTTAACCAACCACTGGTAAGTGGCACCCGTATTTTTGAGACCAAAGGGCATAACGTTAAAATAGTAAAGGCCTTATTCTGTGATTAAAGAAGTTTTATGTTGATCCTCTGGGAGGAGGTGTACCTGATTGTAACCCGAAGTCGCGTCCATCATTGAGAGTCGCTCATGTCCAGCAGTGGCATCCAGGAGTACTAAGATGATTGGGAGGGGGAAGCTATCCTTCGATGTGTGTTTTTTGAGGTCTGTGAAGTTGACATAGATTCGAATCTTTCCATTCTTCTTTGGGACCACCACAATATTAGATATCGTGTCAGTGTACTTGACCTCCCTAATGAATCCCGCGGCTAGGAGTTTGTCGACTTCGAGGTTGGTGACCTCACAAAGTCGAGGGGCGAATGTACGCTTCTTCTGTTTTACTACTGCAAAGTGAGGGATGAGGTCGAGACAATGATAGGCTAAGGTGGGGTCGACACTGGGTATCTTATGGAAAGTCCAGGTGAAGACTTCTTTATTTGCTCAAAGTAAGTTGGTGAGTTCGAGGCTTTCAGCCTCATCTAGAAAAGTACCAATGAATGTCCCTCGACCAGGACCATCGAGTTCGATATAAACAGTGGGTTCGAGGGGTATGGTAGCTGGTGTCGAGGGTATGGGGGTGGAGAGAGACATTAATTGCTATGGTCGTTTGACAAGTTTTCTTGTCTGATTGATCTCTGGATGCTCACATGAGCGGGCAAGGCGTTGGGAGCCTTTCAGGTTCCACGTACTATAGAGGGCAGTGAAACAAAGAGTTTGGTGGTAAGTTGAAGGTATGGCTCCCATGGCATGGAGCCAGCCATGGCCAAGGATGCCAAGATATTTGGATTTCTTGTCGAAGACAAGAAAGCTGGTCTGGAGTGTGACTGGCCCTGTTGTGACTGGCCCTGTTGTGACTGGTCTGTAGCACCGTTAAAACCTTTGAGTTTGACATTAGCCAGGGTGATGATATCGGTTTTGTTCATGGCCCGCACAGTTTGAAGGAACAGTACGTCAGTTATACTTCCTGTGTCTACGGGCATTATATGGAGGACGAGGTGTTCGACCTTAATCATAATGACTAGAGGGTTGGAATGGGGGAAACAAACATGCGGTGTGTCACAATCGATAAATGAGGTACCCTCGGGTCGAGGGTATTGGCTCAATTCTGGCAGAAGGGCGGGTAGCTTCTCTAGGTAGGTGAGTTTACAGTATTTTTCGACACACTTGTGTTTGGTTTTTGAATGTCTACTGTCGATATTGTTGACCTCGATGAGGTGAAGTTGGTAAATGTGTACCTCGGCTGGGTTTGCAGCAGGAGCGGGTTGGAGCTTGAGGTATGACCCGTCGAGGTAACTGGAGGTCAGTGACATATTGGTGTAGACGAGACCTGCCTTAAGAATTATATCAAGAGAGCGCTGCCGAGCGAAGCATTTGTTGGTGTGATGGCAGTTGCACTTATGGTTTTGGCCATAAAGTTTTCCTTGTTTGACCTCGATAGGGTAAGGGGTACGTTTTACTGGGTCAGCCTGAATCTGTGGTAGAAGGGTGATGATGGGAGCAGTAAGCTTGGGGAAGACGGGCTTTGGTCATTTTTTGCAGGCCTCGGTGGTGGTGTTGTCAGTGTGGGGGCGTTTGTGGCTCTTAGTCTCCTGTAAGACGGGAGTGATCATAGGTGTAGAAGGTTGCCCTTGTCGAGGTTTGTTATGAGTGGTTATTGAAGGATACACCTAGCGATTGGACTCGCAGAGGCGCTCGAGGTCGATGTATCTATTAACTTTGGATAACATCTTTTCAAGGGTTTGAGGTTTGGGGAGCACGATGTACTCCTTGATGCGGCTGTTATATGGCAGCGTGTTAGAAAAGGCGAGCGCGGCGTTCGCACAGTTGAGGTTTTCAATCTTGCGCGATTCATCGAGAAACTGCATGGTGAAGGCTTCAAGGGTTTCATTGGGGGATTAGCGGAAATTAAAGAGGGAATCGACCCACACCTTTTAGTCTTTGTTGAAGGAAAATTGGGCGATGAAAAGACTAGACAATTGCCCGAAGCTTCAAATCGAGCCATTGGGGAGGCTATGATACAATCTACGAGGGCTGTCGGTGAGGTTGGTGGGAAATAATCGGCATAACAGATGGTCGGCCGTGGAGTATAAGCTTAAGGTATTCTGGAATTCGAGGATGTGGGATTGAGGGTTAAAATTGTGGTATTTGCTAATTTTGGGGACATGGATATTTGGAGGTACCTCGACAGCGAGGAGTTTAGGGCAGAACGGGTTATTTAACCGACTCCAAGAGTTTGGTGTGGGGCTCGCGCTGATGCGGATGGCAGTATGGATTTTTTGGTCGAGGTCCTGCTGTGTATGGTAAGCAGGATGAGGGGATGATCTTTGTGGTCGAAGGGGATGAGGTCGAACGTTCGGCGTGGGCTCAGCGCTGCACTCCCCGAGACGTTCTCGAGCATGACGGCGTTGAGGTTGTCTGGTAGTACAAATAGTGGAATCAGACAAATCCTCTGTGGGGTGTATGCCAAGGTGGATTGAACCTATAGGTAGGATGGTGGGTGGAGCACCCTCGGTGCCAAAATGGACCGGGGGTACTTCAAGATGTGGTTAGGGCCCCAGCAGGGCACGGGCAAAAACGCGCGATGGGGCAGGTGCTCAAGATGGTGGAGGAGCTTCTTGAGGCTGAAATTATTGCAACTCGCAAACTGTATTACGCAAATCGTCGAGGGCATGATATTATCGGTCTGCATCGTCCAAATGGTGTTGTCGTTCCGCTTCGTCCTCTTATCAGCACTCTTCGTGCTCCTGGTGTAATTGACTTCGATGTCGCTTCTCAGCTTGAGCGAATTATTAGGTAAGAAGGGCGAGCTGGGCAGCCACTCCGTCGGCGGAGTTGCCAGCATGGGCAGAAGTAAAGCGGAGGGTGGTGGCCATTGGACGAGGCTGGCGAGATTAGAAATAGAGAAAAGGTAGGGGGAGACTAATAGGGTGGGATAGCACGGACGGCGCAAAATGTAGGGGCCTAACTTCTTGGGATAAGAAGTTGACTCTTACACTATGAATTTTATCCTCTACCAAGGGATTTAAGCATATACTAATCTACTAACAATATACTTGCGTAGAAGCCTAGAATGGGTCACTCCACGACCTATGATGAGGATTTTAAAGAGTACTATTATAAATATCGAATAGTCGAAGGTAAACTTCTGAGGTCTGTAGGGAAAGATTTTCTTACCCCTCCATTGTTCCTTCTCCCTCCTATTTATAGAACATAGGATAGGCTAAGTCACCACGGGAGGTCAAGTTACATCTGTATCCTCCAGGGGCAATTGACTTGTACCCAGAGTCGGTTCTGACGCTATTATTTATCGCGTCTAACACTATAGATGTTAGTTCTGACACTGTAGTTGCTGAATTTGACACCGTAGTTGTCGAGCGACGTGCTCCACTGTTATGTCTGGTAAGCTGGCTGCCTGACATATTCTCCTTCGGCCATGTGCGTACATGGTCAAAGTATTTCTGGTTCGAGGTCACTTTCGAGTACTCGAATAGTCTCAGAAGGTTTCGTGGGCTTGATTATTGACTTATTAGGCTTAAGTCATTAGGTAGGCTTTAATATAGCCATCGAGTGTTCGACCAGTGTTAGAAGGCTACGAGTAGGCTACTACACACCATTTTTCGTTACTACGGGCTTGAGCCACATGTTTGTTTGGCTATAGAATGCGATATGAGTTTAGATCGAGGTATGTTTAACTCATTGATGATTTGTTTACTAATGTATGTCATTATTAACTTGAGGCCAGAGATTTCTCATGAAGTGGAAGTTATGAGATCTTGATAATAAATATTATGTCTTCGAAGAAGATGTGGTTGTAACTCATAGCTATGGGGCGATTCTTGTCTGGCTTGCATGGTCGTGTTCACTTGTGATGGCAGAGTATGTTAGTGACACAGAAAGGGCTATAATTTTGTGGTGTTACATCGAAGCTACTTGGTTATCGAGATGACAATGGTTAATTGCATCATTGATTGAAAAGGCATAAGTACGGTGTAGCTTTAAAAGTTTTCAAGGGGATGTACTTGATTGTTTTGTTAAAAGAAAATATTTAAATCATTAACACATGGTTTTGTGTGGTACGATAGCTTTTAGCATGAAGTGTTCAGTTTGACACAGTTTCAAATGTGGTTACTTTGAAGATGGGTGGTGTTACGGGAACCTCACATTTCAAATTTCAAGTGGGAGATTTATTGAAGATTGTGAAATTTCCCAAATGGGTCTTCATGATTGAAGGTTTGGGTAGTACGAGCAATTTATTTAGATATCTGGAGATGGGTTATGGGAATCAAGTTCAAGTAGGAGATTGTTATGGTATGAACTCGAATCTTTTTCGAGGAACTTGATCGAAGCTCGTGGGACGAGCGAGGATCGAAAACAGTTTAAAAAAATGTTTTTTTTCAAAGTATTGCTTGAATAGACTATTTTTCTGTTTGAATAAAAGAGGCAGAGGTATGATTGTTCGAATAAAGTTTTATGTTTATTCGAATAAAAGGCAAGTCGTTCGAACGAGACAAGAAGTCATTCGAGCGAGATTTATTCTACTCGAACAAACTCCTTGTCTGTTCGAACAAAACACTCAAAGCCCACTTTTTTCTAATAGACTAAGAGTATGTTCGAACAGACTTCGTTAAGTCAATTTTAGAAGTTCGTTTTGGAGGCGTTGGTGTATTTCGTGATCCATACTTTGTGTCCATCTGTATGTAATTAGTCCTCTAACATATAAAGGGGACTTAGGTTATTTATTAATATATCTTTTGTGATTTTAATTCTAGAGACCTAGAATTTGAGAGACTCCTGTAAAAGCTATAGATGCTTGGAGAGATCGTTGTAATCTGTTTGATCATCACAGTAGATTGTTCTGGGAGTAGTTTTTTTTATCCGTAAGGGCTTTCCACTTTCCTCCTCCAGGTAAATTATTGTGTTCGGTCTTTCGTTTAATTTTTTAATAGGCATTTCCATTTATTATTCTTGGGGCAAGGGATTGGGATTAGCTACCCTAATACCTAACAGACTTACAATTCCATGCATCGAAGATGTCTTTATCAGTATGACTTTCCATTTGAATAGTTCATGATGCAAGGACAAAGATACCATTCAAAAAAGCATGAGCATGTATGGCCAAGGTTAATATGTTTTGGCTGATTGGCTGAGAGCTGAGTTGATAAAACACGGTGTATACCGGTTTTGCACAAGATCATGGATAGAAAATAAACTCCTAATACAAGCATCATTTAGTGAAAGTATTCGCTTTCTTCATCTTAAAATCTATACCGTTTTTCAAAATACTGGAATTTTGGAATAAGCGAAATGTAATTTTTTTCCCCTTTCAAATCTATACTGTTCTTCTTAGTTCCGTGGCAGGAGTGTATAGAAAGTTGATTTTAAACAAAGGCAGGCTGCAAGGTCTTTATTTTCTCTTCATAAAGATATATCAAATTATCAACCTTGTTGATGAGAATCAAGGTAGCCAATCTCTCTTCTACGACAAGAATGATACGCGGAATATGCAAATCTATCAAACTAAGAAACACAGAACAATAAAGAACACAAAGTTTCCCAGAGGAGGGAAGTGGAAAACTCATACGAATAAAAAACTACTCCTTGAACAATCAACAAAGATGATTAAACAGTTTACAACGATCTCTCTAGGCTTCTCGAGCTTTAATAGAGTCTCTCAAATTCTAGGTCTCTAGAATTAAACTCATGAAGGAAGGATGGGTTAACAGATAACCTATGTCCTCTTTATAAACTAGAGGTCTAAATACAATTGGAATAGATCTTGAAGTAAAACTTGATGTCACAGAAGAACTCATAAAGGTAACCTAGCAATACTCATTCAAACGACTTAGACGATTAAAGGCTCCAGCCCTAGAAAGCATACATGTTGTTCGAACAAAATCCAATCTCGTTCGAACGACTTCTTCGATCTTCAAATCTAAAACGTAAAATAAAACAACTCGTTCGAACGAGCTTCATTCACGCTCGAACGACTTTGACCTATATTGAATTAATCTTCAACAACTCGAACAGAACCAACTCGAGTCTTCAGATAACAAAACCAGTTCGAACTTCTGTCGCTCATAACCAGTTTGAATCTGAACGTTGAAAATCTCATTTTCAATCCGTTTCAATCCGACTTCAATCCTTGAATTGAAATAACTCAAACTAAAATGACTGATAGACACGTAATATTTACGTGTACAACTCCTAAATTTATATCTACCTTTCCATTTAATAAATAAAAGTGACACTAATATTGCCTTTGTTTGTATTTACTGAAATCGGTCACATGATAAACAAGTCATACATTTTTTTGGTCTTTAACGAAGAACAAGGGTGATGAGCTCCAGCAATGATTCTCATTTGAAGTTGTCAACCAAAGTCCCATGCATGGAAGCCCATTGAAGAGAATTATATATAGATATTATTCTAATGAGGTGCAATATATATGCATGATTTTAGGCATTGTTTAGAGAATTTTATATTAATGGTGATATTTAGAAACCCTTCCTATACTCTAAAAATAGGAGGGGAATCCCACCCATGAGGGATCATCATGGAGAGTGTAAATCTAAGATCATAACAATAAAAATTATTCTTTCTCTTGTTCTTATCTTTTAATTTTATCGTAGCAATAGTAGTATGACAATGATCAAAGGGATGAGTAGCTAATTTTCTTAGCCAAGGCTAGAGGAAGCTCCACCCAATGTAGCCTTAGTGTAGATTGTGCAGTTAGTTAGAGTAATTATTTTATCTTTATCCTATAATTTTGCATATTCATATTCCTTCATCCTATGCTTGACCATAGCTAGGATTAGGAGAAATAATGAATCTATGTAACCATCTTGTTGGACCATAACAAGATAGGTTAGGAACATGAAGAAAAGAATATAATCCATACTTATTAACTGGACCATGGTTGAGTAAGTTGGTTTATGGGTAGTTCCCAATTACTAAATCTCTTGTATCTTATGTTGTATTACATATGCCCGACCAAGGATATGTGATACGGGAACTCGTAAATTACTTTAATTATTTATGCTATCTAACGGTTAAAAAGGGCGGAGTAGAATCGATGTCTTTGTTTCCACTCCAATTTATCTTATAATTTGTTTCGTTCTTCTTTTTATTTCAAAGCCTACACAAACTCGTTGTTATTGGATAAAATTAGTAGCTCGAAGTATAATTTGCACCACAAGTCTCTGGGGATACGACCCCACATACCCTTGAACTTAACGGTACACCGTGCACTTGCGGGTCTTTTAATACGTCGGTTTATAATCGATCAAGTTTTTGGCGCCGTTGCTGGGGACTAAAGTGCGTTTTATTGAGATGCTATTTTTAGCCAATTTTTCCTTCTTTTATATATTTTTTTACTAAGTTGGATTATAGTGACCAGTAATAGCATATGGTGTTTCTATTATTATCGTTTCTCTAGTTTAGTTCTTAAAAGAAAAAAAAAATTGTTTCGAGTTTTTGGCGCTATAGTAGCTGTGAAGTCTGTCCCAGAATGTTTTACCATTTTTGATCATCAATAATTTACAGTTGGGAAATACATTTGCTACGAAAGTTTTAGATAATTACAAACCCTTTCTGAATTGCTATAGATTATATTTTTTTGCTTTGTCGTTTGTGAGTTACAGCGATTTGAAAAGACAGTACAAAAGTAGTCTCCATTAAGGATGCCGCTGTTCATTCATCACTTGTTTTGAGCGGCAGGGAAGAAAAATTCGAGATAACTTCTTACTTAAGTATTCTTCCTTTCTGAATTATTTTTCCAAATAGATATTATTTATTCCTCTCTCTCAACCGAGCTGAAAGATATACGCATTTAAAAATCAGGACATCATAGACTACAATAAACCTAAAAATTGAATTAATATTGTTATCGCAAGTTCACTAATCATTTTTCTCTTGTTATGCAGGATAGTCACAAAGTTAGAAACGAGACAGACAATACGCAAAGATGAAAGCACCATCAAATCCATCCTTCTTGTGCCCCCTAAGTGAAGGGACACTTCTTTCTTTTGCCCCCTAAGTGAAGGGGCGGCCACAGCTTCGCCGAGAAACACTTTCCATTGGTTGGTACTTCTCAAACTTGACATCTAGAAGGGGTACATATCCGCTCCGCCCCGGTACTAGGTCATATAAAGTCGTGTGGACTGCACAAATACATGCTGCTCTAATAAAATATTTGTTATGGCTGGATTGACCTATTGCTGTGTTTAATATTCTTTTTCATTCCACTATTAGTAAAGGTAAAAGCTGTTAGAGACTTGCGGGATTTCATCACCCAAAAAGCATACCAACAAGTGGGACCACCCATTAGGGATATGAAGAAATTCGTATCACACAAAAATTGAACGTCCCAAACCTTAAAATAACTGTTATTAAAAAAGAGTAGCAAGATTCCCGCAGGATTTCATCGCCCAACGGATAGGTGTACCAGACCGGGGTTCAATCACGGGCTCATAGGATACGGCCCCAGCCTAGCACTGCAAAATACTGGTTGCAGGTTTGTGACATCACCATTCCGAGTGATGATATACGATGAGGCAACTCGCTCCTACGTGAGGACTAAGCATCTACTTTAAGCTGGTACTAGCATAGTGACGCAGGGGAGTATAGGAACCAAAGCCTTTTGCCATAGTTCCCATTTTTAATAGCCTTTTGCCATAGCTGTGACCTAATTATTACTTCTAAAAATCGTTGATGTGCTAGAATCTATGTTTGATTGGTTATTTAATATGACGGGTGCTAAAATTAATTGATTATTAGTTGTGCGTGATCAATTGAACACGTGATGGAAAATGTTTAGGAAGCTTACCGAAACCTTTGCCCATTTACGGGCTACCAACCCTGCCTAAGCGGAGAGGGCGACCACCTCGCCCAGTCAATACCATAGAGGACTTAGGTTCCCCAGTTTGGGAGGAAAGTAATCCATCTTGAGTTTTTCCAATTTCAGAGGAGGGAAATTCATCTAGAGTTGACCCAATTAAACTTATTGCAGAGGTAGAAGTCGAACCCCCAATCATGGCTACCGCCAAATCTCTTAGGGACTATTAAACCCTAGTGGTGAGTAATATGCCTTCGTGTATTGCGTTACCATTTATCACGACAAACCATTATGAAATCAAGCCTAGTGTGATCCAAATGTTACCTACTTTACGTGGGCTTGATTCTGAGAGCCCTTATAAGTACGTCTATGAGTTTAAGAAAATTTGTGCGCTCTCCAGATGTAAACATTTTACTGAGGAATCCGTCCTCCTTCGTTTATTCCCATTCTCGCTAAAAGACAACGCAAGTCATTGGCTTGATTCATTGGCATCAACATCTATCAATTCATAGGATCAAATGGAGACCAAGTTCAAAACCAAATGGCTTTCTATAGGAAAAACTCTCGCTCTTAGAAATGCAGTTATTAAATTTGTTCAAAATGATAGTGAAACGTTTTACGAGGCATGAGAAGGATATAAAGATCTTCTTTCACAATGTCCCCATCATGGTTTTGAGAAGCAACATCTAGCCCAGATCTTCTATCGTGGAATAACTTCTGAGAATCGTTATAGGATAAAATCCATGCATAGTGGCAAATTCCAGGACCTTGAACCTGATAGAGCTTATGAGGAGTTTGAGACATATGACTGATAACTCTCAGCAGTAGAATTTTAATCCACATAGAAGTATTCGTACAGCCAAGAAAGGTGGCTTATACGAAGTAAGTGAGGGAACGACCATCAAAGCCTAATTAGATACTCTTACCCAAAAAATTGAGGCTATGGCTACAAATTAATCTAAGGGTAGTGTGAACCAGGTTCAGCAACAGGGTTGCACCATTTGTTATGATGTAACCCATGTGACTCAAATGTGCCCCATGCTTAATGAAATGAATGACAATCAAGAGAAAGTGAATGCTTTGAATAATACATACAAGAGGCCCTTTGACTCTTATAAGCCAACTTGGCAGAACTACCCAAATTTTTCATGGAAGAGCAACCAAACCAGTTCTGATTTCGAAGAGCCACCAACCTCAGGTTATAATTTTCTGAGGAATCCCCTTTCCCAATCTTATCCTCAGGCATCTCAAAAATCCTTTCAGTCATCCAAGCAGTTCCCACCCGTTCTACCCAAACCATCTTTGGAAGATACTCTTGCTCTCTTCATGCAATAATCAATGGAAAGCCAAAAACAGGCATTGCAATTTCAGCAACAAATGATGCAATTTCAACAACAAACTTTGGTGAATCAGAATTCAACATCCCAATCTATCTCTAATCTCAAAACTCAGATAGGACAATTGGCAAATGCATTGCATGAGAGACCACCAGGTACCCTACCTAGCCAACCTGTATCTAATCCGAAAGGACCACCGGGGTTTGATTCTAGCTCAATCCCAAAGCAAGTTAATGCCATTACGACTCTTTGAAGTGCTAGACAAATTGATAACCAAGTTGAAATGCCTAGGGTTGAGCCAAGACCCGTTGCTATTAAGGATGAGGTCAGTACGAGTGCACCTTATAAGAAATCTAAGGAGTTGCCTATCTCATCTATTTCTGTACAAATGTCACATATTGAGCTAAAGGTGCCTTATCCACAATGCCTTCTTCCGGCTAATAAAGGAATTCAATTTGACGAGATATTGGATACATTTAAGCAAGTTTACATAAATATTCCAGTACTCGATGCCATCATGCTTATCCCTGCATATGCCAAATTCCTTAAGGATGCGTGCACTAGGAAAATGAAAATCAATGTGCACAAGAAAATCTTCTTGACTGAGACATTAACCCCGCCTAAGCTTCGAGATCCTGAAAGCCCAACCATCCCTTGTAAAATTGGAGATCACAAAGTGGATAGGGCCTTACTTGACTTAGGTGCTAGTTTAAATGTCCTACCTTACTCGGCCTATCAAGAATTAGGACTTGGAGAACTCGAACTGACCCGAATGACACTTCAATTGGCTGACAGGTCAATACGATACCCACGTGGTCTCCTTGAGGATATTCTTGTCAAGGTTGATAACCTCATTTTTCCTGTGGATTTTGTTGTTTTGGACACTGAAGATGTAAAAAATCCTAGCTGTGAGATTCCCGTCATATTGGGTCGCTCTTTCCTTACGACTGCTCATGCCATTATTAATTGATTTAATGGGGTCTTACAACTATCAATGGGAGACATGAAGATCAAACTCAACGTTTTTAACAATAATACTCAAGTTCCTCATTCTTATGATATGGCTGAACTGAATATGATTGACTCCCTTGTTTACAACTCGTTCCCTATATCATTTTCTGAAGATCTCTTAGAATCATGTCTTGTGAACTTTGGTGAAGACTTTGATGAAAATCTGATTGCTGAAGAGCTTAATGCTCTACTTGACTCAAAACCTATTTTTACCAAGTCCAAATGGAGACCTCATGTTGAACCTCTGGAACCGTCCACTACTTTGCCTATTCCATCCATTATTAATACACCCAAGTAAGACCTCAAGCCATTACCTAAGACTTTGAAGTATGCTTTCTTAAGTGATTCTAATACTCTGACTGTGATCATTGCTTACAACCTTAATGTTGACCAGGAAAGTAGATTGATGGGTGTTCTTGGAAGACACAAATCATCCCTTGGGTGGTCTATAACAGACTTGAAGGGGATTAGCTCGGCTGTTTGCATGCATCGTATCAATCTCAAGGAAGCTGCTAAAAATTCTTACGAGATGCAACGGCGGTTGAATCCCACCGTGATAGAGGTGGTGAAGAAGGAAGTTCTCAAACATTTGGACTCGGGTATCATATACCCCATTTCGGATAGTAAGTGGGTCAGTCCCGTTCAGGTTGTACCTAAGAAATCAGGGATTACTATAGTTGAGAATGAAAATAATGACCTAATCCCCACCCGCATGACCACCGGGTGGTGTGTATGTATCGACTACAGGAAATTAAACACGATCACGAGGAAAGATCATTTTCCACTTCTTTTCATTGATCAAATGCATGAACGCTTAGCCGGAAAATGACATTACTGTTTTCTTGACAGTTTTCTGGATACAATCAGATCTCCATTGCCCCAGAAGATTAGGAAAAGACAACTTTCACGTGTCCCTATGGGACACATGCTTATCGACGTATGCCATTTGGGTTGTGCAATGCACCCGCGACATTCCTGCGTTGTATGATGAGCATATTTTATGATTTGGTTGATAAATTTCTTAAAATATTTATGGGTGACTTTTCTGTGTATGGATCGCATTTTGATGAATGTTTACACCATTTAGAGCTCATGCTTGAATGATGTACACAAACCAATTTGGTGTTAAACTGAGAAAAATGTTACTTCATGGTGACACAAGGGATAGTTCATGGACATATTATCTCCAACAAAGAGATTGAAGTCGATAAGGTCAAGATCGAAATTATTTTTTCTTTACCTCCACCTCGGACGGTTAAGGCCATTCGATCATTTTTGGGGCATGCTGAGTTTTATCGCCCGGTCATCAAAGATTTTAGTAAAATTTCTCAGCCCTTGTGCAATTTACTTGCTAAGGACACTGATTTCAACTTTGATGACGCATGTTCAAGAGCTTTTGAGAAG
This sequence comes from Kingdonia uniflora, assembly GCA_014058105.1. Lineage (NCBI taxonomy): Eukaryota > Viridiplantae > Streptophyta > Magnoliopsida > Ranunculales > Circaeasteraceae > Kingdonia > Kingdonia uniflora. The sequence goes on along the minus strand of JACGCM010002142.1, from coordinate 809,781 downwards.
CTCAAACTTTTATTAACTTCAGCCCCTATCATCCAACCTCCTAATTGGGAACCTCCCTTCGAGATCATGTGTGACGCTTCAGATTATGCTGTTGGAGCGGTTTTAGGGCAAATAGTAGATAATAAGCCTCATGTTATTTACTATGCTAGTCGACCGCTTAATGACGCAAAGTTAAATTACTCCACCACGGAGAATGAGTTATTAGCCATTGTGTTTGCATTGGAGAAATTTCAATCATACCTTGTTGGATCCAAAATCATTATTTACACCGACCATGCGGCCTTAAAGTATTTACTATCTAAAAATGACGTTAATCCTCGGTTAATCAGATAGATTCTTTTGTTTTAAGAATTTGATATCGATATTCGAGATAAGAAAGGTGTTGAGAATGTGGTTGCGGATCATCTATCTCGAATTCTCACTGAGGGTGCTAATGATTTTCTCCCTATCATAGAGAAATTTCTAGATGAGCAGTATATTGCTGTCTCACAACTGCCTTGGTTCGCCGATATTGTTAATTATCTTGTTATGCAACGATTACCTCCTCATTGGTCAAAGTAAGATAAAACCAAATTCTTGCACGAGGTCAGACATTTTAGTTGGGACAATCCTTATCTTTATAAGTTTTGTTATGACCAAGTGATTAGGAGATGCATCCCAAATGATGAGTTCCATAGTGTACTCACATTTTGCAATACCTTAGCTTGCGGAAGACATTTTGGGACCAAGAAAACTGCTGCAAAAGTCCTTCAATCTGGTCTTTATTGGCCTACCCTTTTTCGTGACGCACATACCTTTTGTTCTAAATGTGATAGGTGCCAGAGGACCGGGAATATTTCTCATCGAAACATGATGCCCTTGAACAACATCCTTATTGTTGAACTATTTGATGTTTGGGGAATTGACTTTATGGGCCCATTTCCTTCTTCTTGCGGTTACCTTTACATTCTAGTTGCAGTCGATTATGTTTCTAAATGGGTTAAGGCGGTGCCACGCCAAACGAATGACCATAAGCCCGTGGTAAAATTTTTGAAAACCATTTTTAATCGTTTTGGCACACCTCATGCAATTATTAGTGATGGTGGTTAACATTTTTGTAACCGTGTCATTCAAAATATTTTGAAAACTTACTCCATCACTCATAAAGTTGCCACACCGTATCATCCACAAACAAGTGGTCAAGTCAAAGTATCCAATTAGGAGATCAAAAGAATTTTAGAAAAACAGTTCGAACCGATTGTAAAGATTGGTCTGATCGTCTTGATGATACCCTTTGGGCATATCGAACAGCTTATAAAACCCTGATTGGTATGTCACCCTATAGGCTTGTCTTTGGGAAGGCTTGCCACTTATCTGTGGAATTAGAACACAAGGCCCTCTGGGCTAGAAAGGCCTTCAACTTTGAAATGGATAAAGTCAGATCACATAGAAAACTTCAACTTTCTGAACTTGACGAACTTCGTCGCGAGGCTTATGAAAATGCAAAAATTTACATGGAACGAACAAAAACTTTTCATGATAAGTCGATTATTCGCAAAAAAAAATTGAGCCTAATCAGAAAGTGTTACTTTACAATTCACGGCTACATTTATTTTCTGGGAAATTACGTTCTCATTGGTACGACCCTTTTATAATTAGAGTTGTTTATCCTCATGGAGCCGAGAGGTGGAGGATCCTAAGAACGGAAATATTTTTAAGGTCAATGGCCAGCGATTAAAACCGTACTTAGACTCTAACACTTTTGATGAAGAGATAACATTTCTAAATGATCCAGTATATCAAAACTGATATTATGTACCCTATATTACCATTATAAATCATTTAAGTATGGGGGCACATTTGACAGGCTGAAGACGGTAAACTTAGCGCTTCTTGGGAGGCAACCCTTGACACATTCAGGTGAGACATTTGAGTTTTCCATTTATTTTCTTATTCTCCAACATTGAGGGCAATGCTTGATTTATGTTTGGGGGTAAGAAACCATTTCATGATATGCTCATTGAAGAAAAGTGAATTAATGATTCTTTGACAATTTATGATATATTTTGATGAATTTCCAAACACTTAAACTGATATTACCTTTACATAAATATTATAGAAAAACCTAAATTTTGAAGTTGTACCAAGTATACACTAGAATATTTTGGAATATCTTAAGCTAGATGTACTATCTTTTTATTAGCGACTAATTCGAGTTAACTTGGCATATTTTGGAAACGTGCACATCACTATAGTTTTGCAATTAATATTCTTAATTGATTTTTACTCAGTATAAGAGAAATTTAGCATTTATGTTAGGAATAGTTTACTACAAGGAAGACAACTACCTAAGAATAAGTTTATTCCTAAGAATAAATAAAAAGCCAAATGTGTTCAAAAAACTTTCACGCTGCAAGGCTATTCGCATGATTAAGAACTGAAAGAGGAAAAAATTATCACCAATCTCGAGTTTGACCATGAACTATGTGAAAGGAGCATAAGAAAATATTACTTGTGAGAATCCTAAGTCTAGGTCATGATGGGGCACCACACCCTGGCAACCTTAGTCAACTTGAACGGACTGTCGCCGAAAACTCCTTGTTATGGAGGCTTCACTAAGAAACAAAATACTTAAAAGAAAAGGCTTGAAAGAAAAAGAAAAAGAAAATTTTAGGAAGACGAATTGACTAAGGCACTTGTTGAACTGACCGTTGAATTTATTCCAGTGAGAACTAGACTACAAAAAAAAACTAAGTAAATTATTTTAGACAACGTATTAGGCGATAATACTATTTTCGCTGAACACTCAAATATAGGTAAAGCAAAATACTTGAATCTCTTTCTAATCTTGAGGTAGTACTTCTAGTTTCGGATAAACTTAAAATATTCTTTGATATACTTGGGAGAATAACAAGTTTAAGGATTTTTTTTTTATTGGTATATTTTTATCACAACAAAGTAAGGATAAGTTCACAGGAAATGAGTCATATGTATTCTTGAATTGATTAACCATCTTGTTGAGCCATAACTAGATAGGTTAGGAACATAGAGAAGAGAACATAATTCATACTTATCAACCGGACATTGGTTGAGTAAGTTGGTTTATGGGTAGTTCCCAATTACTAAATCTCTTATATTTTTTGATGTATTGCATATGCCCAACCAAGGATATGCGATACGGGAACTCGTAATTTACTTTAATTATTTATGCTATCTAACGGTTACAAAGGGTAGAGTGGAATCGATGCCTTGGTTTTTCACTCAAATTTATCTTGTAATTTGTTTCATTTTTTCTTTTTATTTCAAAACCTACACAAATTCGTTGTTATTGGATAAAACTAGTAGCTCGAAGTATAATTCGCACCACAAGTCCACTAGAGTTGAAGAATCTTGAATATAAATTTGGATGGTGAAAATCTTTACTAAGAAAATCAAGAATTATCTAAGAAAATTTTAGCAGAAAAAACTAGGACAATTTAGACATAAAACTTCCCCACTCTTGGATTGGGAGAAAATTTGTCCAAAAAACTCCCAAAAACTCTGTTTAGGGTCTCCATTTAACAACTACTTCTCCTAGGTTTTCTTCGGGTATGCTGCCAAATTCACCATTTCTAACCATAGTAAAATATAAGTGCATGATGTACAGTAGGTACAGAGGGGTAGTCATCCATGTGATGATGTTGGTCTATTGACAAGTTTAATTTAGTAGAGACTTCTATCCCATGGTTTTGAGAGCTTGAAGGACTTGGTTTGTTTTATAAAATGACGTCAGTTGCTAAAAGACCTCGTGCCACAGTTTTGACCATGGACATACCTCGTCGCTTATCACATGGACATGCTTTCCAGCAAGATTAGTTGAGTGGCCACCCTTGTATTGTTATATATTAATTTATACGATAAAAATGATATAGTTGTGAGGCTACCCTATTTTTTGTTCAAATAGACTTTGAGTCTGTTCTAACAGATCAAAGTATGTTTAAACAGACTACTCAAATTCGTTCTATTTAAGCAGATTACTCAAAAAAATGTTTCTTAAAATACACTTTGGTTTTTATTTGAATAAGCAAGGGTTTGTTCGAATAGACAAAATATTTGTTCGAGCAGACATCGATAAAACTCAATTTTGAGATTGGATTGAAGCTTCTTGAGAGAAACCTCAATTGGCTGTAAGATTGCAACCTTGGATCATCGGAATAAACTCTCTTTCTCTCTCGTGTGTGGTCGCAGGCATCTCGTCAAACCACCTTAAACCCTTGTGTTTGATTTTGGTGTGTATTCCTTTTGGTTTGTAGTTTGTTTGTGCCCTATCCAAACCGATTAGAGTTTGGCTTCCGCGGCTTGGCTCAATAATTGCTATCAGAGCGAGGTTGCATCCTCGGTGATGTACATAATCAAGGTAACGTCGACTTATCTCAATTTTATTTAGGTTTTCAATTTTGGTTAGCATATGAAAATTGGGGGAACCATGGTAGAAGGAGATAAACCTAGTTCCTCGACCCCTAAACAGAATGTAACGATGGTGTTTAACAACGCAAAGATATATGTTGAGAAATTTAACAACACCAATAACTTTGTCATATGGCGATGCGAGGTGATTGATGCGCTAAGTAAAAAAGACTTAGATGGGGTATTGGAAGACAAAATGGATGAAATAGAGGAGTGCATTTGAAAGAAGAAGAATAAGAGGGTTTGTGGTCAAATCTGCTCATGTCTTGCTCAAGATATAAAATATCTTGTAACGAACGAAACCTCGTCAAAGGAAATTTGGAGGATTCTTGAGGTGAAATATTTGGTAAAAAACATCCAAAATTGACTCCATTTGAAGAGGAAGCTCTATCGCTTTACGATGAGAAAAGGGGTTTCTATGTCAAAGCACTGGAATGGTTTCACCAAGTTATTGTCGACTTGGGGAATCTAGAGGAAATTATTGGCGATGAAGACAAAACACTTTTGTTCTTGAACTCACTTCCCAAAGAGTACAAACATTCTATTACGACGATAATATACGGGAAGAGTTTATTGTAATACTCGGATGTTACTACGGTGGTAGTGAATAATGAGTACCGGAGGAAGAAAAAACGTGAGTTCGAGAAGTTGACATCCGAGGTATTGATTACTAGAGGGAGGTATTCAGACAAAGGGAAGTCTAGTGCTAGCAACCTTCGATTGAAGTTCAAAGGTTACGGTATAAATAGTAACAATTTGGGAAAATACCAATGCGTATTTTGTAAAGAAATAGGTCATTGAAAAAGTGAATGCCTCACACTTCTTAAGAAGAAGAAAGGTGGGAAATTTAGCTCTTCGGTAAATGTTGCTCAATACACGATAAATAGAGGTAATGATTCCAACTTTCTTTAACTATATCATCGAGTGCATGTGTTGTTGATTCAAAAGAATAGATCTTAGATTCGGGTGCTACTTATCACATTTGTCCCAAAAGGAGATATTTTTCTTGTTTGAAAATGCTAGAAGGTGGAGCGGTGTTGATGGGAAATGATGATTCTTGTCGTATCGGTATAGGTACCATTCACCTAAAGTTGTGCAATAGGTTGGTTAAAGAGATTAAGGAGGTTCAGTATATTCTGACGATGAAAAACATTATCTCTACGGTTTACTTGAAGCAAAAGGTTACAAGGTTGTATCTGAGAATGGTGTGAAGAAGGTTTTTAAGGGAGCCATGGCTGTGTTGAAGGGCCAAAGAAGTAACAACTTGTACTATTTAGATGGTACAACTGTTCTTGGTAAGGTTGCTACCGCGGGAAGTAAGGAGACCATTTCCAGAGATACCACTCGGCTATGGCACATACGTTTGGCGCATGCGGGGAAAAAGTCCTTCAAAGTTTTTGTGAACCAAAGGCTATTGAAAGGTGATAAGGTGTGCAAATTGGACTTTTGTGAACATTGTGCTCTGAGCAAGCAGAGAAGGGTACAGTTTGACACTGTTATCCACCATACTTGTAGAACCCTTGATTATGTTCACTCTGATGTTTGGGGACCCTCCAAGAATACATTGCTTGGGGGGAAACATTACTTTATGTTATTTCTAGATGACTCTTTTAGGCATGTATGGGTATATACCATGAGGAAAAAGAATGAAGTTCTAGAAATTTTCATTAGGTGGAAAAAATGATTGAGACTCAAACTGCCTGAAAGATCAAGTTATTCTGTTCAGATAATGGTGGGGAATAAACTAGTGATTCATTCTTGCAAATATGTTAGGATGAGGGGATCGTTTGACACTTTACCGTTAGAGAGACACCACAATAAAATGGGGTAGCTGAGTGGATGAACCATACTTTGTTGGAGAAGGTTCGGTGTATGTTGCTTAATTCTGGGTTAGGCAAAGTATTTTGGGCTGAGGCTTTGACATATGCATGCTACCTCGTTAATAGGTTGCCTTCGGCTGTAATTGAGGGCACCAATGAAAGCTTGGTCGGGATAACCTGCTACAGATTATGATACTCTTCGCATATTTGGGTGTCAGGCATTTAATAATGTCAAAGATGGTAAGTAGGATCCATGAGCAAGGAAGGCCATTTTTTGGGTAAGAAAAAGGGTGTGAAAGGCTATAAGTTATGGTATACGAGAGACCAAAAGATCATTTTGAGCAGGGATATCATTTTTGATGAGGCTTTTATGATGGAGTTACATGTCTATGAGCATACAAAGAAAATGACATGCGAGGTTTTACAGCGGGTGGAGATTGATACGTCTTCAATTTGGCCAGAGAATTTCGTACTAAAATGGGTGTCATCTATCGGTGTGACAACAGCTGATGAGCCATTAGTTCATGTTTTAAATAATAAAGACACAGACGATGCTGGAGCATTCGGTAGTATGGATGAGGAGACTCCTGTTGTAGAGTCAATTGCAACTAGTAAACCAAAGAGGAATATGGGTAAGCCAGAATGGCTTACAAAGGACATGACACTTCCAAAGGCGAAGGCCATGGTAGCCTATGCACTACTAGTCGTTCAAAAATTTGTTCCTTCCACGGCTAAACATTGGGAGGGAGCGATGAATGAAGAGATGTATTCTCTTCGTAAGAATGAAACTTGGCAACTTTCAAAGTTGTCTTTGGGAAAGAAGGTCTACAAAAGGAAACAAAGATCTCAAAATGATGTTACGTTTTAAGGCAAGTCTAGTAGTAAAATACTTGTCCATTTGTATTATATTGGCCTTGATAGCTAATTTAAATTGGAGTTGCAACAACTCGATGTTAAGACGACATTCTTACATGGGAAGTTGAAGGAAGAGATTTATATGACTCAGCCGAGTGGGTTTACTATTGCTAGAAAAAAAGATGTGTGTCAATTGATGAAGAGATCGTTGTACGGTTTGAAGAAGTTTCCAAGACAACGGTACAAACAAACTCTTGGTATGGAGATTCATAAAGATAGAGAGAAGGGAACCGTGCGTCTCTTTCCTATGGATTGATTTGTCTCCTCACGGGGATTGTGGGAACTACGGGCGACTTGATCCACGGTACGTAGGCAACCATTGATTTGGTGCAGTCGATTTTGGTTCCTTGGGACGTTCGGTTGGTTTAGTCATTTAGGATGCTTGGTTCGATTCCGTCATTTGGGACGCTTGTTTTGGATTTGGTCATTTGGGACGCTTGGTTTGATTGGGTCGATTTTGGTCTTTCGGGATGTTCGTTTGGTTGGTTTCCTTGGGCCGTTGGTGTGCTTGGATCCTTGGGGACATTTGGTGAGAGAGGGTATTGGTTTCGGGTCGTTTGGATGGTGGCTATGTTCGGCATAGATTTTGGTTTGTTTGGTTAGGGAAATCTTCACCGAGGTGGAGAATTGTGAGGTTACCCTATTTTATGTTCAAATAGACTTTGAGTCTGTTCGGCTCAGACTACTCATAAAATTGTTTATTCGAATACACTTTGGTTTTTATTCTAATAAACAAGGGTCCGTTCGAACAAACATCAGTAAAACTCAATTTTGAGATTGGATTGAAGCCTCTTGTTTACCTCGAGATCCGAGCGATTGTAAATTGGTCTCCCAAGTATATAGGGGAGACCTTTCGTTAGGAGGAATTCTTGAGAGAAACCTCAATTGGTTGCAAGATTATAACCTTGGATCATCGGAATAAACTCTCTTTCGCTCGTGTGGACGTAGGCATCTCGCCGAACCACCTTAAATCCTTGTGTTTGATTTTGTTGTGTATTCCTTTTGGTTTGTAGTTTGTTTGTGCCCTAACCAAATCAATTGGAGTTCGGATTCCGCGGCGCGGCTCAACAATAGTGAGGTCCCTTATTAGCTTCTTATATTTACTTCTGACTCATAATTTGATGGCATATTGCGACTCAGAAGACCTTCTTGATTGTTATTTCCATTTTTCAATAATAGAATGCAGGAAGGCTCGTGAAGTATGCATTTTGCTCCTTACAGGCTCACACTTCTTTATCCAACTATCAACCACAAAATTGAACTCTGCCAAGAAACAAATACAACCAAGCTAGTCTTCCATATGAGATGTTCATAATTTCATCTATTAGAGTGATAAGCAATTTTTTTACTGTCATTATTATAGAATCGAAAGTGATCAAGTTAAATGGACTACAAAAAATGCCCTTGAATATAGATGAAAAGTCTTCATTATATTTAGAAATTTAGGATAGTGGAATTAAAAAGATTTCTGTGAGTAATATTAATTTTCAATTGATGGTATGCCAAAGTCTGTATTATGACTAAAAACTGTATGAAGCTCACAGTAATATACCTTTACTTTTTTTGGTAAACAGCTCACGGTAATATACAAGTAGTACTCTAAAAGGATAATAGACCATTAGAAACAAGAGAAGAAGAAAAAAACAGTGGAAAAATAATTTCTGTCTGCTATGACAATGGTAACCAACTAGTACATTCTTGATTTAGTTATCTGTGTCTGCCAGTACATTGAAATAAATGTTACGGTCTTAAGTATCAAGAAGGAGAAGGAGAAGAACACATCAAAATTAGATATTTCTAAAGCATAACAAATCAATGTATTTATGAGGAAAACCATGGTGACGAATGAGGAAAATGCAAGATTTTTATAAATAACATTTGTTGCACAAGGAATTTTTCTTTTACTAGCTGTTCGTTTACAAACTAAGTTTACATTGTATTTGTCGATTGACAGCCAAATCAGAGCTTCAATGAGCTCAAGCATTGATCAGCCTGCTTTCCAGCTTCTACAGTTCAATGTAGCTTTCTTTGTCCTCTTGGTTTGGTAAGCTGTGATTAAAATACCAGTTTCATGCTTGTGGACCTTCTTGTGGAGAACATCGATCAATAGAGCGATGTGTTTAGCTCTGAATGCATATCACATCCAAACATATCAACCCGAGTTTCATGTTCTTGTAGGTTGTATCTTACTTTCTCGCTTCATTCCTTATTCAAATTGCAAGTCAGATTGAGGAAGGTTTCTTCGTTGCAGGGAATTGTTATACGGCCTGTTGGATGGTTGAACCCAAACTCTTCTTCAGCCTGGCTTAGCAAACTCTGAAACAAAGGATGGTTCAGGTATGATATTGGAACCACAAACCGTTTCTTCTGACTCTCTCCGATATAAACAGCACAGTGACCTTTAGGGACATTGGTTGCCACTGTTGGTGAGAAAAGTGACCGTTGAAGAATTTGTTTTGCATGAGAAATCATTGGAAGACGGATACCCATGGTTACTAGGTAAAAATTTGAAGATCAAGAAATCTAAGGGCTTGTGGACTAAGGAAAACCTTGATAATTTGTTTTTGTTTGAGGCTTGGTATAATGATATCTCAATATCTGAGACATATATAGAGATCTCAGGGAGTGTATACCAGCTGGCTTATCCCGTGCACAATTATTGGAGAGGAGAGTTAGATAGATAGTGGTGTCTGCTGCAGGACATACATCATTAGGAATAATCACATGGCTGTCTTTGGACTCATAATTAAAACAAGAGCAAGAACTGTTGATGTGGAGATGTTTTTGATTTGCTTACCTCTCTTTCAAGTCTTCTTCGAATTATCAACAAGACATCCTTGAAGTCATTCTCCAAGTATATCTGGAAGGTAAACCCACATTGTAATACTTGTGTTTGAAGTATATATCTTACACTAACATGACTACATGGAAGGGTATCCATGTGAGGATCTAAAATACTGAAAACACTTATGTTAATATGTTTGTACCAGTGGGAACCTTAGTAGTATATTTGATCATAGACTTCAAGGATTTTTTGTTGTGAATTGGAAACCTGAAGTATAGAGTGACTGATAGTTGCTTTATTTACCTAATAGAGTTTTGAGAAGACAGAACCATGTGATCCCAAATGAAGTATGTTCCCTTGCAGACACCATGGGGTAAGCTCCCCTTTCTAATAGTTGTGCTAAGGATCTTTGATTCCTCACTCAATATTTATGCATACATACTTTAAGTATCTCATTTAATTCCAAACCTTCACCAGCAATATTTGTAATTGCAGTTGATAAGAGGTTTTTAGTGCCTCTAGCAAAATACCCGCTCAAAGTACGGTTGTCGAATTGTAGCACGGATGAGTGGGATCGAATCCACAGGGAGGTTTGAGAAAAAAAAAATTCTAGGCCGAATTACGGTTTTATAAGAGATAAATCTAAGATAAAGTAAATAAAACTTCAATATAAAACTTAATGAGAAAGAGAGCTAAGGTTCGAACTTGACATCTACCTTTCAAAACATTAATCGATATCAACTAGATCCTAATATCTGCACCCATCATATGTTCGTGTTAAGACACATACGATGTTATAAAATAAACCACTAAAACTATTGTCAAGCATTTAGTGGTTATGCTTTTAAGTGATGGTGAATAGCATCTTAGAGAATTATCAACTCAACCATGGCTAGGCTTGAGTGAGTTCTCAAATGATTTCTCTTTCTAGATCTCCAAATCAAGTCTATGGTTAGTAGCACTTGTTTGTATCCAAAGTTATCGTACACCAAACCGAAGCTATGGTCAAGCCTTCAATATGATGTACTAACTTATCAATCGTAAAACTAAGAGAAAACTAATTAGAGCCTAATTAATATCAACTATTGCTCATCTAAGAAGAGGCCTCATCCTAGCCTTAGCTAGGAGATTAGCCGCACATCTCGGACTTTATCGCATTAACAACTAATTATTTATAAAAGAAAATAAAAGAGAGAGAGAAGAAAATTAAATAAAACTAAGACTTAATTTCTTTTAAACTTGATTCAATATGAGATGCCCAATTACAATGGGGGGAGGGTTCATTTTATAGGAGAACAAACCAAAATTTAAAAACTATTCATTAAATAGTAAATAATATTTTCAGAATAATATCATATAATATAACAGCCAATTACCTAATATTCATGCATATAATTTCTTTAAGTGATGTAGAGATATTTCTTCATAGAAACTCTTGCATATATCTTAAATATAAAATATTTTTAAGGATCTTGCATGCAAAATATTATTTGATCTTATTCTCCAAGAATATTTGTGTATATATTTCTTCAATCTTGAGACCAAATATATTGTGTCTTTGAATTTTTGTGCTATAAACTGCTGGAGACACTTTTACTTGACTTTAAGAGCTGGGTTTCAAATATCCATTTTCAATAGCCGTAATCAAACAAAAGTACATAAGTACCCAAAATTAAATATAATGGACAACTAAAATACATGTTCGGGTATATTGAAAATGTTATAATTACGTGTTCATCAAATACCCCCAAACTAATCTTTTGCTCGTCCTGAGTAAAATAAAATAATAACAACTTTCGTAGAGAGCGCGATTGCATTTAGCATATGCAATAAGCCGTTAAGCCTCCAGTTTTAGCCTCGTGGACGAGTGTTGTCTCGTGAGGGTTTGCAGTGACTATACCCACAAAAGTCAATAATGACAGCTTAAACAATTCAAAAATACGCATGACTCATTTCCTGTGAACTTATCCTTACTTAGTGTTGACAAAAATATACCAATGAAAAATTCTTAAACTTGTTATTCTCCTAAGTAAACCAAAGAATATTTTAAGCTTATCTGAAACTAGAACTACTACCTCAAGATTAGAAAGAGATTCAAGTATTTTTCTTTAGCTATATTTTAGTGTATAGTAAAAATAGTTTTATCGCCTAATACGTTGTCTAGAATAATTTACTCAGTTTTTGGTAGTCTAGTGTTTACTGGAATAAATTCAACGGTCAGTTCGACAAGTGCCTTAGTCAATTTGTCTTCCTAGAATTTTACTTTTTTCTTTTCTTTTACAAGACTTTTCTTTTGAGTACATTGTTTCTTAATGAAGCCTCTATAAAAAAGAGGTTTCGGTTGATAATCCTTGCCAGTTGGTTAAGGATGCCAGGGTATGGTGCCCCATCATGACCAAGACTCAGGATTCTCACAAATAACATTTTCTTGTGCTCCTTTCACATAGTTAATGGTCAAACTCGAGATTGGTGATAATTTTTCCTATTTCAGTTCTTAATCATGCGAGTAGCCTTGCAGCGTAAAAGTTTCTAGAGCATATATGGGTTATTATTTTTTTTCTTAGTAATAAACTTATTCTTAAGCAGTTGTCTCCCTTGCAGCGAACTATTCCTAACATAAATACTAAATTTCTCTTACACTGAGCAAAAATCTATTGAAGGTATTAATTATACAACTACAGTGAAGTGCATATTTTTAAAATATACCAAACTGATAGACACTTAATATTTACGTGTACAACTCCTAAATTTATATCTACCTAGTCATTTATTAAATAAATATGACACTAATAGTGTTTTTGCTTGTATTTATAGAAATCGGTCACATGATAAACAAGTCATACATTTTTCCAGTTTTTAATGAAGAACAATGGTGATGCACTCCAACAATGATTCTTATTTAAAGTTGTCATCCAAAGGCCTATGCATGGAAGCCCATTGAATAGAATTAGATATGGATATTATTCTCATGAGTTGTAATATATATGCATGATTTTAGGCATTGTTTAGGGGATTTTATGTTAATGGTAATATTTTGTAAACCCTTCCTATACTCTATAAATAGGGGGGAATCTCACCCATGAGAGAACATCATGGAGAGTGTAAATCAAAGTTTAATAAGCAATAAAGTTCTTGTTCTTTTCTTTTTTCTTGTCTTTTACTTTTATCGCAGTAATAGTAGTATGACAATAATCAAAGGGATGAGTAGCTAATCTTCTTAGCCAAAGCTAGAGGAAGCTCCACCTAATATAGCCTTAGTGTAAATTGTGCATCTTAGTTAGGCTAATTACTTTATCTTTATCCCGGAATATTACATATTCGTATTCCTTCGTTCTATGCTTGACCATAGCTAGGATTAGGACGAATAATGAATCTAAATAACCATCTTGTTAGGACATAACAAGATAGGCTAGGAACATGGAGAAGAAAACATAATTCATACTTATCAACCGGACCATGGTTGAATAAGTTGGTCTATGGGTAGCTCCCAATTACTAAATCTCTTGTATCTTTTGATATATTTCATATGCCCGACCAAGGATATGCGATACGGGAACTCGTAATTTACTTTAATTATTTATGTTATCTAACGGTTGCAAAGGGTGGAGTCGAATCGATGCCTTGGTTTCCACTCCAATATATCTTGTAATTTGTTTTGTTTTTTGTTTTTAAATTAAACCTACACAAACTCCTTGTTATTGGATAAAACTACTAGCTTGAAGTATAATTCGTACCACAAGTCTCTATGGATACGACCCCACTTACCCTTGTGCTTAACGGTACACCGTGCACTTGCGGGTATTTTAAGATGTCGGTTTCTAATCGATCAAGTTTTTGGCGCCATTGTCGGGGACTTACAAAGTTGCATTTTATTTTTGAGTAGTTTTATTTTAAGCCAATTTTTCTTTCTTGCTTTTATTTTCTTTTTCTTTTTCTTTTTTTTTATTTTGGATCCGGAAATAAAGTAATTGAGTTATTGGCTCAAACTCTTTTGGCGCTACAGTAGGTGTGAAGTCTGTCCCTGAATGTTTCACCATTTTTTATCATCTATACTTCACAGTTGGGAAATTAATTTTCTACAAATGTTTTAGATAATTCAAAACCCTTTCCGAATTGTTATAAATCATATTTTTCTGTTTAGTTTTTTTTAAGTTACAGCCTTTTGAAAAAACAGTAAAAAACAACCTTTGTAAGGGACGCTATGTTCATTAATCACATGTTTTGAGCGGTAGAAAAGCTAAATTCAAGAAAACTTTCTTCTTGAATGTATTTCCTTTCTGAATTATCTTTCCAAATTGATATTATTTAATACTCTCTCTTAACCGAGCTGAAAGATATGCGTATTTGAAAATCAGGACATCATAGACTACCATAAACTTGGAAATTGAATTAATATTGTTGTCGCAAGTTCACTAATCCATTTTTTCTTCTTTTGCAGGATTGTCAAAAGGTTGGAAACGAGACAGACAATACGGAAAGCTAAAAACATCATCAAATCCATCCTTCTTGTGCCCTCTAAGTGAAGGGGCACTTCCTTTTTTTGCACTCTAAGTGAAGGGGCGGCCACAGCTACCCTGGGAAATACTTCCTATAGGTTAGTGCTTCTTTAAACTTAGCATCTAGAAGGGGTAAATATCGGCTCCGCCCCAGCACTAGGACATTAAAAGTCGTGTGGACTGTGCAAATACACGTTGCTCTAATAAAAAAAATTGCTGTGGTTGGATTGACCTATTGTTGTGTTTAATATTCTTTATCATTCCAACATTAGTAAATGTAAAAACTGTTTGAGACTTGCGGGATTTTATCACCCAAATAGCTCTGCAATAAGTGGGACCACCCATTAGGGATACGGAGAAATTTTTATCACACGAAAATTGAATGTATCGTACCTCAAAATAACTGTTAATAAAAAAGAGTAGCAAGAGTCTCGCGGGATTTCATCACCCAAAAGATAGGTATACCGGACCGGGGTACAAACACGGGTTCGTAGGATACGGCCCCAGCCTAGCGCCGCAAAATACTGATTGTAGGTTTACGACGTTACCATTCCGAGCGCTGACGTATGATAAGGCGACTCACTCGGGCGTGAGGACTAAACATCTACTTTAAGTTCATACTTGTATAGTGAAGCAGGGGAGTATAGGAACCAAAGCCTTTAGCCATCCTTCCTATTTTGAACATAGAAGAATATAGGGGAGACCTAATTATTACTTTCAAAAAATGTTGATGTGCTAGAGTTTAGGCTTGATTGGTTATTTATTGCATTGGGTGTTACTTTAATTTTAAAATGTAATACATGCAAGAACATTAGAATTCATACAACTCTTAATTCTACATCCCGCAACAACCTCAAAATAATTTTCAATCATAGGATCTCCAAAATTATCAATACGTGGAACCTTTCCAATCTTATTTATATATGCAGGCCTATCAGTCCATCCAATAATCCAATCAGTACCTACCTGCTCCACCCAAACAATCTTTGGAAGATACCCTTGCTCTCTATATGCAACAATCAATGGAAAGCCAAAAACAACCAATAAAAAACCAAAAACAAGCATTGCAATTTCAGCAACAAATAATGCAATTTCAACAACAGACTTTGGTGAATCAAAATTCTACGACCCAATCTATCTCTTGATTAGAGACTCGGATAACTCAGTTGTCAATTACGTGGAGTAAAATAGAGCATGAAAAACTTCTAAGCAATAAAGAAGAATAATCCAAAGTTAAATCCCCTAGTGATTTAGAAATTGATGAATTCAAGCGTAATCAAAGAATATTTTCTCCGTGGGGTGAAGGGATACCATATTGCGAGACAGATTTAGAAGATGAACATTTTAAGGTCGACGATCCTATGTCACCAAAAGATCTTGAGGAAGCAGCTATCATGTCTAATACAATTCGTTCTCAATTACTTCTAAATTCAGCCCTTAGCATTCAACCACTGATGTCAACATCCATAATTTCATTTGTTAACCCAATAAATTGCTTCGAGGAAACTATAACTGAGACAGAATATTTTCTCCTCTCCTCTAATGATTTTTTTGACGATGATGATGGCGAGATAAAATATGATTATATAGAATCACCATCTCATTATACGATAATATGCGAGGAATTTGTAGATGATGATATTTGTACCAAATTTAAGAAATTAGAAATTGCCGAACCTGTTACAGATGTTATTAGCTTGTCATTTCCTTCTCAATCTTTTTATGAGTCACCTCAGCCTTGCCTTGAGCCGTGTCCACCTGACACAAATTGCAATGAAGAAAACCAGTGGGTGGACGACACTTCTTTACAGGATATACCACTATTATTGGGGGCTGATTCTGTTTTGGTTACTCCTTCTCCAACCACAACTATACCTATGCCTACATCTCCATTTTACGAGCCTAATGTGGGTACCATGACCATAAATAATTTTGAGGACTTGTACGAAGATAATTCTTGCTGTATTTCTGTTAATGAATGTTTAAATTATTTTGAGGACTCGAATGATCCTGAGATTCGTGAAATGGTATAATCATTAGCATCTTAAAATATGTTTTAACTTAGCCATGTCCCTAAGCCAATGAATATCCACGTCAATGGTCAGGATGAGTCCATTGAGATAAGTTATGATTTCAGGCACATAAATTTTAAATGTCTGCTAAAATCAATTGTTCCTCGATCCCCACATCCACAAATATGTTATATAGTTTTTTTTCTACTAAAAGAAAATATTTTTTTAAAAATTATAATTTTGGGGAAGCCTCACGGACTTGCTTTGCCAGAACCACCTATTACATTTTTTGGAATATCAACGATAACATGGGGTTTTTGAAAATTTTTAAAGAAAATATCTTTCCAGGAAAATCGCGTTTTGAATCTAGTACATTTTTTGGGATAAATACTTGTATACCAATCTTCTTATTTACTACAAAACGTATTAATCATATGATTGTATTGAAAATTCTAAAGAAAAATATGTTCCCTGGGTATGGATTTGCTTTAACTTGGAGAAAAGGGTTTTTCTTGATTTGTCTAAGATTTTCAACTTATAGTCATCAAATGATAGACAAAGTTTTTAGAAGAAAAAAAATTTCATAGAGAATTAGTTTTAAACTCTCTCTGGTTTTTACAGAATATATCTGCCCAATTAAGGGATAATATTAAGGATCACCATTCATGTCTAATCTGGTTTTTTAAAGAGAATTTACAACTAGGATAATACATCACCTTTTCAACTTCATACCCTTCCAGTCATATTGAAAATTTTAAGTTTGGGGGTACATTCATCTGGCTGAAGACAGTAAACTTTGCGTTTCTTGGGAGACAACCCTTAACACATTCAGGTGAGACATTATAGTTTTCTCTTCCATTTATTTTCTTGTTCACAAACATTGAGGGCAATGTTTTATTTAAGTTTAGGGGTAGAAAACTATTTCTTGATATGTTTTTTGATGAAAAGTGAAATAATGACACTTTGACAATTTATGATATATTTTTGACGATTATCCAAACACTTAAACTGATTTCACCTTGGCATAAATTTTATGAAAAAAGTAAAATTTTGAAATTGTACCAAGTATACACTAGAATATTTTTGAATATCTTAAGCTTGATGTACTATTTTTTTATTAGCGACTAATTCGAGTTAACTTAAAATATTTTGGAAACGTGCATTTCACTGTAGTTTTACAATTAATACCTTCAATAGATTTTTGTTCTGTATAAGGAAAATTTATCATTTATGTTAGGAATAGTTTGCTACAACGGAGACAACTGCCTAAGAATAAGTTCATTCCTAAAAAGAAAGAAACCAAATGTGCTCTAAAAACTTTCACCCTGCAAGGCTACTCGGATGATTAAGAACTGAAGGAGGAAAAATTATCACCAATCTCGAGTTTGACCATGAACTATATGAAAGGAGCATAAGAAAATGTTGCTTGTGAGAATCCTGAGTCTTGATCATGATGGGGCACCACACCCTGACAACCTTCGCCAAGTGGATGGGATTGTCGACCGAAACTCCTTGATACGAAGGCTTCACTAAGAAACAAAGTACTCAAAAGGAAAGGCTTACAAATTAAAAAAAATTAAAAATTCGAGGAAGACGAATTGACTAAGGCAATTATCGATCTGACTGCTGAATTTATTCCTGTGAGAACTAGGCTACCAAAAAACTGAGTAAATTATTCTAGACAACGCATTAGGCGATAAAGTTATTTTCATTGTACACTCAAATATAGCTAAAACAAAAGACTTAAATCTCTTTTTAATCTTAAGATAGTACCTCTAGCTTTGGATAAGCTTAAAATATTCTTTGATATTCTTGGGAAAATAGCAAGTTTAAGGATTTTTTTCATTGGTATATTTTTGTCACAACTAAGTAAGGATAAGTTCACAAGAAAAGTGTCATATGTATTCAAGAATTTTTTAAAATGTCATTATTGACTTTTGTGGGTATAGTCACTACAAACCCTCACCAGATAATACTCGTCTACCAGGCTAAACCTGAGGGTTTAACGGCTCGATGCATACGCTAAATACAACCGCGTGACATGCAAAAATAGTTTTTGGTTAATTTTGCTCGCGGACTAGTTAAATATAAGATCGAGGGTTTTTGATAGACACGTAATATTTACGTTTACAACTCCTAAATTTATATTTGCCTAGTCATTTATTAAATAAATATGACACTAATAGTTTTTTGTTTGTATTTACAGAAATCGGTCACATGATAAATAAGTCGAATATTTTTCTGGTTTTTAATGAAGAACAACGGTGATGCACTTCAACAATGATTCTTATTTGAAGTTGTCAACATGAGGCCCATGCATGGAAGCCCATTGAATAGAATTAGATATAGATATTATTCACATGAATTGTAATATATATGCATGATTTTAGGCATTGTTTAGGGCATTTTATATTAATGGTAATATTTTGTAAACAATATTGACTTAGTGTAGATTGTATAACTTAGTTAGAGTAATTACTTTCTCTTTATCCAAAAATATTGCATATTCGTATTCTTTTGTCCTATGCTTGACCATAGCTAGAATTAGGAGGAATAATGAATCTAATTAACCATCTTGTTAGACCATAACAAGATAGGTTAGGAACATGGAGAAAAAAACATAATTTATACTTATCAACCGGACCATGGTTGAATAAGTTGGTCTATGGATAGTTCCCAATTACTAAATCTCTTGTATCTTTTGATGTATTGCATATGCCCGACCAAGGATATGCAATACGGGAACTCATAATTTACTTTAATTATTTATGTTATCTAAAGGTTAAAAAGGGTGGAGTGGAATCGATGCCTTGGTTTCTACTCCAATTTATCTTGTAATTTGTATCATTCTTCTTTTTATTTCATAACCTGCACAAACTCGTTGTTATTGGATTAAACTAGTAGCTCAAAGTATAATTCGTACCACAAGTCTCTTGGGATACGACCCTGCTTTCCTTTATACTCAACGGTACACCATGCTCTTGCTCGGCTTTTAAGACGTCAGTTTATAATCGATCACAAGCTATCTTGAATTAGTCGCTAATAAAAAGATAGTACATCTAGCTTAAGATAGTCGAAAATATTCTGGTATATACTTGGTACTATTTCTAAATTTAGGCATTCCCATTATATTTTTGTCAAGGTAAAATCAGTTTAAGTGTTTGGAAATTTGTCAAAAATATATCATAAATTGTCAAAGTGTCATTATTTCACTTTTCTTTAAAAAAACATTTAAAGAAATGGTTTCCTACCCTCAAACTTAAATGAAACATTGCCCTTAATATTTGAGAGTATAAAAAAAATGAAAGAATATAAAATGGAATTTCTCACCAGAATGTGTCATGGGTTGCCTCCCAAGAAGCGTTAAGCTTACCGTCTTCAGCCAAACGAATATTCCCCCAAACCTAAAATTTTAAATATGACTGGAAGGGTACGAAGTTGAAAAGATAATGTACTATCCTGGTTTAAAATTCCCTTTCAAAAACCAGATAACACATGAATGGTGAAATTTAATATTTACCTTTAATTGGGCAGATATATTCTGTAAAAACCAGGGAGAGTTTAAAACTAATTCTCTATGAAATTTTTTTTTTTTATAAACTTTGCCTATTATTTGATGATTCCAAGTTGAAAATCTTAAACAAATCAAGAAAAACCATTTTTTCCAAGATAAAGCAAATGCATACCCAGGGAACATATTTTCCTTCAAAATTTTCATTACAATCATATGATTACTACGTGTTGCAGTAAATAAGTAGATTGGTATACAAGTATTCGTCTCCGAAAATATACTAGATTCAAAACTCGATTTTCCTGGAAAGATATTTTCTTTGAAATTTTTTAAAACCCCCATGTTATCGTTGATATTCCAAAAAATATGATAGGTGGTTCTGACAAAGCAAGTCCGTGAGGCATCCCCAAAATTATAATTTTTCAAAAAGATGTTTTATTTTAGTAGAAAAAAAACTATATAACATATTTGTGGATGTGGGGATCGGGGAACAATTGACTCTAACAAACATTTAAAAATTATGTGCCTAAAATCATAACTTATCTCAAGGGACTCATCCTGACCATTGACGTGGATATTCATTGGCTTAGGGACATGACCAAATTGAAACATATTTTTAGATGCTAATGATTGTACCATTTTACGAATCTCAGGATCATTGGAGTCCTCAAAATAATTTAAACATTCATCAATAGAAATACAACAAGGGTTATCTCCGTACAAGTCCTCAAAATTGTTTATGGTCATGGTACCACAATTATGCTCAGGTGATGGAGGTATGGATTCAAGGAAGAGAGATGAAGAAGGCGACACTGGTCTGGATAAAGATGGAGCTCATATTTTCTCAAGAATCGATGTTGATTTCACACTTTCAAGACATTTGTCATCATCCTCATCATCTAAGAAATCGTCTAAGAATTTTGAAAAATACACACTTTCTGTCATGATATCTTTTGTGAATTGGTGGGGCTATATCGGTGAAAGGATGGATAATGACATCGGTAATTGGATGTTGAGGGTGTAATTGGATGTTGAGGGTGGAATTTTGGAGGTGATTGAGAAAGAATTACATTGAACATGTTAGCCGCTTCATTAAGATCATCTTGTGACATAGGATTGTCAACCTTAAAGTATTCATCTGCTTAATCTGTCTCGTAATTTAGTATCCATTAACCTCACAGGAAAACATTCCATAATTACAATTGAATTCATCATTTTCTAAATCACAGGGGGATTTAACTTTGAATTTTTCTTCCTCATTGCTAAGAAGTTTTTCGTACTCTATTTCACTTAACGTGGTTGACAACTGACTTATCTAAGTCTCTAATCTAGCGATAGATTGGGTCATAGAAGTTTGATATACCAATGTCTGTTGTTGGAATTGCTTCATTTGTTGCTGAAATTGTAACACTTTTGTTTAATTTTCCATTAATTGTTGTATGAAGAGAGCAATGGTATCTTCCAAAGATGGTTTAGGTGAAGCGGGTGAGAACTGATTAAATGATTGGATGGATTGATGGGTCTGCATATATAAATTAGATTGGAAAGGTTCCATGTATTGAGAATTTTGGTAATCTCATGATTGAAAATGATTTTGAGGTTGCTGCGGGATGTCAAATTGTGAGCTGTATGGATTCCAATGTTTTTGCATGTATGATATTTTGAAATAAATATGACACCCAATGTAATAAATAACCAATCAGGCCTAAACTCTATAACATCAATCATTTTTAAAAGTAATAAATAGGTCTCCCCTATATTCTTCTATCTTCACAATGGGTAGGATGGCAAAAGGCTTTGGATCCTATACTCCCCTACGTCACTATGCTAGTACCAGCTTAATGTAGATGTTCAGTCCTTACACCCGAGCGAGTCGCCTTATCGTACGCCAGCACTCGGAAAGGTAACATCGCAAACTTACAACCAATATTTTATGGCGCTAGGCTGGGGCCGTGTCCTATGAACCCGTGTTTATACCCCGGTCCGGTACACCTATCCATTGGGTGTTGAAATCCTGCGGGAATCTTGCTACTCCTTTTTATTATCAGTTATTTTCAGGTCCGGGACGTTCAATTTTTGTATGATACGAATTTCTTCGTATCCCTAATGGGTGCTCCCACTTGTTAGAGAGTTTTTTGGGTGATGAAATCCTGCAAGTCTCTAACAGTTTTTACATTTACTAATGTTGGAATGAAAAAATAAATTAAACACAGTAATAAGTCAATCCAAATACAACAAATTTTTTTATTAGAGCAACGTGTATTTGCACAGTCTACACGACTTTATGTTCGAAGTGCTGGGATGGAGCGGATATGAACCCCTTATAGGTGTCAAGTTTAGAAAGATACCAACCTACGGGAAGTATTTCCTGGTGAAGCTATGGCCGCCCCTTCACTTAGGGGGCACAAAAATGATGGATTTGGTTATGCTTTTAGCTTTGCATATTGTCTGTCTTGTTTCTATCTTTGTGACTATCCTGCAAAGCATGAGAAAAAGGATTAGTGAACTTACGACAGCAATATAAATTCAATTTCCATGTTTATTGTAGTCTATAATGTCCTGATTTTCAAATGCGCATATCATTCAGTTCGGTTGAGAGAGAGCACTAAATTAAATCAATTTCGAAAGATAATTTAGAAAGGAAAGACATTCAAGAATGAAGTTTTCTAGAATTTGGCTTCCCAGCCGCTCAAAACAAGTGATTAATGAACGCGGCATTCTTTACAGAGACTGTTTTTACTGTTGTTTTTTCAAAAGGCTATAACTCACAAACTACTAAACAAAAAAATATAATCTATAGCAACTCAGAAAGGGTTTGAATTATCTAAAACTATTGTAACAAACGTATTTACCAACTGTGAAGTATAGATGATAAAAAATGGTAAAACATTCAGTAACAGACTTCACAGGTACTGTAGCGCCAAAAACTCGAAGCAATCCTTCTTATATTTTCTAAACTAAACTAGAGAATCAGAAAGAGAAACGATAATAATAGAAACACTATATGCTATTACTGGCCTACTATACTTTTAAAAACAAGGAATTTTGAAATCATTGGCACGGTATTAGAAAGAATTAGCAAAGAAAATTTAACAAAGAAAATTTGGTATTAGAAAGAATATTTGCACAATAATATCTTCTAATATTACAACTAATTACCTAATATTCATGCATATAATTTCTTTAAGTGATGCTGAAATATTTCTTCATGGAAACTCTTGCATATATCTTCAATATAAAATATCTTTAAGGATCATGGACACAATATATTCTTTGATCTTATTCTCCAAGAATATTTGTGTATATATTTCTTCAATCTTGAGACCAAATATATTCTGTCTTTGACTTTTTGTGCTATGAACTGCTGGAGACACTTTTACTTAACTTTGAGAGCTGGGTTTCTAATATCCATCTCCAATAGCTGTAATCAAACAAACGTATTTAAGTACCCAAAATTAAATATAATGGACAACTAAAATACATGTTCGGGTATATTAAAAATATCATAATTGCACGCTCATTGATCGATTATAAACCGACGTCTTAAAAGACTCGCAAGTGCACGGTATACCGTTAAGTACAAAGGTATGCGCGGTCGTATCCCAAGAGACTTGTGATACGAATTATACTTCGAGCTACTAGTTTTATCTAATAACAACAAGTTTGTATAGGTTTTGAAATAAAAAGAGGAATGAAACAAATTACATGATAAATTGGAGAGAAAATCAAGGCATCGATTCCACTCTACCCATTGTAACCATTTAGATAGCATAAATAATCAAAGTAAATTACGAGTTCCCGAATCGCATATCCTTTGTCGAACAAATGCAATTCATCAAAACATTCAAAAGATCTAGTAATTGGGAACTACCCATAAACCAACTTACTCAACCATGGCCCGGTTGATAAGTATGGATTATGTTCTCTTCTTCATGTTCCTACCTATCTTGTTATGGTCCAACAAGATGGTTACATAGATTCATTATTCATCCTAATCCTAGTTATGGTCAAGCATAGAATGAAGGAATACGAATATGCAATATTCCGGGATAAAGAGAAAGTAATTACTCTAACTAAGCTACATAATCTACACTAAGGCTACATTGGGTAGAGCTTCCTCTAGCCTTGGCTAAGAAGATTAGCTACTAATCCCTTTAATTATTATCATACAACTATTACTACGATAAAATTAAAAGACAAGAACAAAAGAAAAACAAGAACTTTATAGCTTATTGAAATTTGATTTACACTCTCCAAGATGCTCTTTCATGGGTAAAATATCGCTCCTATTTATAGAGTATAGGAAGAGTTACTAAATATCACCATTAATATAAAATCCCCTAAACAATGCCTAAAATCATGCATAGATATTAGAACTCATGAGAATAGTATCTATATCTAATTTTCTTCAATGGGCTTCCATGCATGGGCCTTTGGTTGACAACATAAAATGAGAATCATTGTTGGAGTACATCACCCTTATTCTTCATTAAAAATCGAAAAAATATACGACTTGTATATCATGTGACCGATTTCTTTAAATACAAACAAAAACACTATTAGTGTCACATTTATTTAATAAATAACTAAGTAGATATAAATTTAGGAGTTGCACACATAAATATTACGGGTCTATCAAATACCCATTAACTTAAATTTTTCTAGTCCGTGAGCAACAGTAAACAAAAGCCATTTTCGTAGGTCACGCGGTTGCATTTAGCGTATGCAACAAGCCGTTAAAGCCCCAGATTTAGCCTGGTGGACGAGTGTTGTAACGTAAGGTTTTGCAGTGACTATACCCACAAAAGTCAATAATGACATCTTAAAAAATTCGAGAATACACATGACTCATTTCCTGTGAACTTAACCTTACTTAGTCGTGAAAAAAATATACCAATGAAAAAAATCCTTAAACTTGTTATTCTCCCAAGTATATCAAAAAATATTTTAAGCTTATCTGAAACTAGAGGTACTTCTTCAAGATTAGGAAGAGATTCAAGTATTTTTTTTTAGCTATATTTGAGCGTATAATAAAAATAGTTTTATCGCCTAATACGTTGTCTAGAATAATTTACTAAGTTTTTTTTGTATTCAAGTTCTTACTGGAATAAATTCAACGGTCAGTTTGACAATTGCCTTAGTCAATTTGTCTTCCTAGAATTTTACTTTTTTTAATTTTCTTTAACAAGTCTTTTCGTATTGAGTACATTGTTTCTTAGTGAAGCCTCCGTTACATGGAGTTTTCGATCGGCAATCCCCATCAGTTGGCTAAGGTTGTCAGGGTGTGGTGCCCCATATGACCTAGACTCAAGATTCTCACAAGTAACATTTTCTTGTGCTCCTTTCACATAGTTCATGGTCAAACTCGAGATTGGTGATAATTTTTCCTCTTTTAGCTCTTAATCATGCGAGTAGCCTTGCAGCGTGAAATTTTTTAGAATATATTTCGCCTATTATTTATTTTTAGGAATAAACTTATTCTTAGGCAATTGTCTCCCTTGTAGTAAACTATTCCTAACATAAATGTTAAATTTTTCTTATACTGAGCAAAAATCTATTGAGGGTATTAATTGTAAAACCACAGTGAAGTGCGCATTTTCAAAATATGTCAAGTTAACTTAAATTAGTCGCTAATAAAAAGATAGTAAATCTATGTTAAGATATTTAAAAATACTCTAGTGTATACTTGGTATAATTTCAAATTTTAGGTTTTTTCATAATATTTATGCCAAAGTAAATTCAGTTTAAGTGTTAGAAAATTCGTCAAAAATATATCATAAATTGTCAAAGTGCAATTATTTCACTTTTCTTTAAAAAACATTTAAAGAAATGTTTTCCTACCCCTAAACTTAAATAAAACATTGCCCTCAATGTTTGAGATCATAAAAAAAATAGAGGAATAAAAACTAGAATTTCTCACCTGAATGTGTAATGAGTTCTCCCAAGAAGCACGAAGTTTACTGTCTTCGGCCAGATGAATGTACCCCCAAACTTAAAATTTTCAATATGACTGGAAGGGTACAATGTTGAACAGGTGATGTCCTATCCTGGTTGCAAATTCTCTTTTAAAAACTAGATAACACATGAATAGCGATCCTTAATATTATCCATTAATTGGGTAAATATATTCTGTAAAAACCAGAGAGAGTTTAAAACTAATTCTCTATGAAAAAGATTTTTTCCAAAAACTTTTCCTATCAATTGATGATTCCAAGTTGAAAATCTTAGACAAATCAAGAAAAACCATTTTCTCCAAGATAAAGCAAATACATACCCAGGGAACATATTTTCCTTTTCAATTTTCAATACAATCATATGATTACCACATGTTGCAGTAAATAAGAAGATTGGTATACAAGTATTCATCCCCGAAAATGTACTAGATTCAAAACTCGATTTTCCTGGAAAGAAATTTTCTTTGAAAATTTTCCAAACCCCCATGTTATCGTTGATATTCCAAAAAATGTGATAGGTGGTTATGACAAAGCAAGTCCGTGAGGCATCCCAAAATTTATAATTTTTCAAAAAGATGTTTTCTTTTAGTAGAAGAAAAACTATATAGCATATTTGTGGATGTGGGGATCGGGGAACAATTAACTCTATCAAACAGTTAAAATTTATGTGCCTAAAATCACAACTTATCTCAAGGGACTCATCCTGACCATTGACGTGGATATTCATTGGCTTAGGGACATGGCCAAGTTGAAACATATTTTCAGATGCTAATGATTGTGCCATTTCACGAACCTCAGGATCCTCAAAATAATTTAAACATTCATTAACATAAATACAACAAGAATTATCCCCGTACAAGTCCTCAAAAACATTTATGGTCATGGTACCCCCATAAGGCTCGTGAAATAAAGATACAGGCATTGGTATAGGTGTGGTTGGTGAATGAGTAACCAAAACAGAATCAACCCCCAATAATAGTGGTATATCCTATAAAAAAGAGTCGTCTACCCACTGGTTTTCAACATTGTAATTTGTGTCAGGTTGACGTGGCTCAAGGCAAGGCTGAGGTGACTCATAAGGAGACTGAGAAGGAAATGACAAGTTGATAGCATCTGCAACATGTTCGGCAATTTCTAATTTCTTGATTTTGATACAAATATCATCATCTACAAATTCCTCGCATATTTTATCTCGTCATCATCATTGCCACAAAAATCATTAGAGGAGAGGGAAAAATATTCAGTCTCGGTCATAGTTTCCTCGAAACAATTTATTGGGTTAATAAATAAAATTATGGATGGTGACATCGGTGGTTGAATGCTAAGAGCTGAATTTAGAGGTGATTGAGAAAGAATTATATTAGACATGATAACTACTTCTTCAAGATCTTCTTGTGACATAGGATCGTCGTCCTTAAAATGTTCATCTTCTAAATATGTCTCGCAATATGGTATCCCTTCACCCTACGGAGAAAATATTCCTTGATTACGCTTGAATTCATCCATTTCTAAATTACTAGAGGATTTAACTTCGGATTGGTCTTCTTCATTGCTTAGATATTTTTCATGCTCTATTTCACTCCACGTAGTTGACAACTTAGTTATCTGAGTCTCTAATCTAGAGATAGATTGGGTCGTAAAATTTTGATTCACCAATGTCTGTTGTTAAAATTGCATCATTTGTTACTGAAATTGCAGCGCTTATTTTGGTCTTTCCATTGATTGTTTTTCGCTTTCCATTGATTGTTACATAAAGAGAGTAAGGGTATATTACAAAGATGGTTTGGGTGGAGTGGGTGGGAACTATTTGGATGATTAGACGAACTAATGGGCCTGCATATATGAATAAGATTGGAAATGTTCCACGTATTGATAATTTTGGTAATCCCATGATTAAAAATAATTTTGAGGTTGTTGCGGGATGTCGAATTGTGAGTTGTATGGATTCCAATTTTCTTGCATGTATGGCATTTCTAAATAAAAGCAACACCCAATGCAATAAATAACCAATCAAGCCTAAACTCTAGCACATCAATATTTTTTAGAAGTAATAATTAGGTCTCCCCTATATTCTTATGTGTTCAAGATGAGTAGGATGGCAAAAGGTTTTGGTTCCAATACTTCCCTGCGTCACTATACTAGTACCAGCTTAAAGTAGATGTTCAGTCCTCACGCCCGAGCGAGTCGCCTTATCGTACATCATTACTCAGAATGGTGACATCGCAAACCTACAACCAGCATTGCACGGCGCTAGGCTGGGGGCGTATCCTATGAACCCATGTTTATACCCCTGTCTGGTACTCCTATCTGTTGGGTGATGAAATCCCACGGGAATCTTGCTACTCTTTTTTATTAATAGTTATTTTGAGGTCCGGGACGTTCAATTTTTGTGTGATACGAGTTTCTTCGTATCTCTAATGGGTGGTCCCACTTGTAGGAGAGCTTTTTGGGTGATGAAATCCCGCAAGTCTCTAACAATTTTTATCTTTACTAATGTTGGAATGGAAAAGAATATTAAACACAACAATAGGTCAATCCAACTACAGCAATTTTTTTATTAGAGCATCGTGTATTTGCACAGTCCATACGACTTTATATGTCTTAGTGCCAGGGCGGAGCAGATATGTACCCCTTCTAGATGTCAAGTTTAAAGAAGTACCAACCTACGGGGAGTGTTTCTCGGTGTAGCTGTAGCCGCCCCTTCACTTAAGGGGCGAAAGAAGGAAGTGTCCCTTTACTTAGGCCGCACAAGAAGGATGGATTTGATGATGTTTTTAGCTTTGCGTATTTTCCATCTCGTTTCTAACTTTGTGACTATCCCGCAAAACAAGAGAAAAAGTATTAGTGAACTTGAGACAACAATATTAATTCAATTTCAAAGTTTATTGTAGTCTATGATGTCCTGATTTTCAAATACGCATATCTTTCAGCTCGGTTGTGAGAAATAATTAAATATTATCAATTTGGAAAGATAATTCAGAACGGAAAGACATTCAAGAAGGAAGATTTCGAGAATTTAGCTTCCCTGCTACTCAAAACAAGATACTAATGAACACGGCATCCTTTACAGAGACTGTTTTTTCAAAAGGCTGTAACTCACAAACGACTTAACAAAAAAATATGATCTATAACAATTCGGAAAGGGTTTCAAATTATCTAAAACTTTTGTAGCAAACGTATTTCCTAACTGTGAAGTATAGATGATAAAAAATGGTTAAACATTCAGGGACAAACTTTACAACTACTGTAGCGCCAAGAGAGTTTGAGCCAATCACTCAATCACTTTGTTTCCGGATCCAAAAAAAAGAATAGAAAAAGAAAAAGAAAAGAAAAACAAGAAAAAGAAAAGAATAGCAAGAAAGAAAAATTGGCTTAAAATAAAACAAATCAAAAATTAAACGCAACTTTGCAAGCCCCCGGCTACAGCGCCAAAAACTTGATCGATTATAAACCGACGTCTTAAAAAACCCGAAAGTGCACGATATACCGTTAAGTACAAGGGTAAGTGGGGTTGTATCCCAAGAGACTTGTGGTGCAAATTACACTTCAAGCTACTAGTTTTATCCAATAACAACGAGTTTGTGTAGGTTTTAAAATAAAAAGAAGAAAGAAACAAATTACAAGATAAATTGGAGTGGAAACAAAGGCATCGATTCCACTCCACCTTTTGTAACCATTTAGATAGCATAAATAATTAAAGTAAATTACTAGTTCCCGTATCGCATATCCTTGGTCGGGCATATGCAATACATCAAAATATACAAGAGATTTAGTAATTGGGAACTACCCATAAACCAACTTACTCAACCATGGTCTGATTGATATGTATGGATTATGTTCTCTTCTCCTTGTTCTTAACCTATCTTGTTATGGTCCAACAAGATGGTTAAATAGATTTATTATTCATCCTAATCCTAGCTATGGTCAAGCATAGGATGAAGGAATACGAATTTGCAATATTTCAGGATAAAGAGAAAGTAATTACTCTAACTAAGCTACACAATCTACACTAATGCTACATTGGGTGTAGCTTCCTCTAGCCTTGGCTAAGAAGATTAGATACTTATCCCTTTGATCATTGCCATACTACTATTACTACGATAAAATTAAAAGACAAGAACAAGAGAAGAACAAGAACTTTATTGCTTATTAAACTTTGATTTACACTCTCCAAGATGCTCTCTTATGGGTGGAATTCCCCTCCTTTTTATAGAGTATAGGAAGGGTTACTAAATATCACCATTAATATAAAATCTCCTGAACAATGCCTAAAATTATGCATAGATATTATAACTCATGAGAATAGTATCTATATCTAATTCTCTTCAATTGGCTTCCATGCATGGGCCTTTGGTTGACAACTTCAAATTAGAATCATTGTTGGAGTGCATCACCCTTGTTCTTCGTTAAAAACTGAAAAAAATGTATGACTTGTTTATCATGTGACCGATTTCTATAAATACAAACAAAATCACTATTAGTGTCACATTTAATTAATAAATGACTAGGTTGATATAAATTTAGGAGTTGTACACTTAAATATTACGTATATATCACTCATCAGTAGCTTACATTCTTCCACCAGACCCTTTGAGACAATCATATTGAATTTTACCTCATCTCCCAACTATGTCTCTTGCAAATCAGATTCTTCGACGGTCAGTTTTTACCCCAACAGCGATAATAATCTTCCCAAAAGGTAACTTTGCAGTTTATGTTGGTGAAAATAAAAAGAAGCGGTTTGTGCTTCCAATATCTTACTTGAATCACTCTTCATTCCAAGGCTTGCTAATTCAGGCAGAAGAAGAGTTTGGTTTTAATCATCGTATGGGTGGCCTAACAATTCCATGGAACGAAGATACCTTCATCAATTTGATTTGTCAATTGAATAACTCATAAAGCGACGATGAAAGATATCATTCAGGAAAGAATGGCACACATGGCCAAAGTTGATATGTTTTGGCTGAGAGCTGAAGACATCAGTCCATATTTGGGATTCTTTGCCTAATCATGAGGCTGCCATTTTGATCGAATCATACTGACCATGGACAAAGACACTGACATAGCAACGAGTTTTGAAAGAAGAAATTATCTAGTAGATAAACACCGTGTATATTTAGTTTTGTAAAGGATTGGGGGGAGAAAAAATAAACTCCCAATAGAAACATCATTTGGTAGAAGCTATTGGTTTTCATCATATCTTCTTCTTATGGGGACTGCATTGCACAAATATATGGTTTTACCGCCTTTCCCCTTCTTATAATATGCTTGGAACTTTTGATTGACTGCAATGTATTTCCTTCCAAATTAGCATGTTTGTATATCTTCACTACATACCATTCTTCTTAAGTCTGTGGCAGAGTACACTACATAGATTACACTTGAATATGGAGAACCTGGATGATAAAAATGTTCATATTTTCTTGGATATGGAGAAGATTCGGCTGAGAAAATTTCAAACAGAAAAAACTATTGGGAAAATTTAGATAAAAAAACTTCAGTGAGAAGCCACTTTGGGTCTCCAATCACAATACCATCAAAGTCCCCATTTTTACCAGCATAGTAGCATGCAAGTGTTTGGTGTACAGTAGGTACAGAAGGGGTAGTCGTCCATGTGATGATGCTGGTCAATAGAAGGTGTATAACCATTGTAGGGCTGTCAATGGACCGGATCGGGCTAGGATCATGGTCGATCCTGACCCAATCCATTAAGGAATACAACGATCCTGACCCAATCTGTGATCCTAAAGGATTACTAATTTTACGATCCTGACCCGATCCTTTAAGGATCTCGGTGATCCTTACCCGACCCGATCTTATCCGTTAAGCTTTGATTTTTGGCAAACAACATATAAGTTGAGAATGAGTACAAACAAAAAGATGTATTATATTTGCAATTTTGCATATATTATATCCATGTAAAATATAGAGTTAGAGACTCATTTTGTACATAACCAAAATCTATGAGCTCTTAAAACATGGCAACAAATTCACAGAACTTTAAAATTTTGAGCATCCATAGGACTTCAAAATGTGAAGCATGAGCATCCATAGAACTTCAAAATCATGTAACCTGTTTGTAAATAAAATCAAGTTGTAGTTACAGGATGAAGTGGGGGCGTTATGAGAATTGAGATTGAGAGTTGAGAGATAAGAGCCCTAGTTTGGTGACTACTAATTAATCATCTATGAATCATAATTTCATATTACTTAAAGTCTTAAATACCCTTAACGGATTGGATTTTTAACGGATCGGGTCAGGGTGAATCCTAACCCGATCTGCCAACTAAAGGGTAGGATCACTAACGGATCGGGTCGTGGAGGATCAATTTTTTTCCGATCCTGATCCTTTGTTAACGGATCGGACCGGATCGGATACCGGGTCAAATCCTACCCATTGATAGCCCTAAGCCACTGGTTTATTTTCTGAAATGAAGTTAGTTGCGAAAAGACCTCGACCCACGGTTTGTTAATTTACAGACATAACTCATCGGTCATGACATGGTTTTGTTTTCTAGCATAAGATTTATTGGGTGGACGCTCTACTAATGTTCTACTATTTATACGATAAATGACAAGTTAGGTCCCTTGAAGCTTCAGATATGTATTGTTTCCAACTAATAATGTGATCCAATATTGCGAGTTAGAAGATCTTTAGTTTATATCCTTTTGTCAATCATAGAGTACAGAAAAACTGGTGAAGTCTCTATTTGCCCCCTCACATGCGCACACATCCTTTTCCAACTATCAACCACAAAATTAAAGTCTGCCAAGATTACAAATATAACCAAGGTCACCTTATTTGTCAACTACTCTTTCATGTGTGATGTTCATATGTTGAGTATAGTAGTACAGTTGTATAAATAATAAAATTTCACTGTCATTATTAAAATGAATGACAGTGATCAAGTTACATGTACGGATATACCAAATAAGAAGATGATAAGTCAGCATTATGACTAAATATTTAGGATAGTGAAATTAAGAAGATTTATGACGTAAACTCTCAACGCGGAACCTAAATCGAAAAGTCTTTTACGCTAAAACTAAATTAGGGCTAAACCTTGAACTTTATTTAATCACAACTAAGAAATAAACTTAAGCCACCCTCTCCTTATATTGGCCTCAACCTTAATCCTCCTACAATAGCAAGTCCCATACCTCTCCAAATTATAATATAATTAGACTTTAAAATAAAAACATCTCCAATAGTTAAACCCTTAATCATAATAAACTAAAATAAGAAGACCGTCAACGAGTGGACGACATGCACTAGGAGATGTTCACATCAAACCCTCCGTCTTCGGAAAATTTCAACCACAAAATTAAAGCGGGCGTGCTCTTGACGAAGCTCGTGCTACCTTGGTAACACCTTCAAAGTCATCAAACTCATCTTACATGTCAAAATCAACAATTCCATACGCCTTAGGCTTTAACCCCCGGATCCTACCTCGAAACTTGTCATATCCAACCGATGTACCAATTGATGTTGCGACAGTGTTTTCACAACTTTTCCTTAAACCATAACCTAGCAAACAACATGCTCTAAAAATTACTTGTGATTGATGTAGTTTTCGTGTCGCTTTACTTGCAAAACGAGCTTCAAAGTCCTTCCAAGTTAGATCAATAAACACCGATAAATCTATAAATTTGAACTTTTCATCTTCTAAAAAGTCATCATAATCCCGCCTCTTATCAGTTAAAGATCCCAAGTACTCGTAGTCATCCGAGTACTCGTCATATACGGGGGTAATCTTCCATCATCAAAATATGGTTGGTGAGCGTCACAAACAACATCAAATATCGGAGAGAAATTTTTACCTCTTAACTAAAAAGATTTTTTTTTTATTGACCGTCACTTCCAGTTTTCAGAATGTTCCTTTAATTCTTTCTATCGACGCTTCGATACGCTCAACACATGGTTCAAGACTAGGTGGTCTCTCCATTGAGATCGTACTCGCCATAGAGAAGGGAAAAAAATATGATTGAACATGAAACGAACAGAAGAACAAAAAAAAATTATGTTTTATTTACCAGAAAGCACTGTAGCAGACGACACAAAATCACTGTAGCAGTTGCTGGGAAAACACTGCAGCATAAACAGGAATCTCTGTAGCATACACCAAAAATCACTGTAGCAGACTCAGAAAAAACACTGTAGCAGTGCATGGAAAAAATAAATATCTTCCGAACTGTTTCCTAGAGTTTCAAATCACGAATCAAGATAGAATCGCCCTAAGAAACACCGTGAAAACCCAAGAATTAATCTCGCTCTGACACCAATTTGATGTAAACTCTCAAAGCGAATGCTAAATCGAGAAGTCTTTTACGCTAAAATCAACCTTAAACTAAATTAAGGCTAAACCTTGAACTTTATTCAATCACAACTAATAAATAAACTTACACCACCCTCTCTTTGTATATAGGCCTCAACCCTAATCCTCCACAATAGCAAGTCCAATACCTCTCCAAATTAAAATATAATTAGACTTTAAAATAAAAACATCTCTAATAGTTAAGTCCTTAATCTTAATAATCTAAAATAAGAAGACCGTCAACGAGTGTCGACATGCACTAGGAGATGTTCACATCAATTTCAGTGAGCTTTATTTTTCTTCTTCTGCTAATGGTAGGAAAAAGTCTGTATTATTGAAAATTGTATGATGTTCATTACAAACAAGAGAGAAAAGCAATGGAAATATATCTGATTGTCATGACAATGATAAAAAAACTTTATTTATTAATTCATTCTCGGTTTAGTTATCCGTGTCTGCTAATACGTTGAAATGAATGTTACCCTAGGAAGTATGCCACGATGTCATAATTGATTCTATACTGTTTTAACATAATGAGAAGGAAAGAAATGAAGAAGAACAAACCAATAGATATGAAGAAAACCTTGGTGATCAATTTGGAAATGCAAGGATTTTATAAACAACATTTGTTGCACAGGGAATTTTTCTTTTACTCCCAGCTGATCCTTTAAAAACTAAGTTTACACTGTTCATGTCATTTGACAGATAAATACGAAGGATTGGTTTCAATGAGCTCAAGCATCGATCAGCCTGCTTTCCTTTCAGCATTACAATGTAGCTTTCTTTGTCCTCCCAGTTCAGTAAGCTGGGACTTAATCACCAGCTTCATGGTTGTGGACCTTTTGGAGGAGATAATCGGCCAATGGAACATCAGCTCTGAATGCGTATCACATCCAAACATATCGACCTGAGTTTCATGTTCTTGTAGGTTAATCTTTGTTTCTTGCGTCATTTCTTATTCAAATGGCAAGTCAGATTGACAAAGGTTTCTTCATTGCAGGGAATTGTTATACCGCCCGTTGGATGGTTGAACCCAAACTCTTCCTCCACTTGGTTTAGCAAGCTCTGAAACAAAGGATGGTTCAGGTAAGATATTGGAACCACAAATCTCTTCTTCTGACTCTCTCCAATATAAACAGCCCAATGACCTTTGGGGACATTGGCTGCCACTGATGGAGCGAAAAGTGACCGTTGGAGAATCTGTTTTGCTTGAGAAATCATTGGAAGACGGATACCCATGGTAACTTTGTAAAATTTTGAAGATCAAGAAATCGAAGGGGCACTTTTATGGAATAAGGAAAACCTTGATAAAAATGTCTTCTTTTTGATGGCTTGGTATGAAATGATATCTTAAGATGTGGTTATATATAGAGATCTCAAGGAGTGTATACCCACTGGCTTATCCTCGGCATAATTATTGGCGAGGAGAGTTAGATAGTTGTGTCTGCTGAAGGCCATATAGTATTAAGAATAATCACATGGTTTTGCCTTCGGACTCAACATAAATACAATTGCAATAACTCTTGATGTTAAGTTCTGTTTTTGATCAGCTAACCTTTCTTTTAAGTTTCTTTCAGTAATCAGCAAGATATCTTTGAGATCATTATGCAAGTATATCGCCAAGGTCCCCACTAATACCAACATGGTCGCATGGATGGCTATTCTTCCGAGACCTAATATACTGGAACACTAATGTTGATATATGTATGTATCAGTAGGGACCTTGTTGCTGTTGGTATATTTAGGCAAATAATTGAAGGATTCTTTGTGCAGAAATGGAAATCTTGAGTACAGAGTGGTTGGTAGCTGTTTTACTTGCCTAATACAAGTATTGAGAAGACAGCCATGTGTAACCTAATGATATGTTTCCTTGCAGACACCTTTGTGTAAGCTCCCCTCTCTAATAGCTGTGCTCAGGATAAGCCAATGCGTACACACCCTTTGAGCCCCCATCCTCTCTTTATTTATATACCGTCCATACTTAGAGCATCTCATTTCATTCCAAGCCTTTACCTGCAATATTTGAAATCTCACCATTTTTGGTGCAATATGGCACGCGCTAGCGCGTGTGAACACATTATTTGTAATAATTAAATTGGATTTGAGCGTAATTTTGTGATATATTAAGGTTTACCTTTTCTTTGCTTAGGAATACCATATTATGCCCGCATTTTTAACTAAAATTATATGCCGGATAATACTCGTCATTGGATATAGTCTTTGCAATAAAATGTTAACTGGATATTAATCAATTTTGATCAAATAAACTTGTACTAATTTTTATTATTTCTTGAGGTACCTTGAATGATGTTCTCATTTGCACATTGTTAACTCTATTCTTACTAAGGTTAAAGAATCTTTGAGCGAATTGAACGAAAGCTTACGAACTATTGTGATCTTCCTATCCAAGTGAAATCACATAGTGTGTCAGTTCTATATATAGGATAACAGAGACAACTATCAAATGAATTAAATGTAATTAGTATTATAATTTTTAATTTTGAAATAAATCTATCTAATTTGGATTAATTTTTTTAATATAGCTTCGTGCGTTGACTTTTATTCTTATCGTTTTCCTCATATTAATAGAGGTTGGGCCATTTTTATTCTCTTAAATTGATTTGTGCCCATCTCTAAACATTTCGATGGGCTCAAATTAACGATTAGCCGTCAAATCCAGTACGTTTGGTCACGTAACCTATTACCGACAATTGGGTGTCCTTCTAGAGATTCACATAAATTTGCCTACTGCCTGCCCTCACCCATTGAGGCATAACCAAACTCAAACTCAAACCTACTACTTCCAATGTTGAAACGTGTATTAAATTTGAACAATTATTTTTTCACAACCTCCCTTTTTTTTGGTAAATCTTTATTAGAATTCAAGTCGACGTTGTGCAATTATTGCCATCACAATGTTATCAGATAATCAGATAATCAAATATTGCATCACAATGTTAACTTGAGATAATTAATCAAACCCAGAGTACTTTTCATGTAATTATATACTCGCGTGCAAACGCGTTATTTTTGAGAATAAGATGGGGTTTTGTATTATCTTTTGAAATATAAATATAATCAATTTCACGTTGGGTAAACTCTAGAATGTTGAAGGGAATTTGATTTGAGTCTCCCCCTTAGAACCAAATATATATTGGGTAAATAACGTGAGGAATCTGATGTCCTCTAGTTCCATTGGCTACTTGTGTTTCAAAATGGCACCAATGTATTAGAAAGCTGAGTGTAATAAGAATTTCAACATGAGTTGCCATGAGAGGAATGTTGAAGGGTATCACTTGTTCTGAATGCTAACATGTATGCTAAAAATATCTACACATTTAGTCAATTTCAAGAATATCTATAAAGCGTTATGTGATGAGTTGTACTATGCTACTTGTATGATCTCTATTTACCTTCTAGTCTCTGGATGCCTGATTGATCAGGTGAAGGTCTTAAGTGCAACTCCTAATTTCAGGTGAAGGTTTCAGGTGATCTAACTATTTATAAGGGCTTAGTAGAACCCCTAAAGATCACTGTAAGACGTAAAAGGCAGTTCTGACTCTCTCTACCATTGGGTTAGCACTTTAAGTGCGATATTGCTAATACGTTGTCTCTATGTATTTTATCGTACATACTTATTTTCTAGCAGGAGCCATAAACTTGCATTCATGTCATTAGTTTAGTTCTACTTTTACATTCACGTGTAAGTGAATCCTTAGCTGACAAAAGGCTATGTTAGAGTGCAGAAGCGAGCAAAGCTGAAGGTGGCACCCCATATATCACCATGGAGCTTAGAGTAGAGAAAGCTCTCAAAGCTATATACGTTAGTTGCTTTGATAAAGACCCCATAGAAGAAGATGATGAGAGAGTACTTTGTGTCATGCTTCGTGCAGTATTCCCAACTGTTGGACAATCTGAGATAGATAGAATTGTTAGTGAGAAGGCAAAGAAAGTGGCTGAAGGTGGCGAGGAAGACAGATATCCAGTGATCTTCAATTCCTGCAACAAAATAACAGTGAAAATTAAGAAACAGACCCAACCCTCTTTGGTGTAAATTGTAAGTTAATGTATGCTTGTGACTTAATTAAAATTATTTGTAGTTATTCACGGTATTGTAGTGATGGTGAAGCTCTTATATTTTCTAATTATGGTAGTTTTTATAAGATTTCATAAGGATACAAGTTAACGTAGAGATATATCTGAAAACTCTGCCATCTTCTGTTTCACTGCATCAACTGTCTTTAAAATTTTGGAGAGATGTAACCAAAAAAAAGACATAATATGGAGTGAGATAGAGTGTATTTAGAGAGAACCTATACAAGAAATTTTGGAGAGTTCGATTTTTTTTTACAGATCACAGAGATGATTGCAAAATAAGATTCTTTCAGCTCGAAACATTTCATACAAGACTTCTTTTTAGTTTGTTATATTTAGTTTTTGACATCAAACAGTAGGCTTTTACAGAATTCGTCCTTGACATTCTATAAATTGTAAAGGTTTGATCACGGTAATTAACAGTTGATCTAAAACATGGTACCATTCTCATTTCATAGTAGAATACTATTTTGTTCAGGACACACACAGTAGAGACCATGCAACTAGTCATGTTCCATCAAATGCGAGTAACATACGTAACTGCCATAACGAATAAACTGTACTAAGCTTATACACACTTACTGCCATAGTGAATAAATTGTATAAAGCTTATACAGGTAAAAGTAACAAAGACAACAACATAACATTCCCAAATACCCGTTTTGACTAAGCTTAACACTACGTACCATCTTTTCCTCCTACACTCACTTTGATCCAAACATATTTATGTGTTCTTTACTTTGATTCTCAAATTTCAGGCTACTTGTAACGTTTTAGGATGAATCGGCTTTTTACTCTCATCACATTGCTCCACCTCTACCCAATTGATAACCTTAAGAATAAGAGACTAGGGGATTTTTCGAGCATCATTAGCTACAGGTCCCGTCGGTTTCTTCAACCCCTTTTTTAGGGCATCCATCAAAAACTCCATAAACCAGTTTCCAGCTTCCAACTTGATATGTTTACCCAATTTAATTGTGCTGCTAAAACAACTAGTAGTTGGTTTTTCATTCTCATCATTTTCAAAAATAATTTCAAGTGGAAGCTTTACAAATGGAGTCGATAGTCCTTTTCTAGTTGTAGACCTCAAATGCTTCCCGAGGTTAGTTTTCTGATCATTTTGTTCTAAGGTTGCTATGACCGACTTTTGCAGCACTGGTCTTCTTTTCAATGAATTAAACTCAGATTGATTGTTTTGGTTAAAAACTTCCTATAAATTAGAGGGATTATCTTTCTCTTGTTTCTTCAATGGGGTTCGTGCATGTAGCCGCTTAAACTGACTCCAAATTACTTATTGCTTCCACAATATATTTATGGAACTCCAGGAACTGATCAAAGCAAGCACTTGGAGCATTTGCTCTCGCTGATCAGCTTAAATCTGAGAAGGTTCTGTAACGAACACTACCCCAAAACAGTCAATTTGCCACAATTTTTTTTTTCTTTTTTGCCACAGATATTATCTGTAGTTTATTAGACACAGATTTTATATGTGGCAAATAAATTAGAGCCTGTGGTTTTTTTTTCTTTTCTAATTTGGCTATAATTTTTGGTTTCCCTCCAATATTTTTATTTTCTCTCTTGGAGTCTATTTGCTCACTTGCTAAATCCGAAACCGAGGGAAGAGAAACTGAGGAAGAGAAACAGAGGGAAGAGCAATTTACAAACTGAAATCGAGAAGAGGAGGGAAGAGAAACAGAGGGAAGAGAACTCAAAATCCCCACACACTTGATCTCAAAATCCCTGTAAACTGCAGAATTGTCTCTACTAGTAACTAACTGATATCCCCTTTTGCTTATTTCACATTTCAAGTGATTAATTTGATGTGTTCTCTATTGGGTTTGTGTAATTATTGGGTTTTGTTAGGTGGGGTTTGGATTATGAAGGATTTATTTGTATATTAGCAATGGGGTTTCGATAATTTTTAAGTTTATGTTTATATATTTGTCTTGGGGTCTTGTTTATTTGAATTTATGTGTATATATTTGTCATGGGGTTTTGCTTATTTGAATTTTATGTGTATATTTGTCATGGGGTTTGGATTATTTGAAGTTTTGCATGTATATTTGTCATGGGGTTTGGTTAATTTCGAGGTTAGATGTATATTGTCTATCATGGGGTTTGGATTTTCGAGAATTTTTTGGGTACTGCTAGCATGAGGTTTTGATATTGTTTATTTATGTGTTTTTTGGTATTTTGTAGGTGTGGATATTAGGACAGCAAAGGTGTGTGAATCTGGGTTCTATAATTATATAGGTGAGAATGTGTTTTACACTTTAAAAAGAAGAAAATTTCCATGTCGTTCTGATTACTACTGGGCTTCTGTCTTCAAGGTATAATCTCTTTTAACATACAAGATTCATTCTGCTTCAAATAATGTTATGCTTATTTTGTTCAATGTTTGTGACATTTAGTTTTGAAGTAGTGGTTTAGGATTTCAATAGATTATTTCGCTTAAATGAGCACTCCTATTCTTGGATAAGTACTGTAGTTTATGATAGTTTTTTTGCTATTGCATTATATGGTGGGGGAGAAAGACAATTCTAAGGGGTACTCTCAAACTCTGTATAGTAAGTTAGTAACTTAAATACCAAAGAAGTCAATTCAGCCATTTTTCCTGATCATCTTACTCCTCTATGTCTCTTTAGGAAAAAATGGTGGTCAAAGTGTGAAATGAAAATTTCACTGTTTTTATCTAATATCATTTCTATCATTTCCATATTCATTTGAGGCCTTCAACTCCATATTTATTTCTTACCCATTATTTATTGTCAATAAATATGAAGTTTACATACACCCATCTGCACCATTTTCATATTTTCTTGTCCTTTTGAGTCCTTCACCAAAAATTCCCTGTCAAGAGTATTGCATGCCCAAACCATCTTTGGAGGCAATATTATCTCTAAATAACTTGAAAATCCTTGTCTAGCCATTATTATTCTAACAGTAGTAATAGCCCGAACTGCTATAATGTATGACCCTAATGTAAAGATGGTCTGTGAATGTTGTCTCAGGGAGTTTAAAATCTCTATTTGATCTTTCTCCGAAGCACTAGTCAATATTCAAGTTTTATGTAACCACTCTATTAGCCTTAGTTTATGTATTAGAATTTTCGGTCTTCTCTGATAAAACTGTTTCCAGATTCTGTTCACCCTCATTAGAAGTTTCCGTCATCAATGTTGCATTTTGATCATGACTATCCATTCCATGTTGTTGAGATGAAATAGAAGTTTCTGAAGTTCCTGTTTCTCAATGAGTGGCTTCTAAATTCTCTGTGGCTGAACTATTCTTATATTCTTGTTGATTACTTAGTTCTGTCACTACTGAATTGGAATTGGATATATTACTTGGTTCTGCACCCTTTATCTCATTCTCCGCGACATTTGCAGATGAGTTGTTCTGAACGGTTTCACCATCACCAGACACCTTTGGGAGTGAATCATTTGTATTGGAAGTGACATCCTCACTGCAGTTAGTTTTATTTTCATGCTGAAACTCAACATTTTATGTTTTTTCTACCTTCTGTTCCTCACTTGAGGTTACTGAACCTTGATTTTCATCCTCAGTAGTTGTAAGTTGGGTCTCCCGAGCTACGGCATTGGAAGCATCATCCCCTTTGTAATGCTCCTCTCGGGCCTCTTGAGTATTCTTCAAATGCTTCTTCTTCTTCACCACCTTTCTTATTCTCAATTTTCACTTGAGGATTGAGGTCCTTCCTCCCAAGTTTTAAGATCTATGTTTAATTTTTGCTCGAGAGTTTGATTTTGATTAAAGAAACTTCATTCATCAAAGAAACACAAACTTCTTTCTTCTAACTCACTTTATTAGTTTTCCTGTGTTAATCCTCATTATATTTAACACAGAGGGGGTTTACTTGAAATATTCTATACATATGCATAGGTACAATATATATTACTTACATAGAGCATGGGTAAATAAGTTACTCTATTGATTTTTTGTTCTTGAGCATTAGCAGGGTTGACATTGTTTTCTTTATTTTAAGCAGTTCTTGGAGGTCATTAAGCTGGAGAACATTGGTCACTATCCAGAAGACTCGATTATGTCTAGAGACATGTTTCTATTGCAAGTAAGTGCCCATTCTTTCTTCTTTCTTGTGGCACACAAATATTAACCGACCATACGCTTAAAAGCACTATGTTCATGCCGCTTTAGTATAGAACTTCTTTGACAAAGTTGTCAAACCTTTGTTCTCTATATAAATTTATAAGATTAATATATTTTCTCAACAAAAAGTAAAATGTATACTACTAATTCAAAAGTAGATACTGATATTTTTATGTTTTTTATCCTCGTCTTATGGCCTTAGAATTAATTTATGGGTCAACTCCCATAAGTTTGGGGCCCCACCCCATATATATATATATATATATATATTTGGAGTGTTCTATTAATTATTTAGGTAAATATATATGTAAACTGCTATTGTGCGTGCTACAAGGTCTACCTTTTCCAACGAGATTTTATGAATTTTAGAGAATAGATTCATACTGTTGGTATACCTTATGACTTCACCAAAGACCTGACCTGTATATTCCTATAACGAGTCCAGATATGCCTGTCAGTTTTGTACCCTGTCGAACAAGTTTGCTAATGATTTACTTTGATTTAGTTTTTAGTCAGACTGGTGTATTAACTATGTGCCTATTGTTTCTCTGTACTATGTATCCACAGGCCTGTAGTGGAATGGATGACAATTTTGTTGGCACCTGTGCTGAACTTATCTTTGAACCCATTGATTCAACTTTTGCTGATGATGCACCTCTCTTACCCTCTGGTTTTCGCATTCTTCCTGTTGACTTTACGGTGGTAAGTCCTTTATTTGAGACATGCATTGTCGGAGCTTCTATTTGATGTACATTTTCTATTAGTTGAACATCCTTCCAACTTGTACATGAAATAATATTTTATCCTTAAACCTTGTTATCTGAAGGAAACTGTAATCGCCATATGTATTGTAACTCTAACATTCGATGGTATAATAGGGAAAGTAGTAGTTAACATACCCCTTATATTACCTTCTGCTCTTTTAAGGTTGATGACATGAGTCAGTATGAACACAATGCAGGATGCCTCCAGTCCTAACAGGACACTTGATCTTGCTTCAGCTCTTGAGATTGGGCCAACGGGAAATAGGGCAGCTGGTGATAACTCTGGAAATTGTGCAAGCATGAGATCTGTTATGACATTAGCATTCCAATTTGCATTTGAAAGCCATCTGCAAGAGAATGTAGCATCCATGGCTAGGCAATATATTCACTGCATTATATCATTTGTTCAGAGGGTGACACTAGCTCTCTCACCTTCCCTGCTCAATTCTCACTCTGGTCTTCGGGTACCTGTAGGCAGCCATGAATCACACACTCTTGCTCGTTGGATTTTTCATAGCTACATGTGGGATAAATGTTGCTAGCAATCTATATTGTCAATTTCCCAACTTTTTCTTCAAAGAAAGAACTACTAGAAAATGATATATCAATAATGTACAGTAACTACATTAATTCTGAACCATC
This sequence comes from Kingdonia uniflora, assembly GCA_014058105.1. Lineage (NCBI taxonomy): Eukaryota > Viridiplantae > Streptophyta > Magnoliopsida > Ranunculales > Circaeasteraceae > Kingdonia > Kingdonia uniflora. The sequence goes on along the minus strand of JACGCM010002142.1, from coordinate 765,925 downwards.
TTACCTATTATTGCTGAAATAGTTAGGTAAATGAGCTATCCGAAATTTACAATTATTTTAGATGTAGAAATTGGAGAGAATGGTAAATTAGGAGATAAAACTAGACCAACGTATGAAGGATTTAGATGTGCTTTCTAATGTCCCCTCCACACACACGCACATACTCACATTAACTTGCGTAGACTACAACTCTAGCATTCCATCCGTCTTAGACTCATGCACCAGTACCAACCTAGAATCCCAAGTATATTTACTTAAAACTTCCTCCTCGACTAGGGCATTTCTAATCTCTATAAATACAATGCAGAATTTTTTTAAAATTATTCTTAGGTTCCTCCGAGTATATATTTAAGGATGGAGCTCTAATAGATGGGCGTAGTGTTAAACCTGGTGATTCTTATCAACTTTAGTTTTGCCATTGATATTGTGTTATATGTTGGTAACAATCTTAAAAGTTTTTGTTGTTCCCTCTTATAACATGTGCTATTTTGGTGTTGACCTACTGAAGACTACCGGCGAAGGAAGTGAATCAATTTTTAGCACACTTTGGCATAATTCAGATGCTACATGTGCTGCCCTTTAAAGGTTTGCATCTACATACTTTTCTTAGTTTTTCCAAGTTTAAGATCTATTGCGAGTGGCATTTTCAAAAGAAAGTAGAGACACTTATAACACTCTCAAATCATCGTGTACCTTTGTCAGCTTATTAATTCTTCTTTTATTTTTTCCCACTTCTGGTTGATACCAATTTTTTTTTACATATACTTAAGCCATGAACAAAAACATAGCAGTTGGATTAAAAGTTAGTTTATCATATATGAATCCAACAGCTACAGGAAGCTAGGAGCAGTCAATAGCATAGTTATAGCATAACGAGAAGAAGGTAGGATGAAATAGAAGACGAGGATCCTATTTTCCATCATCAAAGAAAATGTACAGAAAAAGAAAGAAAAAAAAGAGTGAAAAAAAAGGCATGGAAGTCTATTCCCCTTTCTTTGGCTGGGCGGCTGAAAATGCAGGGAACTACTGCATACACGTATGTTTAGTTATACAACAGAGAATAATTTTTTTGGAAATAGCTAGGGCAGTGGATACTTGAATAAGGGTTGTGAAGTGTTCTCTGTGTCCTATTAGCAAAGCTAGTAATGAAAGCATTGACCTTCTTCTCATGTACTGTTTATTTGTTAAGTAGCTATGGCGCTGGATACTTGAAAGATGCAATATTCACAGAGCTCCTGGGAACTGGCTAAATGAAGATAGTGAAATATGTAGCATGGGAAGGGAAGATATAAGGTCCTCAGTGAGATAGCCCACATTAATGATACAGTCAAGCACATTATGACAAATGTGAGTAACAGACTCACTCATAATATTACCAAGGTTCCTGAATCAACAATAGCTAGATATATACATATGTAATTCATTGAATCCTCATCTCATTTTTACTGTTAAGTTGCTCAATTGGTGTAAATGGGAGCCACCTGACCAAGGTTCATTCAAGATAAACTGTTATGGTAGCTCAAACTCAGATGGGGGGAGTTATGGATGCATCATCAGGGATGACCAAGGGAGTTGTATTATCTGCTATCATGGGAAGCTAGCTCCAGTCCAGGAACATGCAGCTCATGCAACTTGAAAATAAATAGTGATTCTTACTCATCGCGGATGCTGCACCTCAGCAGGGCAAAAATGATGATTACTTGTCCCTTTTACTCTTACTTTTTTTTTTGTTGATTAGGTTCTTGGGCATGTGTTTGTTTACTCGAGTTGCAGATCATGTTGTGGTAGGAGTGCAGTTCAACTCATTTGTGAAGTGGGAGGATAAGGTACACAACTTTTAATGTACGATATCTTTTAATGTGTCACCTAATTATGTTGATATAACCTAATTATGGTTATTAGAATGTTACTCTTTATTTCTGACTTGGATGATGAAATTATGACTAATGACTAATGACTTACGAAAATTTACCTTCTTAATACTTAATTTTCTCCATAGGTTATTCAAACACCGTCTAAACGAGTACACGGGCAAATCATAGCCGAAAGAAGTATATAGATAGGAGTGAGGTCCACTCTAAGAGTGAATCACCCAATTTTATATGTTAGTTGTTTGCTCTTTATTAAGCTTGTAGATGCACATAGTCATTTCACCACTCTTTGATCTATCCATCATAAGTCAAACTATTTACAGTCCCTTTCATTGAAAACTATTTTTCATAAGTTGGTGAAATTTGCATTCTTTATACTTGTGGACTATCTTAACAGTCTCTTAAGTATTTTGTTATATTTTTCTTTGAGCAAAGTAAATGCATTTTATATTTCAGGTCTACTTCTTTTTGGCCCACCTGGTAATGGGAAGACCATACTGGCTAAAGCTATCGCATCAGAGTCAGAAGCGACATTTTTTAATGTTTTCGCTTCTTCTCTTACATCAAAGTGGGTAAGTCTCTCTCTCTCACATCTTCTCACTCGCGCTCTTATTCCTCGAAGGGGTGAAAATAACATTTATTTATTTTTTAATTTTAGTGTGAATTGAAAAGAAATATTTTAAGTGTTGTTATGTTGTAAGAGGTTGGAGAGGCTGAAAAGCTTGTTCGGGCACTTTTCATGGTTGCTATTTCCAGGCAGCCAACCACTTTTCATGGTGGAATACTTTCACCTATCCTATATCTTTAAACTATGTCTCATAAATTCATTATTCTTATAATTGTAATAGGGTTATGTGGTGGATTTCTTTCTCTACAGATTGATAGCATTATGTCGACAAGGCTTGCTAATAAGAATGATTCAAGTAGAAGATTGAAATAAGAGTTCCTTGTCCAGTTTGATGGGGTGACTCCTTAAATCCTTATGATCTAGTAATAGTAATTGGTAAGCTAGACAGATCAATTTTAAGCTTTTTCCTCTTCAGGCTCACAAGATATATCGCTTCATTTGTATGTACTTTTCTTGCTATTTTAGTGTGTTGCTTATGACGCACTTGCTCTTAAGTATTATATTTTTTATTATCACACCATTTTTGGTATATAACCTTGTACAAAATCCTGCATTACTTGCTCCCCACACCTCTGCAGTGCCTTATTATCCTTCTACTTATTTCTTCCTCTTGCTCACCTCTCCAACTATGGTTTATTTCCTGCAATCATTTTTGTCCTGTCCATCCAGAGTTGAATGTCCAATTTTCCCATAAAATCTCGTTTATGTGATATTCTAAATCAACTTTGTAGAAGTTAGGAAAGTTTGGGAGGGATTAGAGAGGGAGCACTTAGACCATTTAGTTTGAACTTTGTATTTGTTAGGGGATGAGGATATAACTATGCATTATTTTCTAATATCTAATGTGCTCAACTCCATGCTGCTGCAAATCTAAATGAATATATAGTTGTTTGAGATTCATGTAATGGTAATGCAGGTGCAACTAATAAGCCACAAGAATTGGATGATACAGTTCTGCGGCGTTTGGTTAGCTAATTACTATCTCTTCTACAGATTTTGTTTCTTTCATTTTATCAAGATGTAGTTCATATGATTGGAGTCAAAGTTAAGAGAGAGAAAGGAGACGTGGTAAGGAAGCATATATGGCGTGACTTGCGTGAGACATTTGACAGACTCCAACTTTGGTGTTTTATTCTATAGTATAGATAATCACATGTCAGAATTTTGGTTAAGTAATAGGACTGAGCAGTACTTCAGTGAAAAGATGGAAAGGAGTTGAAACTTGAAACTGTAGATAGTGTGGTTCTTGTATGTCAATACCTTGTCTATATTGGTTGAACTATTTATTTTCGATTTAACATCGCACTTTTGCATGATTCTAAGAGAAGCAAAGAATTATGGAGAACGGTTGAAAGCAAATACCTTGTCAATACCTTAGTCTAGCCAGTCTAGCTATCAGTCTAGCCTATAGTTTTCTTTAGTAGTTGAGGAGGAAGAGCAAGAAATCATAGAAAAAAAGAAAAGAAAGGCGAGAATGGCTTCTAACGCAAGCTGTTCATATTTCAGAGAAGAGCGCTGCTTCTTGCATTCTGTCATCCTATTACATGGGTCAATTCGCGCAACACTAGCACATGTTCTTTGCCAGTAGTCAGTAAGCATTAAAAATCGGCTAGGGGGAACAGCAGCAGCTCCAAATCCAACAAGTCTTAGGTGTAGAGCTAATGCCCATCATAGAAGGATCAAGTTGATGATGTCGCCCAGCCACAAACTTCCAGTTTACAAAAAACCAAACAAAAAACAAGCAAACAATGTGATTCAGGGAATATGGTTGCAACTAATTCTCAAGCGATGACTAAGTAAATCGTTGACAATGCTAGCTCTTCCTGGAACTGGTTCACTATGCTTTCGACCATCAAGAAAATTGCTTCTTCTTTTGTGGAGTTTGAAATTTTGTATGTGTTTTGTGAATGCAATGGTTGTGCAAGTTCATATAGCTGCATCTATGACTACTTTTGGTGTGATTGTCTTTGCTCCTAGCGCCTCCCCAAGGATGTGTAAAATAGATGAGGATGCTACCTTAAGCGACTTCATAAAATATAATCTGCTTCTTATTCTTTAATGGGTCTGCCTTACAAATGTTTCCTCTTTGTTGCCTCTGCAAAAAATAAAGAAAAATGAATACTCATATTTGGTTATTTTTATTGTTTCCACTTTGTCATGTATAATTGAAGCTTACAAATGTTCAAATTATGTCTTTCACTTTCTCATTTGCACTATGTTCTATCTAGATTTTTTTTTCTTTTCATATTTGAGAAGTTATTTTGGTACAACTTTTGTTTACAGGCAATGGAAGAAATGTCATCTAACGCGCAGCGGTCTAAGAGAATACCACGCCAATCTCTCACGAGGAATCTGGAGTTGGATCCATTGGTAAGTTAATTGTTTCTTAGTAGTACTTCAGTTATCAATATTTAAGTTATTAGTGGTTATCTGTCGGGTCACCTCTTACAAAAATGGTTCTCCTTCGGTTTGCTTCTGGGGTTATGGTTCACATGTGCCAAATTTATTTTGTCCGCCTTTGGCAATTCAAGGAAAATGGCTCAAAAACAATTTTTTCAAAGATGGAAAATTCAGTTTGGTTGCATCATGGGACACATTATCTGTGGAGCTGACATATCTAACTGACCTATTGAAAATCAAAGTGACTGGAATGATAAATCAGCTAGATAAGTGTTGTCTTCGTAATTAATCGATTGGTAATAATACCGCGCTATATGGGATGGAATACTAATACTATCATATATGGAATACTACATATTATTGTTTCTTGTTATCCCTTTTAATTTGAAGACAAAAAAGTAGATTATAATTTCTCACCAGTTTTTTAAAATAACGCGATATACCGAAATAATTTTTATTTGATATATCTTTCTGACTGTTACTATATACAGTATTCTTTAATGATAGAATTCGTCATTTGACCCTTGGATGGAACATGAAAGCACACTTAGTTACTGTTACTAGTCATTTATGTTTGCAATGAATATCGAATTCTCATTTCATTAATACGCAAGAGACTCTTGATTGAATCCACATGATTTCTCTTTTTGACAAAGCTAATGAAATTATGTACATTATATGGCCACGAGTCTAAATAGTAAATACATTTGGGTATTCTTGTCTGGGTTGGATTGGGGAAGTACAATCCAAAGTTGAGCAGAATTTAGACTGTTGGATTAGATTGCATTTGGATATATGAAATGCCCTCCATATTTAAACTTTAGTCAAAGTTTTTGTCAAGTCTTGGATTCCAGTTCATGGACAACTCTAGTTAAGGTATCAAGTCTATATTTCGATCAAAAAATAGAAGAAAAAAAATCGAATTTATGTTTCTCTAAATACTTGCACTAACTGTTTCGTAGCACATATAGACCTACTAGTCATAGAAACTTTGTACAAAATGAAGCTAGTGTTATGCAAGGAAAATCATGTTTAAGTTATGTTTCATGTCTAATCTGTCTAATCTTGTTATTGAAGGATCTACAAAGAAGCCTTAAAGCCACATGCGAAAATTTCATCACTTAAATTACTAAGGTAGTCGTGGATCCGATGCTTTCCTTCGTTACTTGGTGCAACACAAGCTAATAGCGTTCAAAGTGCAGAGGCAATTTTGGCTTACCAACAAGTAGTAAAATTTGAAACAATTGTAATTTGGAACAATTTCAGCTTACCACGGGATTACTCTCTATTTTATCTTCTTTTTCTCTTATACATATGTTCTTTTAGCATATGGAACAATTGTATTTGGATTTTTTTAATGTTTAATGGAATGAGAGATTTATTTTAGATATATATTTTTTGTCCATGTATTATTAGTATGTATGAAATGTATTATTGGAGGATTGAGAGTGTTTTGCAGGTTCAGGAGTGTAGTATTACAGTATTTTTAGTTTTTTTCAAATAAAATAAAAATTACCACAGACTTTATCCAGGGCAAAATGGGTATCATCTGCAGTATTTACAATAATTAACTACAGACAAACTCCGTGGCAAAATAAATTAAATAACCACAGACAAACTCCGTGGCAAAAAAATTACCACGGATTTACTCTGTAGCAAAATAAATTAAATAACTACAGACAAACTCCGTGGCAAAAAAATTGCCATGGATTTACTCCGTAGCAATTTAAATTAGATAACCACAGACAAAGTTTGTGGCAAAATAATTGCCACGCACCATTTCCTCCTACAGACCTCCACCACAGACTTTATCCATGGCAAAACGACTATTACCACAGATTAGGTCTGTGGTAATTTAGTAAAATTGGTGTAGTGGAAATACATAATTATTAAATCTTGAAAATCATATTCAGGAATTAAGAAAAGATTTTGAGAAACTCTTTCATACTTGAGAACCCGAACAAAATTCTTTGTGTGGCTGAGGCATCTCTTAGGGCTTGGAGAGCAACCTTCTGACTTGTTTCTCTGTTTTGCATTGCTTCCTATGATAATTTAAATCGCAAATTAAATAAAATGCTGAATAAATATGTAAATGAAAGCTGATTAAAATAAAAGCTTTAGGTTACCATTCCAAGTATGCTTAACTTTCCGGGCAATGGCATGAGCAAAGAGGGGCTGTTGTTTACCATCGGATTACTTGACTGCAACTGTGGTTGGACACTCACCCCCTGCGGATTTTTCGAAGAACTTTGCACATCCTGATTTTGCGGATTGTTGTAAGCTATCACTCTTGTGTTTCATAGCCTAGAAGGGGGAGTCGAACTCTTCTTTTCCTACAAAAGGTCGAAATTGCAAAGAGAAAATTTAATTGCTTCTCTAAATTGGCTGTTTTAAGTTCCAACTTCTAAATTGGCTATCCTCACATTGCTTATAAGGCAGTCGAAGTCCTTTGAAATCTTTGAAACAATGGCAAGATGGATCATCTACTGTAATTGTCATGAAGGGAACTTTGACATAGCTTTCATCGAGGAGATAGAATGCAGAGTCCTTTGTTAATGTCTTCTTAAATTTTGTTTCCGAAACTCCTTTGAAGTAGAGTGTATTTGCGAGTAAAAATCTTGTAGCCACATTTACCGACCCTGGGGGAAGAATGGGGTCTATGAGTCCATTAGTAGCCTCTTTAGCCCATGTGTTCACTTGAGCTCTCACTTCTTCGAACTGCATACTCAAAACTTGTCGCGTAAGAACCATATTAATGGAGTTAATTTGTAATAATAAAACATAATATTAGATGTTAACAAATGGACTTACCTTATGTTGAAAATACACAACTTCAGCTTTGGCAAGGTAGATTGTGTTTGCGACCTCTTTGAAAGAAGGCTTGATAGTGAGGGAATATTGGTCTATCCAAACACCGCCAACACAAGATAATGAATTATCTCCCTTACTTCTAGTGTTGAGAGATTCAATGAGTAGGGAACTAATAGAGTTTAGATCCTCCAGGCTACCCGTATTGAGGAAAAGTAGCATTTGTTCTAAGGTTTTACCCGTCGATCCAGTTGCTAATAAACTCAGATCGAGTTGGATCGATAACGGAGAAAATATGAAGTTAAAAGTTTTCCGCATTTTTTAGCCCAACAGATTCAACAAATTTCAGACAAGGAACAACTTTGGTCAACAATGATTCTGAATATTGTGTTTCCCTGCAAAACCCAATAACAAAACAAGATTACAAAAGATCAAATTTATATTTTGAAATAGCAGATGCTAATTGCAAGATTACATTGCTAATTCTAATGCTATTATGAGCGAAAAGTCACATTGGAAACATTTCTGCACAACAAACTAAAATAAATAAATGGCTGATTTAAATGTTAATTTATTGTGATGAGCAGAATAATAACTCAAAACCTACTAAACTCTAAACACATGATTTAAGTTATGTCATGCATTGCTAAACAATCAAATAAATCACCTTGAGTTTTGATAAATGTCTGTGCATCATCTCTAGCTTCCTTAGGCATTTATGAGTTCCATCGGAATCTTAAAACGACTACAGATGGTGCTAATGTTTCATCTCTTCAATGATGAACTTTGACTCCCACCCATGTAGCCTTTTCCCTTAAAACATAGTCCCAAGATGGCCATTTAACATTTCGAATTACAAAATTGTAGAGTAGTTAACCATAGACTGAACCATATAACAACGAAAGAGTTTAAACTTCACTAATCATATAACATCATTATAGCAGACCATAATACATTAAATAGTTGATACCTGAGAGCCTTCTTCCCACAGTTTAGTTTCTTGTACAAGTTGATCTCCCTGGCTTTGAATGTTGAGAAGAGCTTGTTTGGAAATCTTGAAGTCGATAGCTTTGTGTATTGCTAAAAATGAGTTCACGTTCTTTATTTCAACCTAGCAACACAAAAGGTGTACATCAGCCATCACATTCATTTATATTGTTGAGTTAGTAGTGGGGTGAAAAAGACCCAATGCCCCAATGTAAAAATAGAATATAAGTTGGAAAAACAAAAAAAAATCCTAACCCAAACACCACTATGGACATGACTTCAACATAGCACATGTGGTTCAGCTTGAAGAAATCCATACACGAAGCGCCTAGTACGACCAATCCATGTGTGTGCAATTGATTGAACCCAAAGGCTAAAATCCATATAATGGATCGATCAAGTTAGAGCAGAATTTGCGGAGTTCCAAATAATGGCTCATAACTCATAAGACATCTTATTTGATTCTAGGTCTTCATATATGGTATCTAGATGGATCTGTATTGAATCATATCACAAACAAAGTGATATTTGCTAGAAGGTAAAACCTGTGGGCCATTCTCATTGAGCTCCAAACGTCTTGCATGTTCTTCAATATCCTTCCCATTAGATTTTTCGAGGCTCATTGTTCCTGGACAAGGAAGGAATGCCTATTGTAGTTGTGACACAAGGGAAGGGGGAGCAATAGCTTGAAGAACTTCTGGAGGAAGATTGCCTTCGCCTCGCTGCAGATCAAAAAAAAAAGCATAAATAACTACAACTTGTCTATTATATTGTCTCAGTTTAAAATCAACCATGTAGTTTTGGAGTAGACTTACGACCCCTCCTCCACCGCCCTCCACCCTCTTTCCTATTTGGAGGAAAATAGCCCTGATTTTGACTATTTTTCAAATTTGTGAGGAGAAACCCGAGGTGTGTGTCAGAACAGAGAGGTATGAAACAATTAATGTGGTGGTAAGGGTAAATTACTCTATTTTAATCATTATTCATTAGAAAAGTAATGATAAGAAATAAAATAAGAAAAGCTTGCATACCTTAAGGCGTCTGAATGCCATTATATTTGCCTTAAGGACATAGAGTTGTTGTTTAGTAAGACCATGAAGTTGTTGTGATGCTGGAGCCTTGGGTCCAACTTGCGATGGCAGGTGGGAGCTCGAGCCTCCATCATTAAATGATACTGCCGAATGTGGAGTAGTTCGATTCAACTGTTTCAAGTACTACATCTGCAAATTATCAGCACCCGTGCTATTACTCTTCACGTGCGAAGAATCAATCCCTTGAATCGTGTTAGAAAAGGATAGTGGCGGATGCATGGGAGGCATTTCGTTTACTATAACCGTCTGTCTAGATAGCTGTTGCATCTTAATGTTGTTGGCGTTAACCATTGTAGAAGTTGGGGTACTTGCAAATGACACAGAGGGAATGACTTGTTTAGCTTTAGCCATTATCGACAGACTAGACATGGACATGTCACTCGATGAATTTACGTGGGCTGAGTTTTCACTACCCGTTGCTGGAGAAGATATATATTGTTGCTTTGGTGCTAGCTGCCTTGATGGCTGTGTTTCATATGCCTTCTGCATTGCAGCCATTTTAGCCTGCCAAAGTAGAAGGATTTGAGAAATCAAACAAACATTAGCAGGTAAAGATAAATCAATATTGTGTTTCAAAGCCCAACTCTGCATTGCTTGCACTTGGGTCATGCCCCCTACTGGTTGTTCACAATATTTTGTAGGTTTACCTAACCCTGTGGACCCTGACGAGGCCTTGTACTGGTCGCTGCCATTAACTGCAAAATAACCGGCTTCGAGTCAATTCTCTGTTCAGAATAGACTCACATCTTTTGATCCATTTGTGTCTCACCAGGAGCAAAACTTTCAGAGGTCTATCGAGATGCTGATGCATGTGCTTGATTAGCTACCTGAAGAGACATGAGTTCCTGCATTTTGAGATTGCTCATGGCAGATGGAGCGCCCACCATTGCCATTTTACCTTGTTTCTCTTGTGGATGGATACCAAGAGCAGACTTCTGCTGTGCAGTAGCTTAATGAGCATATTGAATATAAGCTTGATGAATAGGATTTTGTATATGATGATGTTCAATACCCTGAGCCTATTCTGTAGGCTAGAAGCGCTTCCTCATTTTCAGGCTTTCTTTGTTGCTGTTGTAATGACAAAACGAACATTAGCCAAAATATACATCGCAAGTCAAAGAGTCAGTCATAAAAATTCATATACAATGCAAACATTTTCGTAGAATCCTAAACATAACGGAAAACAAAACATAACATCAAATAACTCAGAGTTTAACACGATCATAATCCTAAACCTCATAGCTACACTCTCCAATCCAATATTCCCCTCTCGTAACTTGTGATATAAGAGACCAATACAACAAGGATTTAAAATTTCATGACATTAGTGATTAGTGAGGTTTAGGATATTTATACGACTTGCCTTTGTATCAAATTTTAGCTGTTCGACAGGTCTGATTGAAACATTGGCATCATAACGAAGTGAGCCTTCCTGCATATTGCCATTACTCACACCCAAATAGTGCACAAGTCTCACCCAAATAGCGCACAAGTCTCTGTATCTCAACTGCATACTCAGCACAAGTCTCTCTCTCTCTACTCTATATATATATATATATATATATATATATATATATATATATATCATGTTAGGAAGTTAATGATTTTAGATAGGAAGGTGCGTAAGAATAATATAAATCTGGGAGAAAATGATGAGATTGTTTCTTTTGTCTGCGGCTATCACATGTTAACATGATCACTTTATTTACAATCTCTGGCTCCCTTTGGACAAAACTGATACCCCCTAAAACTCTACCAACCCATTATCTTCCTCCCTCACATAAGATTGTAAAATCATAATCAACCAAATTGCAAATATGAATGAACCCAAAGTCAGACAATGTAAAACGGAGGAACCGTTAAAAACAAATCTCAACGCGCCGTGATAATAGCTTCCCTTTAAACTTTGTAGACTTCTTGCTTTCGAAGAGAGAAATTCTTGTGAGGGAGACGAACTGAAGTCATTTAAATAATTTTAGGGTTTTGATATGTTTAAATAAGATTTTTTATAACTGGGCCCAAAAGTAAACTAGTAACTTTTGGTAATCTTAATTTTGGGTTTTGATATGTTGCACACATTGCTTCTTCGCGCCCGTATGCTCACATGTCACTGTCACGCGTCCTGGGCAAGGCTGAAGCAGATAACAATAACGTGGGAGAGACGATTGCTCTGGTATCAGTAATGGAAGTGGAATCAATTCGTGACATTCCTCAAATAGTATTTTGCACAGATTCTCTGTCTGCAAAACAAGTGATTAATAAGACTGGAAAATTAATAATAATACTTTGGAAGAGTTGCATAAATAATTCCACGCTGTAAGAGAACAGTCAAATACTGAAGTGTTCTTAGTACTGGTTCCCGAATTAGGGAACCACTCGGCAGATGTCCTATCAATGACAGAAGTTCGAAGAACAAAGATGTCGCAGATACCAATAGAGGGCCAAGATCGCGACTTATTTGACTTATGCTTTGCCGACGATAATGAGCAAAAACTCTGGACAAATGGACCCGCAAAGAATTACTATTTGTAAATTTTAAATCGAGTAGGGTCGTCAGGTCGAGTCAAGTTGTAAGGTCGTTCGAGTCGTTGGGTCGGGTCAGGTCAGGAGAAGCAGAGGATCAACTCGCACTAAGTGTTACATTAATAGGTGAGCATAAGTTTATGTTTCCTTTTCATGTATGTTTTAAGTTTATTTGTTTTATTCTATAGTTAGTAATGTCAATCATTTTTCTTATCTGTAGGAGCAGAAAGCCATGGAGTGCAGAGCAATGACTTAGTTTTTTTTTTTAATCTGACTTAGTTATGAGTGATTGTGAAGTGGGTAGAGGTTGTAAAACATTTTTTTTATATAGTAGATTGTTTGTGGGAAAGGGAGTGGTTTTCATCCACAAGGGTTTTCCACTTCCTCTCCTCTAAATCCTGTGTTCTACGTGTGTTCGTATTTAACCTTGAATTACTATCTAAAAAGTTCAATTTCAACAAAAATGGCATATAGTTTTTTTTTTTAATCTAACTTAGTTATGAGTGATTGTGAAGTGGGTAGAGGTTGTAAAACTTTTTTTTATATATAGTAGATTGTTTGTGGGAAAGGGAGTGGTTTTTCATCCCCAAAGGTTTTCCACTTCCTCTCCTCTAAATCCTGTGTTCTACTTGTGTTCGTATTTAGCCTTGAATTACCATCTAAAAAGTTCAATTTAAAAAAAAATGGCATCTAAAGTTATAGAATAGCTCACATAATAAGTCCCTTTTGATGGTTAATGCCTCTACAAAATGACCCAATAGCATGGTTCAACTATATATATATATGGAGCATGTTTGAGAAGCTTGTTGTGCTCCGCCGCAGCATTCATAATACCTACTACACTTGCCGCCGTGATGAAATATGTATTGCATTCTTTCTTCAACAGTATTGAAAATCCACACCGAAATATATAACAGCTACATATGACACAAGAAAAGGTAACTGGGGCAATATTTATGCCAAAGCAGTATGAATTCCATTGCTATCAGTTACCAATAGAACATAAAAAGAGAAGAAGATGAGAATGGTTTATCAATGGCCATGCATGCCTTCCTTAACAAGTTAAATTGACTGTAAGCACAGTACAGAATGTTAAAAGGCAAGGAGTTCTCTTGGCCGTTCCTTCAAATCTAGGCCTTATGATGTTCACAATTGGTGAAATCCTGAGAATATTTACATGGAAGCTGCAGCAGCAACAGCAGGAGCCGTGTGACCTCGAACTCCAACCTTTCCACGTCCAATTCCTGCACGCTGCTGATTATGAAGCCTAGTGGCACTGCTCTTCAATTTCCATTTCCCCAGCTACAACATTATGGTCAACATCAGAGAAGGCTTGTTTATGAGAGCATAGTAGGTTTGGTTCTTCTTCCTTTACTTCTTCCTCTCGACTATTCAATCTTGAAGTTCAATGATCCGCCGAATCAGTAGAATTGGGTTCCCAAGACGATGAAGAAGAGTCCTTATGATGACCTCAGCGCTGTTACCACCCGAGGATTCCTGCTGCTCCATCTCTTCTTCATTGACACTTCTTCGAACTGTAATTAATGTACTTGTGGAAGCTTGCTCGACTCAACTATATCATCATTCACAATCACCTCAGATTCTGTAAACTTGGAAGAAACATTCTTGTTAGAACTGTGTGCTTCGGTATTCCTCTCTCTGAAGAAAACTGAGAGAGATTGGAACCATTATAGGAGTTGAGATCAGCTACAGTGTCAAGGATGGAACACGCCTTAGTGACACAGCGTGGCAGAGTAAAAGTAGTGGTATTTTGCTGGAGAAAGTTTTGGATATCTTCGAGTAGCAATGAAGTGTAGGACGTAGGAGGGGGATTCAGCAGATTGTCGGGGTTGAAAACATTGTTGGTGTCTAGGTCTCTAGACATCCTAGAAGATCTGCTCCTTGTAATAGTTTGTGGTTTAACGGTCTCCACCCCAATATCTATACTCTTTTGCAGAAGCCCTTTAGCCTCTTTCAGCTCTTCCAGTGCGTATTTGGGCTTATTGCTGCCATTCCCTTTAACAAGCTCGGCGACCTCACTAGTTCTCTCATCAGGTCCCTGCAATCGAACAAATTTTTACTAAGTAAAACTTGTACAAATTAACAGTAAAAATGAAGACCTTTGGTAATGAAAGATTGTGAGCAAACCAACCCTCTGTGCCTTGTTCTTGCTGAAGCCATTAGGTTTGTTGGCATTGGTTGGAGCCTGCGGTTTCAAAGGTAGCTGTTTGGCTCGAATACAATTATCATAGATTTGGGTGTTTTCGTTAGAAGATCTAACATTGGCAGGAGATTGAGATCTAGGCGATGTCGAGATTGTCTTATCCCTAGCAGGAGCCAGGAACAGACCATCTTCCAGGCCTAGATTTGTTGTCTGGAGCTGCGACCCTTGCAGTCGTAGTCTCATTTCTTCTTCCAGGAGAACGACTAACACGTCTACTTCCACTGCTCTTCGTCTCTATCTCTGCTAATGGACCTTTTGCCATCTTTGTCCCCGCTTGGTGATCAGTTTAAAGACCAAACAAAAGAAAAGGAAAGGAAAGAAATTCGAGTTACATTTTAGTAAATCAAGTTACCTGAATTTTACAGGATTATTGCTCTTTTCATAGTTACATGCAATAATTTTAGGTATGTTGTTCACCTCTTCTACCATCATTATCTTCTTCTTTAACTAATGCACCATTTGGCTGCTTTTATAACTGGCAGATAGCACAAAAAACAATCACCCAAATAATATTGATAATTTTTTTTTTTGTAAGACTACCCTGAACATCAATTTTATTTGTTTCTCATAACATAAAGAAACTATGAAACACTATACATTAGAGATAGAAAAGTTAAACCAGACCGAGCGGATGAAATGGAAGGACTGAAACTAAAGAGGACGCATTCGTAGGATGTTTTCTATCTAGTGGACTACAGGCAGTTTCCCCAATAAAAACAATAAACTTAGTGATTATCAGATGCCACGCTGCACCCAAAACATGGAATCCTCATCACTGATGGAATGATCCTAGGCAGTGTATCACATAACATGAAAATATTCCCAAGTTTTTAACTGTGAACGGGCTCTCCGACCCTCTACTCAGATTTACTCATGGATACTGGATGGAGAGTCATAGTATCTACAATTCAAACTCAATAAGAACAGAGTCCCTTCTCTCTTGTAAGTGATGCAGCCCTAATGCCAGCAAGAGCGCTAGCCTGCGAGCCAACATGGGGCGAGCTGTGGGTGTAATGCAGGTAACTCGAAATCTCCCAATGTTTTCCGTTTCAGTATGAGTCCAAATGAAACAGACAAGTTTGCGGATTTGAGTAAAGCTCGAAGTATGTGAAATCACATGCTAAGTTGTGAACTGTAAATAGCTACGAGGGAATCCCTTCAATATTTATGGAGTACAAAGTTGTTGATTAGAGTAATTTAAACCTGACTTTGATGAAATCAATGTTATTTTAGACAGCCAAATTTTATTCTTTAACAAACTATTTAGTAGCCAAAAACACAAGTAGAGCACAAGTTACAGAGAATCAACACTATAAACACAAGTTATAGAGAATCAAGTTACATAGCATAAACAACATAAGCAAACATATTGGAAGAGAAAATCAGAAATTTGAATAGAGAATTGAGGATACTTTGATCTCAATGCGTCTCCCTTTAAGGATTCCGTACTAAATCTCGATTTGAGTATTTTGATTACACAGTTACTCGAACCAAACAAAACCCTAACAACAATTCATCAATCATAAGTCAAATAGAGCGATTGAAAACTGTTAGAGAGAGAGAGAGAAAAGAAGGATCGAAGAGGAGAGAGTTTGTGAAGGGAGAAGATTAGATAGAGGGCGATACTATGGTACGGGATGATAGATATTAAGCTAATTCGAGTAACATCGAGATCTAATTGGGTAACGAACGGCTTAGATTTATTTTTTCGGACAAATGTTTGAATCCGACGGCTCAGGAGGCCTAAATCGCTTACATCTCGGAATTGGATGGCCGAAACGCGATTAAAAAAAACCCTATCTTCTAATTTTGCCAAAAAAAGACATGGGGATGTCTTCCAGGTATGTCTCATGTAAAGCAGATTCTTCAACAATCACTTTTCGCCCCAACAATGGCAACAAACGTCCGCAAAGGCCACTTTGCAGTTTATATTGGAGAAAGTAAGAAAAAACGCTTTGTGGTTCCAATATCTTTCTTGAGTCACCCTTCATTCCAAGGCTTGCCAAGTCAGGCAGAAGAAGAATTTGGATTTAATCATCCTATGGGTGGTCTTACAATTCCATGCAATGAAGATGCCTTCATCAATCTGATCTGCCATTTGAATAGCTGGAGCAAAGATATCATTCAGAAAAACATCATAGCCTCCCAGGTTGATATGTTTCGGTGGAGAGGTAAAAATGTGGTTCTACTGATCGACATTCTCCACTACAACTATGAGGCTGCGGTTTTGATCAAACTAAGTAGGGACAAATATAACGGCATTCTTATGAGTTATGAAAGAAAAGATCATTTATTTGACGAACAATATGTATACTTCATTTGTAAAGGTGCATGGAGAAAATTTTAACTCATCGTTTACTAAAAATTAATGTTTTTCATCTTTGATAATTACTGCTTTTCATCTTTGATCACCGAAAATTTTCTTCTTCTTAAGGGTATATTATTTTCAGAAATCTCTTGAAGATACATGGACCAAGGGCATTCTTTGTCTGGGAATTCGTTGAGAATTTAGAAGGTCTAAAGATAATTCTGGATGTGGAAAATAAAAAATGTAGAGGGAACACATCTAGAATAAACTTGGCTGACAAAATTTCGAAGTATTAAACTTGTTTTGGGAAAATCTGGACATTCTAGTTACGAAGAGACCTGGACCAACAGTTTTGTTAGATGCTTATCTCATACTTATGGGTCTATTTTTCCATCATAATGCTGCAACTTCAGATTCACTAGACACGATAAATGAGTATGGACTACACCTTCAGCTTTGATTGCTGTGATTCTTCACAATGCCATGGCATCAGAGAAAAAAAAATGGAGTGAGTGAATTGATAGATAGAAAATGCAAAGATCAATTTGTCGTTCCAATAGAGAAGACTAAACTTTTGCAAAATATCAAGTCAGTTTGGACAGAAGAATCAAGGAAATATGAGTGCTCCGTAATACAAATTAAATAAAAGGCTGATAAGAGCATCTCCTACAGTGCCTCACTGACTTTATTGGAAAAAAACCAAATCCAAGTCAGTGAGGCTCTATTTCCTCCAACAGTACCTGACTGAGATTTTTTAACAGGCGCCCCAACACTTGGGCGCCTGTATAATTTTTTTATTTTTTTTTCACAAGTCCCCCGATTTGAATTTTTTAAAATAAAATAAAATAGGGCGCCCAAGTCTTAGGCGCCCGATTTGAATTTTTGTTAAAAAAACAATGCAAACATGGTCATGCATCCAATATTTGCCCTAAACCTTTACTTGAACACCCCACCGACCCTTATGCCCGCCCTAAACAAAATTATTGCTATTGTTGTAACCAACATGGTCATGCATCCAATATTTGTCCATCTCGAAACAATGCAAGCCCTCGAGTAAATTTAACACATCATGATGAGGAGGTCATCATTGATGGTGAGGTTCATGAGCATCCATCCGTTTTGGCTCTTTGTGATCCGATTTTATTTGAGTCGTCGTCGGATATTATTGAAGAAGTTCTTGATGGATGCGACGAAGAAGATGAACGATGTTGTGTTTTTCGTAAACTTCTCTTTACACTACAAAGAGATACGTCCCAATGCAACAACATATTTCGCTCCCAATGCTTGATTAACGATAAACTCGCCAAATTTATCATTGATGGTGGTTCGAGCAAAAATATTATTTATAAATCGGTGGTTCCGAAGCTTGGTTAGCTCTTAGTTTGCATCCGGATCCTTATCCTATTTATTGGATCAATGATACTTGTGTTTCTAAGGTTATACATCAATGTCGGGTTCCTTTTACTATTGGTAAATATAGTGAGGAAATTTTTTGTAATGTCGTTGACATGGATGTTTTCCATATTCTTCTTGGACGACCTTGATTGTTTGATTTATATGTTGATAGTAAGGGATGTAACATTATGTACACATTTACAAAAGGTGGTCTCAAGTATATGTTTACTCCTATGAAACCCAATGTGAAACCTCAACTACCTCTGATCGCGAAAACGCTTTTATTGCTTTCCGATGATGTGGAGAAAGATGTTCAAGAGGTTGAAACTATTTTTGCTCTTGTTTCTAAAGGTCATGTCTCCAATCTTAATGACATGCCTCAAGAGGTTAAAGATCTTTTACATGAATTTTCTTGCATTCTTCCTACAGAGTTTTCGGAGTGTCTACTTCCTATGAGGGATATTCAACATCACATCGATCTTGTTTCGGGTGCAAGCTTGCCAAACTTACCACATTACCGTATGCCACAAAAAGACCATGTAATTTTACAAAAGCAAGTATAAGGCCTACTTTCTAAAGGCCTTATTCGTCCATCAATGTGCCCGTGTGCAGTTCCGGCACTCCTAGTCCCAAAGAAAGATGGCTCTTGCCGCATGTGTGTTGATAGCCGAGATATTAACAAAATCACGGTATGTTATCGTTTTGTGCTAAAATTTTCTACTATAGCGTTTTTCACGCTAAAAACACCTGTATCCATTTCTTACTTTACATTAGTAGATTAAAACAGGTTCATTGGTGTGATAGCAAATTCCTAACCATATTGAGCTGCGTAATTTGGCCATTACATTTGGCGCCGTCTGTGGGAAAGATTGTATTTCTACGATACCTTAAGGCAGTCTTTATCTACAATTTTCAATTATGGTTTCCTCCTGACGACAGGCCACAGGAACTCAACTCAAAATTTATGTGCATTCGGGATAACTCACTGAGCTACGGGCGAATCTCTACGCCGAGGCAAAGAAATGTGCAGAACTTAAACTTCAATTGATAAAAGATCTTGAGCTCCGAGAGAAAGAGCTCAATACAGAACGAAAAGCTCATTTAACAGCGCTCAAACGGCGCGAAGATCAAATGACGACGATGCAGACCGCATTCGAGGCTCTGTAAAATACTCAGCATGCTCATTCAGCCAGGGGTCACGATCAACTTCCAGAGACCTCCCGCATTTTGGCAAGGGAAAGATTGGGACCTCGGGGAGCCACTAGTAAAGCCATTTCCATAAATCTACCACACGGACTGCAACCCTCCATCCATATGGGGGGAGAAGTTCAATCAAAAAGTAGTCGAGGTCATCAGGTTTCTGTCTATCAGGAAGAAGACCAACGACCCCTACACCAAGTTCCAGTACGAGATCGCTTGAGTGAAGGAATGGGAACTCATCATCCCCTGCCAACTCGTCCAAAGATTCAGCCAATACGTCATTACGTTACAAAAGAACATATGGATCATCGAATTAAGGAGCTGATCGAGGCACATGTTCTGGGTACTACCGGGGATACCACGAAGTTACAAGGAAGTCCGCTTGCCAAAGAACTATTCGATATAGAAATACCAAAAAGTTTCCATACTCCCAAAATTCACAAATACAAAGGTCCCGACCCAAAGGAGCATATTTAGCAATTCCGCAATTCATTGGGCTTGTACTCCAATCTCAACCACATTCTCTGCCGTCTGTTCACCATAAGTTAACAGGAGGAGCCACTCCGATGGTTCCATTCTCTTCCTGAGGAATCTATCTACACGTTTGATCAACTACATAAGCAGTTCATCAAGACATATGCTCACTACAGAGACAAAGACAAAAAATTATATTCTCTTATCTGTCTTAAGCAGTCACATGGAGAAAAGCTTGAAGATTTTTCAAAGAAATTCTAAGAGCTTGCGAGAAAGGTGGATAACCTCCACCAAAAAATAGCTATGACCGCTTTGACCAATGATCTCCGGTTTGATTGCACAGCCAAATAATACCACTTCCTTAACAAGCCTGCGACATTAGAGGAGATGATCACCAAAGTTAAAGGTTACGTCGACTTGGAGAGGATGATGTTTGAGCTTCAAAAATCTACTAAGTCTATCATCTCCACCAAAGTCCCACATACAAAACGAACCAACGAGCCTAAGGTGGAATTGGGAGATCAAAAACGTACCATGGGAATCACTAGATACCCGCAGAGAAGCGGTCCGTAAAACATGCCCGTCCTCCCAAAGCTGAACGTCTGAATTTCCAAAATTTTCCACTGCTGTTGAAAAACACGCTCTACCGTGTCTCTCAGCCACTGGAACCCATCGAAAATCGACCATTTTACTTACACCATAAGGTAAATCATCATTCTACTGAAAATTGTTAGGCTCTGCAGCGGATGCTCGAGCTCATTTTCAAGGAAGGACGGATGTTCGAATACATTGTTGACCTGAAGTCATACTAAGATGGCAACTATAAGAATCAATTCGAAGTTGCTCAGGTCAACGACAGAGCTGGGGAAAGGCATTAATATTATATGCATCTCAGCAACATGATCAAAATCAACCAGATCACCAATTCCAACCGATCAAAGTGCCGGTGACCCTCAGAATGCTGTGATCTTACACCTCAAGACAAAGAAGCCAAACTTCTTCCCGAGTCGAGAAATCGCCTACTCGAAATCTCTTTCGAAGATTGCGATACTAGCCATCTCAAAATTCTACATTATGATGTGTTAGTCATAATGCTTAAGATGAAGCAGTTTTTCATGCACATAATGATGATCGATACTGGAAGCAGTATTGAAATTCATTTTTAGAGTACGATCGACCAGATGGGTTTAGCCGACCAAGTCATTCAGAGTGATACTGACATTAGTCGGTTCTATGGCTCCAGGGAGGAACGAGTAGGCAAGATTATCTTACCTATTTCTGCCGGACCAGCTAATATTGACGTTGTTTTCTGCGTTATCAATGCCAAGTCTCGTTATCATAGGATTATGGGACGCTACTGGATACACAATATGGAAACAATCGCTTCCACCTATCATCAAGCCCTCCGATTCATGCACGATAATAGTATTTATGTGATCAGAGGTAGTCAGAAACTATCTTGAGCTTGTAAAAATACTGTCACTGCCATCCTAGATACTTCAGATTGATTGGCCATATAACAATTACAGAAAATTGATCACCTCGACGACTAATTACCTACAGAGGAGCCCACAGAATATGTCAACATTGATAGACCTATCAAAGGCACGTTTATTAGAACCAAGCTGGTTCAGCATGAGTAAGACGCTCTAATCCAGTTCCTGCAACTCATTAGAGACGTTTTTACATGGTCTTTCAAAGAAATGCCCGGAGTTGATCCAGCTATGGCTTGCCACAAGTTAGCCATCAACGTCAACGCCCTAGTGGTCAAACATAAACAACGACGACTTTTACCTCATCTTTGAGAAGAAGTTAACACCGAGATCGAGAAATTAATCAAAGTAGAATTCATTCGAGAAGCCAAGTATCCAGACTGGATATCCAACATTGTCGTTGTCCCAAAGAAGAATAGAAAAGTTCGCGTTTGCATAGATTTTACAGATTTGAACAAACATACTCCAAAGGACAGTTTCCCTCTACCCAACATTCATCAAATCCTAGATTCTACTGCAAGCCATGATCTCCTATCTATGATGGACGCTGCTTCAGGATATAATTAAATTTTGCTTCTGGAAGAAGATCAAGAGAAGACAATGTTCATCACCAAAAGTGGCATTTACAGTTACAAATTCATGCCCTTCAGGCTCAAGATTGTTGGGGCTACTTATCAATGATTGTTAACTGCTATGTTCAAGGCACACCTGGGAAAATTTTCTAAAGTTCACATCGATGACCTCTTGTGCAAAAGCGTACAGTCAGATAATCACATCTCAGATCTCAACACAATATTCAACATCCTTCAATCTTACAGAATGCGTATCAACCCTGATAAATGTTTATTCAGGGTACATTCTGGAAGCTTTCTAGGCCACCTCATCAACAAAAAAGGGATTAAGGTCAATCCAGATAAAATTCGGGCTCTCTTCAACATACCTTCATCAAAGACAATAATAGACGTTCAAAAACTCACCGGCAAGATGGCTGCGATTAACCATTTCATCTCTAAATCTTCGGACCGCTGCCATTGGCTATTCATATTACTCCGCAGATAAATCAAACGAGGAAAGATTTAGCCAACTGTAGAAGTCACGTGGACAACGGAATGCGAAGCAGCTTTCCAGGATCTCAAAAATCTATTAGGGGAGGTCTCTCCTAATGAGTACCCCAGTAGTAAAATGAGGAACTGATAATCTACCTAGTAGTCACAAATACTTCTCTCAACTCAGTTCTCATTTGCCTGGAAGAGAAAGTAGAGAAACCAGTCTTCTTCATCAGCAAAACACTCATACCAACAGAAATAAGGTACTCTAAAATTGAGAAACTTCTTCTCACCCTTGTTTACACTTCGCAGAAACTCAAATACTACTTCCAAGCGTATTCCATCAGAGTTATGATAAACTACCCACTTCGGGAAGTTCTGTCCAAAAAAGAGAAGTCACAAAGAGTGCAACAATGGTCAATCAGTTTTGGAGAACATGATATCAAGTTTGAACAGCGTCATTCCAAAAAAGGTTTATTGCTGATTTTCTCGCAGATTTTTTAGTGGAGGATCCCAAGTGGGAGGAGCACGACCCAAAACTTGCCAAAAATACGCCAGAGAATCTAATCCCCAGGCAATTTGATGAAAGAGCTGATTAGATCACTACGTCAGGATGGAGGCTTCTCATAGATGGATCAGCAGGTCCCGTAGAGTCAGGGATCAGGATTGTTTTGATTACCCCTTCTAATGAATGAATTAAGAAATCAATACGCTTGGATTTTGCGGCCTCAAATAATATCACCTAGTATGAAGCTCTCATTCACGGACTCGACCTTACACTTGAGCTTGATGTCCCCGAATTCTCAGTTTATACAGATTCATAACTCATCGTTCATCATTATTCTGAACAATACAAGAATAACGGAAAGAGGATCGATTACGCAGCCCTCATTGTAGATAGGATGAGTAAGTTTGCGAAAGCAACTCTAGAATATCTTCCCCGAGGTGAAAACAGACATGCAGATTCCTTGGCATATCTTGACGGGGTCTTTGGAACCGAAGCTTGATATCTCCAGATCAAAATATTTTCAACCACCAGCATTGATCGCATATCTATATGCACGATCAACACTGGGGTGATAAAGGGGGTGACGACGATAGGCGAAAGCCTTTCTTAGCCTACCTCGGTATCGACGGCAAGTACAACCAACCATTCCAGCAAATCAAAAAGAGCACCGACAGGAGATCAACAACTTAAAGCGTTACATTACTCAGAATGGTATTCTTTACTGCCTCTCCATTATAGGGCCATACCTAATGTGCCTCTCAAAGTCAAAAGCAGACGAACTGCTCCCCGAATTACACGAAGGAACTTGTAGCTCCCACGCCACAGGTAGATTATTGGCAAACCGAGCTATAACTTAAGGAGTATTCTGGCTTAGCATGCGCAAGCTAGCAGAAGAGTATTCCCGCAGGTGCAACACCTGCCAGAGACATGGACATATGATACGCGCCCCTGCACTTGAGCTCCATGCAAGCAACGTTTTCTGGCCATTCAAAATATGGGTACTAGACCTCATCGATGAATTCCCTAACTCTCTAGGTAATCTCCGTCACCAACTCGTACCTATCAATTACTTTATAAAATGGGTAGAAGCAGTTCTACTATGTCGATCCAGAGAAGAGGAGGTCATCTCTTTAATCTGGAACCGCATAATAACTCGATTCGGGTGCCCCCACCAAATTCGTATTGATAACGGGCCCTAATTTGTGGGAGATAAGGTCGCAACCTTCCTAAATCACCACAATATCATCCACTTACCATCAAATCTATTTTATCCTTAAGGCAATGGCCAAGTAAAAATTACCAAAAAACCCATCGTGGATGGACTCAGAAAATGGTTTCACTCGCAGAAATAAGGAAATTGGGTTCGCGAACTACCTCACGTCTTGTGGCCGTATCAAACCACTCCCCGACAATCCTCTGGGTGTACCCCATTCCTCCTTGCTTATGGTACTGAGGCAGTCATTCCTTTTGAATATCATCATCCAGCTCGTGATCACTAGCTAACTGACGAGGAAAAGGAGTTCAAATTTTCTTGCAATTTCAATATGATAGATGAGACCAGGGAACGTGTCATCGCTAACCTAGGTCAATATCATCATATGCTAGCTAGATCGTATAATAACCGAGTCAGGAGCCGTACTTTTCAAATCAGAGATATCATCCTCAAAGAAATTCCTCAACATTGCAAAGAGCCTCACGATGGAAAATTAGTCAACAATTGGGAGGGTTTATTCATTATCACAAGTCTTTCAGGCCTGGAATCATACTATCTCATGACAAAAAGGGAATCCCCATTTCAAATCCTTGGAACACTAGACGACTGAAATGGTACTATCATTAGACGTCTTACTACTCCATTTCCATTATTCGTTATTTATTTTTCAATTCCAAAAGTCAGATTCTTATCTCCATCCAATGTAAATTCTGAACTTATCAATGAAAGCTTTTTTTTTAACAATGTCATTCTCATCACGAACATTCGTCCACCCTTTACAAATTCAAGCATAGATAATACTAGCTTATAATCAATATTTTCCAAGTTCTATCAAGGATATTACTTGATTGGCTTCTTTTACTATATCTCTAAATTGTAGCAAGTGTAAAAACTTGTTTTACATCAAAGACTCAGCCAAACAAGAGATAAGGCAAAGGTAATACTAGTCTTCATCTTTTTCAACTTGTTTGGATCATCTCAGTAGGCTAGATCAAGGATAAAACTTGATTCAGTTGAATCTTTACATCTCTGCGATTGTAGCAAGTATAAAAACTTGATTCTTATGAAAGACTCAGCCATGCATAAGATAAAGCAAAGGTCATACTAGCTTTCATCTCTTTCAATATATTTGTGACATTTTCATTATTCGAATCAAGGATAATTCTTGGTTCAGCTGAATCTTTACATCTCTGCGATTGAAGCAAGTATAAAAACTTGTTTCACATCAAAGCTTCAGCTAAATAAGGGATAAGGAAAATGTAATACTAGTCTTCATCTTTTTCAACTAGTTTGGATCATCTCAGTTAGCTGGATCATGGACAACACTTAGTTCAGCTGAATCTTTACATCTTAATGATTGTAGCAAGTATAAAACTTGTTTTATATCAAAGACTTAGCCAGGCATAAGATAAAGCAAAGGACATACTAGTTTTTATCTCTTTCAATATGTCAATGACATTTCTATAGTTCGAATCAAGGATAACACTTCGTTCAACAGAATCTTTACATCTCTGTGATTGTAAAAAGTGTAAAAACTTGCTTCACATCAAAGACTCAGCCAAATAAGAGATAAGGGAAATGTAATACTAGTCTTTATCTTTTTCAACTTGTTTGGATCATTTTAGTAGGCTGGATCAAGGATAATACTTTGTTCAACAGAATCTTTGCATCTGCGATTGTAGTAAGTGCAATAACGTGTTTCATATCAAAGACTCAACGATTACCCTTAACAGGTCAGATCGAGATGTATCAGGTACAACCATTATTGCAAATCTCGCCTTCAACCTCTCGAGGCGTGACTTTAACCTAGCATAATTATTCTTCCATTCAATTATTTCCGTATTAACCTTATCATGATGGATTGCGTCTTCTTCCAACTTTATAATATACTTCACTAACTCAGCTAGGTTCTGGGCGTCTTAGTCTACTACACGAGCATGAAGCTTCCCAATTTCTGCGTTCGACTCTTCCTTAGCTGGTAAATCTTTCAATAGTTCTTCTTTCTTCTTCACCAGAAAATCTTTTGCTTTTATCTCCCCTTCTAGAACTTTCTCTCTGATAAGCGTAACATCCAACTTATGTTGACAATCCCTCAAATTTGCATTACCCTTCTGGACATGCCCCTGAATATGAAATACGTCACTCTCAAACTCTCTAATTCGACCTGAGAGATAACTACATCCCCTCAAACTAAAGGAGCATTCACC
Organism: Kingdonia uniflora; assembly: GCA_014058105.1. Taxonomy (NCBI): domain Eukaryota; kingdom Viridiplantae; phylum Streptophyta; class Magnoliopsida; order Ranunculales; family Circaeasteraceae; genus Kingdonia; species Kingdonia uniflora. The sequence continues at coordinate 739,549 of JACGCM010002142.1, read as the reverse complement.
TCAGTTCTACTTCCCCCCGAACACTCTCTAGCCCCGACTTTCTTGGCATGAGTAATGGCCTGGTCCTTTTTGGCTTTAAGTAGAGCAACTCTTTCGTTTAAGTCACCGCACCTTTGTTGTATTTCGGGGAATTTCATATCTATGGTAGGAAAGGTTGTTTGCAAATGTTTTGCAGCAGCTTCTGAAGCCGATAGATTTTCTCAAACTAGCCTCAGCTCGTCATCCTTTTCGACGAATTTTCGTCTCATTCGCTTCAGCTCATTTTTGCAATTCTGAAGATCAAATCGAAATTGTTCCTCTGTTTGTTCCAGCGCCTAAATATTGTATTGAGCCATGTCGGCTTGCTTATCATACACAGCCAATGCGTCAACCTGACGTTAAAGTGTCTCGGTACATTCTGTTGCCTCGAATAACATTTCTATTCCCTTCATAATCTTAGAATCTTTCTCTTCGACCTGAAGAGTCAGGTCTGAAATGGCCTGATTCAACTTCTCAAGTCTGAAATGTACTTTTACGTATTGATCTTATTTGTTCTCGTTCGCATTCTTCATCATATCGAACCGCTCCACAAATTCCCGATTGCACATGAGTGCATTATCCTCACGTGCACTAAATGAATCCAATTCGACCTGAGAAATATAACAAGTTTTAGTAATGTTTGATTCAGGAAAGCCTTTGAATATATACATACTACATTTCTAATAGGACTATGTGGTTTCTAAACATCTGCTTCCAAATACTTGCAAGCATAAAGTTTTGAATCCATTCTCAGATGAACACTTCATGAATCTGCCTTCGGCGTACAAGGTACATACTTTTGATATATCACTCTGTATTAATATATTGGATTTTTACCATGCTTTTCTATCTTATTTACTTGCTAACTAAACGTTGGTGTAACATGCAAATCAAAAAATCTATTCCAATCTAACCTGTAGCTCCGCTTGCGCAGACAGCAAGGCTTTAGAGGTCTCTCTTTCTCTGAAAAGTCCAGACCCTAGGTAATTTATTCTAAGACTCATCTCTCTAACTACCTACAAAAGGATTTAAATAAAGTCAATCTGCAGAAGCTTCTTACCCACGCAGAATTTAAGCAACTTACAAATATTTATACAAACACATGTCTACCCTACCTTCTCATTACCACCTTCAAGGAGCTTGACGTCATCCCCTTGATTGTCAAGTACCGTTTGGCGGGAAACACTATCCAAACCGTCAACGACCCCCACCTCTTTAGCTTCTACCTCATCTTCTTCCTTAACATAGGTGTCTGCCTTAATAGCATCCACCTCTTCCCCAGAGTAGCCCTTCAGTATCAAATGACGCCCTAGCCTGTCACGCTCCTTAACCATCTTGTCAAGATTGGCCTTTGCCTTGAGCTGTAGCTGGCTGATCGCCACGACATGGGAGACCTTCAGCTTCCTGAATTCCTTCATGGCTTCAGTCTTGGCTCGAGCTAGGTCTATCTCCAGCTCGCTCTTCGCCTTCTTCAGCTCCAATTTTTCTTCTTCAATACTGAGCCAATTTTCCTTCACGTAACGAGCGACCTATATAAAATTAATCAATCATATTGATCAGCTCAAAACACATAAAGTAATTCTTTCCCAGTCAATAAAACTTACCATTTTGCACGTATTTTCTTCTTCATGGAAAGCCGCCGACCTGGCCCCTTCCTCAGCCTCCCTAAGGTCATCCACTGCAGCAGGTCGCTCCTCAACGACCTTCTCCCCAGAAGATTCGACCTTCCTCCTCTTCTCTTTTGCGACCTCACCACTTTTCGTGCCGTCCGAGGCCGGCAAAGACATTAGCATCCATTTATTCAGATATTTTTGAGCTATCTTGCTCGTCATGAGATTCGGTTAAGCCGAAATGCCTGACCCAGGAGTTTTAATTTGAAACTCCTTACAACTCATTTTCTTTTTGCCTTCATCGACCCCCGCCATCGACCTGGTAGACTGAGCCTTCCTAACCTTGTCCAACTTACAATCAACTCTCTTTTATCTACTCAAGCCGAGTCCCTCCAATACAAATTCGAGTTCAGTCTCCTCCTTCGCAACTTCGTCCAACAAGGATTTTTTTCCTTTCCACTGTATACTTCACACCTGCAATAACAATATTTTTACTATTAACTACAGTTGTCAACAAAACGCAACAATAATTATATCTATGCATGTCTATGTTTACTTTGTTTTACAGTTCTAAGCCGAAGATCCAGAGGTTCTTCTTCATCTCTTTAAAGGCAATTACACTTCACCCATGTGACATTATAGTTCCTGGTTTGACCTGCAGAATTCAGAACGAAAAAATGAAGCCGACTTGTCTCGCACAAAAATATGATCCCCCACTGGCTTTAAAATTCTTCACCCCGTAAAACTGTAAAATGTCCTCATGGGTTATCTTTCTCACATTTTCCTCCCTTTCTCATCTTTCATTCAGATGGTCACACACGGTTATTACCTCCCACATGTTCTCGTCAAATTAAGCAGGACATGCCCCAATTGCATTCATAATCCCCTTCGCCAAAATTGTGAGGGGAAGGCTCAGCCCATACTCTAATTGAGATAGGTAGCACAAAAAACCCTCCAAGAGATCACTCCGGACATCCTAATCAAAATATTCTAATGAGTTTGATTTATCTATACCCCTATCCCATTTTTCTTCTTCTAAATCTGTCAGCATATAAAAATATTTTTCCCCCTCCGCTACCATACAACCCCTAAACTGCCTAACGACAAACTCTATACAATTGCCCCACTTCCCTCTTACAGCCGCAGCGGCTTTACAAAACTCAGTAAAGGCATCCAAGCCCGGAGGATAAGATACTAATTGGCTAGGGAAACCTAGGAATTGTCCCAATCCTACTTCCCCTTCATTATCTGACTCATTCGCCCGACCAGAGGTCGATACCTCATTAATAGACAAACTACCCATCTTAAAAATAGATTCTACAGGCACATTTATGACCTACAAAGGTACCTCTCACGCTCAACCTACATGTAGGATAAGGTATTTATCATTCTTCTATCTATGCATATATATATATATATAAATATATTCAACATATATCTTTGATCAATCGTGTACATATAACATATACCATTAATATATATATATATATATATATATACATACGTTAACATATATCACATTCATCTCTACAAACCTTCAGTATCCGAATGAGAATCTGCAGTAGAGTCAAGCTTTCCCCTCACAACCCTGCTGTATTGCCACTTACTAGATCCAGAGTCTTTTGCCCTCTTCAACCGTTTATCGTCTTCGAATAACTCTTTATCGAATCCCCTGATCTTTCATCTCTCTCTTTAAGTGCTCTCCAAATTTTTTATGGTAAACGTTTGTTTGAAGACGAAGATGAACTATTTATCCTTTCTCTCTCATGTGGCTGACATTTAATGCTCATCGCACGAACCGTCCATAATTCCAGAGCTGAGGCATCCTTTCTACTCTCCATGTCAGACGCCATGCACCATTTTGATAAAACCACCTTTCCAGCATTACAACTCCTCTCATTTTTTAATATATTTTTTCTCCCTATTTCCATATCTTTTCCTGACCTTCCACACTCATGATGACTCACACTGTACGATGTCAGAGCTTTATTTCATTTTGCATACAAAACAAAACTAGAAGCCTCTATATTTTCATATTTTTGTTTCTCTGTTCTTGATTATCATACTCATAGTGATTGACGTCATTTTCAAAACAGTACAAATGTACAAAATTATTCAAAATGTTTGCTAAAATAGTCTCAAAACAGATTCACCCCTATAGAGGATCCGATTGACATATATTATTTCTGTTATATTCAAACAATTATATTATTCATAAGACACACTTTACACAACAGGCTTGGTAACTTAAACACACGTCATCCAATCATATTATTCATCGATCCTCAGATTTTCAAAATTCTAACTCAACTTCAACAATCAAACCGACCCACTTCTCTCAAATCTACGAAATCCCTCACTAATTTGCTGGAGCACACCTCATCAAAATAACAAGCATACTCACAAGGTATCCTTGCATCTAACTTTGAGCTCCCATTCCCTCACCAGCAGTTCAGTATTATAATCAAACGAACTCAAACATCATTTCACATACTTCAGCAATCTTTATAATCAGTCGTGCTTCCACGGCAAGATGAATCCTCTGAGATCGAGTCATACCTTCCCAATTTATCCTCTGTTTTTCTTGTATGAATCCTACTAATATTTATACGTTTCTCACATACTTTCCACTCAAAAACATGATTTTTACCTTGTATATCATAACAGAAAACCCCAAATCTTGGGATCAATTTTTAGAACTTATCCCCTCACCTATATACAATATAGTCAATGTACTCGACCTTATGCTACCATAAGTATCACCTTTTTTGACCTGTAACAGCTCGAGCTTACATATTTCCTTCAATTTCTTTCACTCACCTGTTAAACATAAATCATTTATATTACCACGACATTGTCAGCACATATTCATCTCAGTTCGAGTAGCATTGCAACATTATTTCATCACTTATCAACAATTATTCAGCTAACACCCAACACATTTTTGGCCGATTCAAGAACATGTCTTCCAGTTCTTCTTAAATTAAGTGATTCTTCACCCTGATGCAGAGAAGACATTGGAACCAACAAAGATCTTCCCTCACATGGCTTGGTTGAGGCCCAATCAAACTCTAAGCAAAAACTATGCAAGTAGTAGATTCAGTGCTGGCCCCCAGAAAATAAGATGAAGGTCTTCTGAGTGCCTAAAGACGATGGAAATGCATCAGCAGACACTCCCTTTTGTTTCTCCTCCTTTACTGCCATTACCGCCTCTTCTATAACCACCACCACCGAAGAGTTGGTAGAGATAAAGATGGCGCAACCTTAGAATCCATGGCAACACAAGAAATCAGCATATCTACCCCACAGATACACCTTTCCCTGTATATGAGGTCCTAACCCTGTCTTCCGCAATGATAAGGAGACAGGCCTAAAGTTCTTTGCCTATCAAGACGAAGACATAAAATCTCCACTTATAGTTGAAATCTTCCTCAGCTTTAACGGCTTCCTCTCCCGACAAGCTTTGATATGTCAGGGGAATAGGGGCGGGGATCGCAATTTCCAAAGATCGGTCACCAAAGTATTTTAACTTTAACCTTTGCGTTTCAAACGCAATCCTTTCTTCAAGAACCATACTCCGAGTTTTCACCATCTCAGAAAGAGTTATGCATGCAGGAATTATTACAAAGAATTGTTAAAGGTACTTTTTATATAACCCGAAATTTATTGTGCAGGTACGTTTCCCCAAGCATCAACATTCATTACGGATGTGACTATTCAAATGCAACTGTCACATACATCTGTATCATCATTAAATACCCATCACTTCCCAATATCACGTAACTTCTATCCAGTCAAACGCCATCATTGCTCATTTTTGAATTTCAAATTTTTAACATATTCTTTCACAACCAAAGCTACTCGTGACTTCGTTAACGAGAGGCGATTGTAAGGACTTATCTCTCGATCTTACTGATAATCGAGCTCACACAGATCAAGTTACTTCCATCTCTGGCTTACGCATTTTTTAATACTTAACAACACTCGAGCCATCAATCCAACCAGCCCCATGAACTACTAAAAAACGTGGGTTGTGCAAAACCTGGAAAACATTATTCAGTCAATGACACCTATCTCCCACGAATTCGTCAGTTATTCAGTCATCCACCACTAACCATATTATTCAGAAAATGTATTCTAGCATGATGAAGAGCTGTGGAGAAGCCTATATAAAGGAAAAGTTCCAGAAGAGACAGGGAGGAGAAAATTACTCAAACTTCTTATTTACGAGATCAAAAGTATTTCTATATTCAAGAGAGCACTTGTAGTAAAGATATCCACTCCAAGCAATAAGGATAATCTTACAAAAATCCTCCATATGAGGTCACGATTTTTTACCTTTTCTGAGGTTTTCCACGCTAAAAACACCTGTGTCCATTTCTTACTTTACATTAAAACATTGATACAAATTCATTGGTGTGATAGCTTATTCCTAACCATATCTACCTACGGAATTTGGCCATTACAGTCGTCTATACTACTTTGGGAAAAAGGGGCAAATTTTTTTAATGTCAGACAATATAGACAGACGTGATGATAGTAGATGTTATCACAGAAGTCATGATGATGCTTATAATGGCGTATTTGCTGGGAGGATAATCTTCGCCAATAGGTGCAAGCGCCTATCCCTCGATCTAATGCAAATTAAGATATTCCAGTTTAAATTATAGCCATGTCAGATTCACGCATTTTTTACATGACATCAACAGCCAATATCGACACCTACTTCATGAACTGATAAAGAACGTGGGTCGAGCTCAAACTAAAAATCATGAACAACTCAAATATACTTATTTCTCATAAACTCAGCAGTTACTCAGTCAACCGCCACTAACCACATTGTTTGGAGAATATGCTTCAGCACGATAAAGAACTGCGAAAAAAACCTATATAAAAGAAAAGATCCATAAGTGACAAGGACAAGAAAAATACTTGTAAAATTATCATGAAAACTATATTTTTTAGATTCTTAAAAGATCAAAACTTCTTATTTATAAGATCATGTATTTCTAAGTTGAGAGATCACTTGTAATATGATATTAGCCTCAAGCAATAAAGTCACTATTACAAAAACCCTCAACTCGAGGTCATGGTTTTTTACCTATTTAGAGGTTTTCCATGCTATATCACCTGTGTTATTTCTTATTTCATATTAGTTTTGTCACAGAAACATTGGTGTAAGAGCTAATTACAAGTCATCTCAAACTTATAAAATTAAGCCATTACATTTGGCACCGTATATGGGAAAGAAGACATTTCTACGATATCCTTAGGCATACGCTCGCTCTACTACAAATTTCAATCATGGTCACTTCCAGACGACCAATAACCGGAATCCAGCCTAATCTTTTAGTTGAGCCAGAAAAACTTGCAGAGCTACGGACAAATCTCAAAGCCAAAATAGAGACGTGCAATGAGCTCGAATGACAATTTACTCTTAACTGAGAGCTCCGTGAGAAAGAGCTCATACCGTGATTTATTGAGGTTGTATTCCAACCTCAACTTCATCCTCTTCTGTTTATTCCCAACAAGTCTACGGGAAGAACCGCTTTGGTGGTTTCACTCTATACCTGAAGGCTCCATACACATATTCGACCAGCTGCATAAACAATCCATTAAGATGTATGCTCACAGCAGGGACAAAGAGGAGAATTTATATTCACTTATCAGTCTTAAACAGTCAAATGGAGAGAAGCTCGAGGAATTTGCGAAAAAAAATTGGAGCTCGCGCATTAAGTAGACAATCTCAATCAGAAAACTGTTATTACTACTTTTACCAACGCGCTCCAACTTGACTACAAGGATAAAGAACACCTCTTCCTCAACAAACCTGTGACCTTGGAAGATATGATCACCAAGGTCAATAGTTATGTCGACCTGGAAAGGATGATGCTCAAAAGGCATAAATCTACTAAATTCATCCTAACCACGAATGGTCCATCTACAGATCAAAGCACTGAACCAAAGGAGGATCAGGGTGATCTAAAGTGCTCCAAGGGAAATAGTGGTAACCCTCAGAAGGGTAATAAACTACCCAAGCCGGTCTACCCAAGGATGAATATTCAAATCTAAAAAAAAATTCCCTTTTTTCTAAGGATAAACTCTACCGTCTCTCTCAATTATTAGAACCTATCGAGAACCGCCCGTACTGCATGCATCATAAGGTAAACCATCATTTTACTGAAAATTGCTACACTTTACAGAGGTTCCTGGGATACATTTTTAAAGAGGGATAGATGTTCAAATACATTATCGACCTAGAATCATAAAAGGATGGCAGCTAAAAGAAGATGTTTGATGTCATCTAGGTTGAAGATCAAGCTGAGGAGAAACATCTCTACCATATAAACCATAGCAGCATGATCAAAATCCATCAAGCCACCAACTCTTGTTGATTCAAACACAGGGGACTGTCAGAATACTAAGATCTCACACCTCAGGACAGAGAAGCTAAGCTTCTGCCTGATTCGAGCAATCGCAGTGTTGGAACCTCATTCAAAGATTGTGGCATTAGTCATGTAAAATTTCCACATCATGATGTTTTAGTCATAATGCTCAAGATGAAGAAGTTTGTCATGCGCACAATGATGATCGATACTGGAAGCGGTATTGAGATTCTCTTTCAGAGTACTATCGAAAAAATGGTATTGGCTGATAAAGTTATTCCAAGCAACACCGATATTAATAGATTCAGGGGTTCTAAAGAAGAGCGAGTAGGCAAGATCATCTTAACTATTTTTGCAGAACCAGCTACCATCGATGTCATCTTCTACGTAATCAATACCAAATCTCATTATCTCGAGATTATGGGCCGCTGCTGGATTCAAAACATGGAAGTAATCGCTTCCACCAATCATCAAGTACTCTGCTTCAAACACAATGATGGTATATATGAAATCAAGGGTAGTCAAAAACTTTCTCGAGCATGCAAAAACACCGTCTCAATAATTTTAGATATCTCTGACAGATACGCTGCATAACAATTATAGAAAGCTGATCACCTTGATGATCAGCCTTCTACAGAGGAGCCAAAAGAATACGTTAACATCGATGGACCAAGCAGAGGTACTTTCATCAGTACTAAGTTGGTTCAACACGATAAAGATGTTCTCATTCTGTTCTTACGACTAAATCGAGAAATTTTATGTAGACTTTCGAAGAGATTCCTGGGGTCGATCCGGCCAAGGCATGTCACAAATTGACCATTAACATCAACGCCACAACAGTTAAATAGAAGTAGCGACAACTATTACCTTGACTTCGAGATGAAGTTAACATGGAGATTGAAAAATTAATCAAAGTGGGATTTATTTGAGAAGCGAAATATCCAGATTGGATATCATACATCGTCGTTATCCCAATGAAGAATGGTAAAGTCTATATTTACGTAGATTTTAAAGATCTAATCAACCACACACCAAAGGATAGTTTTCCTCTTCCCAATATTCATCAAAACTTTGATTCTACAGCAGGTCACAAACCCTTATCTATGATGGACGCTGCTTCTGGATATAATCAGATTCTACTCTTGGAAGAAAATAAAGAAAAGACAACTTTCATCACTGAAAGAGGATATTACTACTACAAATTCATGCCCTTCTGACACTAAAACGCATGCGCGACTTATCAACGGTTGACGACTCCTATGTTCAAAGCACATCTTGGGAAAGTCGTGGAAGTCTACATCGATGATCCCTTGTGCAAGAGCATACAGTCAGCCAACTATATTATATATCTTAACACAATATTTAACATTCTTCAATCTTATAGAATGCGTCTCAATATTAATTAGTGTCAATTCGGGGTACATTCAGGTCGATTTCTTGGCCATTTCATCAGTAAGAAAGGGATTGAGGCCGACCCAAATTAAATCCGAGCTCTCCTCAACATGCTATCTCCAACTACAATGAAAGGCGTACAAAAACTTACCGACAAGATTACTGCTATCAACTGATTCGTTTTAAAATCTTTAGACCACTATCATTGGCTATTCCTACTACTCTGCAGTTGTACTAAAAGAGGAAAAATTTAGCCAAAGATAGAGGTTCAATGGACATCAAAATACAAGACAGCTTTTCAGGATATCAAAACCAATTTGGGGAGCTCTCCCATAATGACTACCCCAATAGATCTGCCTAAAAAAAATGATTATTATGGACCAGATATTAGAGATGGAATATAATTTGTCTCTAATAATCATATATTTGGGACAGTTTTGTATCAGTCTCTAATATTTTAGTTTATGAGCCAAAAATTATTACTTTGTCCCTAATAATATAAGTTTAGGTACTGTTAGATTTGGGCGTCCCTAAATGTATAAGTTTAGGGAGTCTTGGATTTGGCCTTCCCTAATTATATTAGTTTTGGGACTGCTAGACATAGCCATCCCTTATAGTTAACGAAACAAAAAAATGAAAGCGAAAATGAAAATGTCCAATTTCATGCGCTCAAGTTAACTCCCCATCCTCATAATCCTTCTTCCATCAACTCTCTGCGACTACGTTAAACCTCAATATATGATCACAACCCTAAAACTGAAACCCTAATTATTTAATTATTGTTTCTTTTGGTGATTTAATAAATTGATAGTTTATGATTTGCTGAAATGCTAGTTTCTGTTTATCTATGGTCACCACATAATAGATGATTCCTAGAATTGGTACTTTCTGATATGTAGTGGAGAAATAAGGGAATCCAAAGTTTAAAGTGTAGGTGGGTGTTGTTAAATGTATTGGGTTGATAATGTGTGTGATGTTTTGTGGGGTTTTTATGGCTGAGTGTAAGAGAGTTTTTTGCGATAGAGGCGTTCAATACACTCATGCCTTTTATTGTCATCTTCTATTTATAGGTAGTCTAGTAATTGCCACTACAAGAAAAATGGGCAATGGCCACTGATAGTTTTTTGTTTTTGACAATGTTTTATCATTGACAGAGTACCACAAGTTTTATCGTAGATAATAGCCTATTGTAGTAACCAAAGGTTTATCTACCAAAAAAGATACTAACGTCAAGGGTGTGTATTAAAAAAATCATGGCTAAATACACAAATCTGTGTCAAGAAATATTGTGCGAAATGTTTTAGCTCCAGCCTCTGTTTCTCGCTGCAGTATACAATAAAATAAAAAGATTGAAACCCCTTTGTTCTCTTCTCTCTGTTCGGAATTTCATAAACAAAAACTTTACCTCCTTCCCCTCTTCTCTCCTCGATTTGGTAAACAAAACTTTAATCTTAATTTAGTTATTGTTTGTTTCTAATCAATTCGAGTATTTAGAATATGATTTCAATTGTTGCGTCGTACTCAATTTATTACTAATCTCAAGTTGTTAATTTTAATTCATCAGTTAAAGTTTTCTGATATGAAATCGCTCAATTGGTCATTAACAGGTACCTCTTTTTTTTCTCTCTATTTTTTTCTCTCACTCTCTCACTTTTGAGTTTCTGATTCTATGGTTCCATCTTTATCGCTCATCTGCCTCTCTCTATTTGCTCCAGTATGTGATTTGTAAGAAAAATTGATCATCCACTTTCAGGTACTCTTTGATTCACTCTCTCTAAATGATTAGACTTTACAGAATCCCTAACTCTGAAGAGTTTTGGGGTAGGTTTTGTGTGTTCTTTTATCAAAAAAATAAATAATTAATCACCGATATTATCTACTGGTATTCTTTGATTGTTCATTTCTCTTGGTGCTCTTAGATTGCTGATTTTTGTTGGTGCTCTTATCCTACCTAAAAAAAGGCTTTTGGCAACCCACATATTTTGCTTTTGACAACAAACTATGTCTGTAAAAAATTTACTACAGTACAAATCCCTTGCAATTAGTCCATGTCTGTTGCGATATTATTTTTTCAAAATTAGACCCTCCATACTAGTCTCACATCTCTTTCCTCAAATTCTCCGCCAAAGCTTCCCTCTCTTTTTCAATGATTTTCCCCAAAAAATTTCTTCTCTCTACGATTTGGGAAGGAATCTGTTATGGATAACCTCTAGTACTCCCATGTTTCTCTCCCAAATCCCAATTTCCCTTTTCCCAGGACTCTTTATAATGCGTGCCATCGCGTTCGACATCTACAGTTTGATTGGTGGTTCTCGCACTCATCGTCTATAATAAAATGTATCTCTCTTTGCCTTTCCTTCTTCATCTCTAAGCAGCAATTAATTTCAGTTGATAATATGATTGCGATACTAGTTTTCAATCGAGGAACTCTACCAGACATAAGATAAAGCAAAGGTAAAACAAGCTTTCATCTCTCTCAATATGACTGCGATATTACAATTCTGCGATTAAAACAATGGTACTAGTAGTGTTTAATCAAAGAACTCTACCAGACATAAGATAAAGCTAAGCTAAAACTAGCTTTTATCTCACTCAATATGGCTAAGACATTACTATTCTCTGCGATTAAAACAAAGGTAATAGTAGTTTTTAATTAAAGAACTCTACAAGATATAAGATAAAGTAAAGGTAAAACTTGCTTTCATCTCTCAGTATGTCTGTAGCAGATATACAACTGCTACAATGGATTATTTTATGCTTTTGGGAGGTCAGCCACGCTTTCTCCTACAATAAGAGGCTGACCAGCCATAAATTCTTGAGCTCGAGCAATCACAGTAATCCTACCCTGTTTTACTAATTCAGCCAGTCAAGAGCCTAACTTTGTTTTCATTGAGTTCTTACAATTTCTTCAATTTATATTGGCTCTGCAGATGCATCCCCTTTCTGACAAGCAGTCGTGCAAGGTATCACTCTCAAACTCAAGCCATTTTGCCTATTCAACAAAATAGGCAATAACCGCTATTATCAATTCTGAGCGCGATGCCTCGGGCATGACCGCCTTAGAAAAATTTGCTCACACCATCAGAAGGCGATTATGCAGCCTATTATACCTTTCTTCTTTCCATTTCATTTCACTATTTATTCGAGCTGTAAATGCAATGTTCTCCTTTGCCCTCTTATCAGTTTTAACTGATTTAGCCTGATTAATTGCCCTCAGATCATCCACCTGAGTATGAAATTCCACAAGCTCCTTATTTAAATTTTTCCCAACCGGAGACTTCTTTAACAACTCATCTTGTTTCTTAATCGAAATCTCCATGCCTCTGATAGTCTATTTCAACCCTTGTTCCCTGGTAAAAGTATCGTCCAACTTACTTTGGTACTCCCTTAACTGCTTATTTCCTCTTTATACATAACCTTGAGCTTAAGCTACATTTCCCTCCAACTTTCTTATTCGAGCTGATAGGCTAACTACATCCCCTTGAACAAGGGAGACCTTAACATCATTTTTATTCTTCCTCGAGTGTTCTCCAGCCTCAGTGTTTCTAGCACGCGAATTGGCCTGTGCTAATTCGGTCTTCAATTGTACCACCCTTTCATTCAACTCGTCGCAATTCCATTGTACCATCCGAAACTCCATATCTTTAGCAGGTAAGGCTATAGTCAACTGCTCAACCGCAACTTCAAAAGAAGATAGGTCATCACAAGCTTTCTTCAGCTTGCTATCCTTTATGACAATTTTCTTTTTCAATTGCTCCAACTCGTTTCTGGTATTCACTAAATCAGCTCGAGTTTGTTCCTTATCGTTCACTTTGCTGATCATTTGTCCCTCAGACTAGCCACAAAATGACTTAACCCTTCCTCTAATTTTTCTAACCCATGTATACAGTATCGAGCCATGTCCGCATCCCTACTCTTTGCCATCAGCGCATCATTTTAACCTTTGAGCTTCGCTAAATGTTCTTTCAACTCCGTGAGTTCTTTTTACCATTTACTAATTTTAGCATCTTTCTCCTCGATCTTCCGTGGAAGATCATCAGCAGTTTGGGTTGCCTCATCAAACTTGAAGTATACTTTTACATGTTGATCTTCTCTGTCTTCATTCGTCCCCTCATCCTATAAAACTCCTCCACTAATTTTTTGTTACATTGACATATCTCATCTTCGCGAAAGGGAGCTGAGTCCAATTTGACCTGCACAACACATATACAATATATCAAGTTCGATTCAAAACATTTACTCGATTCATACACCACATTTCTAATAAAATATCTATTTTGTTGACATCTACTGTGTGAAACTACTTCTAAACTTAAAGTCGAAGTATAATCTCAGTTGAATGGGCAAAAACACATACTTCAAATTCTAAGGTATACATTCTCTATATTTTAATTTGTAAATGCTTGGATATTTTCTATACATCATTGAACGACATTGCCCTAAACTAATAACAGGTTTTTGGTCTGTCACTACACTCTACTCTTTACTTTGTAGCTTTAGACTAATGAAGCATACAAGTAAAATATTTTTTGCTCTTTTCTAACCTGTAACTCCATTTGCGAAGACAACAGGGACACTGAGTTACCTTTCTCCTTAGCGAGCTCAGTCTCTAAATCTTTTATTTTGAGGTGCATTTCCTTACGTTCCTGCAACAAGGTTTACAAAATTATCTTAGCTTATAGAAACCTATACAACGACAATATTCCAATAATTTACAACATTTCATATCATTAATAGAATCACATAGCAACATTCTACTCCACCTTCTCGTTTCCTCCCTCTAGACGCTTATTGTCATCCCCCTAGTTGTCTGACACCATTTGGGGAGAGACACCATCAAACCCGTCCGCAACTCCAATAGTAACATCTTCCACATTATCATCTTCCTCCTCCTCAACATATGTGTCAGCCATATTCGCATTCACCTCATCTTCGGAATGCCCCTTTATTATAAGGTGGCGCCCAAGTCGGCCGCGCTCAGTTACCACCTCCTTCATATTCCTTTCCCTTCTTCAACTCAGCTTTTTCCTCCTCGAATCCTTCTTGAGAAAGGTTATTTCAACATATCTCTGCATATCGACATCAGTCAATTTACCTTATTCCATATCGAACGTATTCTTTCCAAATCTAATTGTCTGAGCGACCTTCCTGAGCTAGAATTTCTCATCATAAACATTCAGTAGTTTTGTTTCTCCCCCAATAAATTGTAGTCAGTCAGTTCAATCATTCATTGTACATATATCATGTTACAACTATATTTTTACAACTCGATTATTATAATCAGGTTGTAAGTTCTAACCTCATACGTAACATTTCATCCTAAATTTGTCAATCGTCGATTCATTTATAGCTCGATTTCAAGAATTATATTATGCATACATCAACACAGAGTTTGGATAATAAATTTTATTCAACTCGAATATAAATTACAGGTACTTTAAAGATAACAAGACTTTCAGGTACTCTACAGATAATAAGTCTTTCAAGTACTACGAAATCAAGTATTCTACAAATAATAAGTTTTCATGTACTTTAGAGACGACAAGTCTTTCAAGCACTCTAAAACATCAAATCCTTTAGTTCATCTCACTTCAGTGATATTTCACTTTAAGAATACTCTGATGCAAAGCAAGCATTGGAAGTCACCAGAAACTAGGTTTAGAAGAAGTCTGGGCATAAAAGCAAAAGACTCTGTTCTTGAATCAACTGTTCAAGCAGAAGGTCTTCTTAGCGCAAAGGAACGATGCAGAAGAAGACTTCCATTCTCTGCCTCCCTTCTCCACTACCATCGTTGCCTCCTCTATAACCACCACCCCTGCAGAGTTGGCAAAGTTACGCATGAGGTTAGAACCTTACTGTCTAGAAGGAGAATAAGCTTGAAGCATGCCATCGAAGGATTAATGTCGGGTATCTCTTGGAAAGACCATGTAAAGATGCCGAGGTTTTTCTTCAGGAGCCAGATCATGGATTCTTTTTCATCAGATGACAGCTTGGAGACAATTAAGGTATTATGCCCAGGCCCATCAAGTTTAATGGAATCTACAACCCCAGTATCATTTTGCCCAGGCCCATCAAGCTTGGGGGGTATTTTCTACTGTAGTTGCTGTACATTGAGAAGTTTTGCCATGTGAGAGTTGGTGGTGGTATTCCCGCACATTTGTACAACTGATTAGTTACCTCTAATTTTGTAGACTCTATGATCTGTTGGATATCTTAATGCCAAATAATATTTTGAAGGTACTGCCTTGACCACAAATTTAATGGAAATATTTTATGATCCCGCTTGAGCTGGTAGGGTGATTTCTCATATGGCCAATTCTTTTGAGCTGTTAAAACCTGTGATGGTGGCTGTAGAAGCTTTCACCAAGTCTTTGAGTCCTAAAACTTTAATTTGCCCTTCTGAACAGAACATCTGTGGTGCATCCTGTATCGACGATAAGCGTATATAGGTAGTCTTATCCTTCTTTGAGCATAATGACCAGAGGGTCATCATGTGTATATTTGACATGGCTGGTGTCACAATCCTCGAAGGTAATATGGTATAGATGCTTCAATTTGCTCGAGCTGGGGAGAAATTTTACTGATTATTCTGAGGATGTCATTTTGCAACAAGATGTAATTCGGTTGTCGTGTTTACTTTCCTTTCCTTTCTCAATTTTAATCATGTAAAGATGGCGGGCTTGCCTTTGGCCTTGCTCTTGATCAACGTCTTTATTTTTTGTTTCATCATCGAGGAACTTTTAAATATCAACTACATAATTATGAAGTCTTCCAGCAAGTAGAATATGATAAAAAATTCGAATGAGTAAGTAGATGTTGTCAATATTATGACTATGTACGTTGTGATACTGACATAAATGTTTATTGAGGATATGAAGAATTGTTTATGCTACCCGATAAAACTCATCTCCCTTTATCATTAGCAAGATAACGGAAAGAGTTGTTATCATTGGAGGTAGAACTGGGTCGGGTCTGTCTGGCCTTCCGTCTCTTCTTCCAGTGCTGTCAGTATTTTTTCCGTGTTACTTAGGTACTTTGGCAGCGGTTGATTTTTGTGGTAAATATGAAATTGTTTCACAAGAATGGGTGACAAAAGAGTTTTTCATCTTATCCTTCTTGGATCATTCTAATTCGATGTAGTTATTAACAACATCAACCATATTTGTTACTGTTTTGGGCTTATGCAAGGTAAGCTCTTCTCAAACTTTGGAGTCGATATGCAGAGCAGAAGTGAATGTTGGAACGACAATTTTGGGATCTGAGTTCCCAATTTTTCATGTTTCTTGTAAGAAATGCTTGTCAAAACTTGCCAAGGTTTCTTTTATGCCTTGCTCGAAGAAGAGTAAAGAATCTATAGTTATCTCTCGCTCCTTAGCATGAGCATAATTTGACTCGACGTGATCCTGTAACTGGCTGAATGTGGTGATGGAGCCTTTGGGGATAGTATGGAACCATATAAGCGGTTCCTCTTTCAGGCTCATGTTGAATAATCTGCATAACATATGGTCGAGTTTGGAGTACAATTCGACAGTGGCTTGAAGTGTCAGACGTGGGTTAGAGGATCAGTGAGGCCTGCATACTGAATGGGCATTTATCTTAATTCTATCGAGGGCAGACCATCGGCCTGGGATATAGGAATTTATGGCTTAGATCCTATTGTTTAGGTCATCCAAGGTGATGAATTGTGGCAGAGGAATTGTTATGGCTGCAACCTGTGAATCAAAGTCTCCCTATCCTTCAGGTCCCAATCGATTTCTAATAAGTCGTCTTTCTGGTGGTTGGGGAATTTGATGATGCGTGAGTCGACTTCATTAAGTTGTCGATGCTAAGGATGTAAGTCTAAAACGTTGAGTAACCCTATCTGGATTTTTAGATCTGGATTAAGAAGTTTGTACTCCTTCCTATCTTTGATGATTCTCTCTTTGGGTTACCCTCGAACGATGGTCACTTTAGGCCTGAGGAGGCGACGTTTGATGAACTGTAAGCTAATCTTGAGTTCTTCATAAATTATAAATTTCTTTATGATGTGACCAACTCTGTTGGTCTAAGGCCTTTCTTCTTTCGTCTCTTTTGACTAGAAAAGCTTGGGCGTGAATGCGCTAATCTTCCAGCCTCTGGACTCGGTCAGATTCCATTTGACTCTCAAATTGGATCACTGCACTGTACAGATAGACTGTCTCCAGTATCGGGTTGATCTCATGGTTCATCACCATACTTGAATGGTGTTGAAGATTCATGTTTATCATCTGATTGTTTTTAGATCCGAGGTGGTAAAGAAAAGTGTAGTTTTCCTACAGACGACGCTAATTGTAATAACGTGTTTTCTAGATGGATAATCTTTGCCAATACTTTTAGTAAGGATGGAACAATAATAAGCTTAAATGAATAAGATTTTGCGTAGAAACTCAGTAAAGGCTGAGATAAACCCTGACCTCGAGGAGGATTTTAATGTCAAATCTAATAGTTTAGTAGTTGTTATAATTTATTGGGTGGTTGTACAATAAGGAAGAATGAATAGAAAAGATACGGATTTGAATAATCTATTATCTGCCTATATTTATAGTAGATACAAGCAGTTTATAAAAGGAACAACAATTTCCTATTTTGGGGGTAGTAGGCAAACTTTGCGGATCTCCAGCGGCTCTCTTTGACCATGTACAACGGCTATTTTTAGTAGGTCGAAGATTTATGTTAGTAGACGTAGCGTCTTCTTGAATGTTGGGCTATCTTCGACTATGTTATGTTGGCTTATCCATGTCAAATCTAGGAAATATGCTACTATAATGATGTTAGACAAAAAGACAAGCCTGAAGAGACAGTAAAGGTTACTGACAGGTGTCCGAAAGAGCCGCTATTTCATAAACCGAGGGAGAGTATAAAAACTTGCATCTCTCTCCCTCATAAATTGTCTGCTGCTATAGAAAGAGAGAAAAGTGGTAAAACTCATATCTCCGTAGAGATGAGATACTCGAGTTCTGAGTGTGATTTACTTGGGAGGGCTGCATCTATTGAGAAAAAATAGTTGGATAAATGACAGGAGCAGTGAATCTCTATAAAATGGTTGGGTAAAGTAAAAGATTACGTTTCTTCGAGTACAGGTTAGTGATAGATGCCTCTATTTTGTTTTTGTATGCTATAATTTATATTTGATGTTGTATATTCATCACTTTTGTTTACAGAGAACAAAGTTGAGAATACAGGTGTTTTGAGTAATTGCATGTAATGTTATGTAGTACACAAGATTTGTTTATATGAATAGACTGTATAGAGAGAAAATTATTTTTAGGAGAAGAAGAGGGAAAATTAAAATTATTGTCTATTATTTTGGAAAATTGGAAAATAAGCGTATTGACTAGGTAGAAACATGGGTGAGGTTTCTTTTACTGTGTGTAAGGTATAACGTAGAGATTATAATAAAATATTTTGTGTATCTGTAGGTCCAGTATGCTTTCAAAACCTATATATCCCATGAGTAAATTTGTAGTAGCATCAAGATCAAAGGAAACATCATCGACGGGGAGGGAGGATGATTGTAATATAACAAAAGGGGTTGTAGATAAGATAGACGTTGTTATAGGTGTAGTGGTTGGGAAATCCAATAAAGTAGAGAAAGTTATAGAGAAAGTGGATACAAAAGAGAAAGATAAATTGTTTTTCATATATCCAGAAGGAGTAGATATTGGAAAAAAAAATTAAAATATAAAAAGAAAATACAGGGAGAATGGGAATATTAAATGACAGACCGAAGTCGCTGGCTTAGGGCCTATGTACCAGGAAAAGGGGCGGAAGCAGTATACTATCAAGTTCCTTGTTTGGATAAGTCGAAAAGAGAGAAAGGGATTAGTGAGGATGTTGAAATCTCGTACTATAATGATGTTGGGTTGGCATGCTCGAATGATGGGTTACTGCATTATCTAAATCAAGTTATTTATGGCCTTAGAATTCCCTTGACCATCTTTCAGAAAGGGGTTATGAATATATTGCAGTACCGTTCTCCCTAACTAAATGGGAATATGTATAAGGCGATGAGGGTATATGAGGCTCTGAATGAATAATTGAGTAATTGAGTAGGGAAGGGAGTGCCAAGCAGTTCGAAGCAGATGACGTCCTAAAATTTTATAAATAGAAGTTCATCAAAGGTCGTAATAGTGGTTTCCTGTATAGTGATTCTTCTTGTCAAAAAATTTTGACTTTAAATCTGCAGGTAGACCTTGGAATGGCCACCTTGTATGGGTAGGGGGTAACTGTATCCATGTTCCTGATAAACTAGCACTCGTCCTAAACCATAAATATCTTAATCCGAGTAAGTAAAAATTATCAATTTTGACCAACTATCAGCATGTCTTCAAGCTGCTGAACATTGTCATGTCTTTTGCTTATCAGGTCCCAATCCTATATTGGCTCCTGCTAATACAAACTTTTACGATTGCGTAGCTCATGAGCAGGTCGAGTTAAAACAAGTACATGGTGAGCTAGGTATCTGAAGGGATAAAAGGGTAGATTCCATAGCGCCCAAAGTTAAGCGAGCTCACGAGAATCGAGTTATGGCTGAGAAGAAAACTCGCTTCGCTATTGATGATGTCACTAGTCTTCCTTTACCTACGCTGAAAAATATTAACGTGAAATGGAATACTCGGAGGTCGAGAAAACCAGCTCCGCAAACTATGCCTACTACTTTGATAATGTCTCTAGTCTTCCTTTACCTACTACTTTGGTGATGATCATAGACAAAGAGATCGCAAAGCCTGTTGTTGGAGATATGATAGAGGTTCAGAAAGTGAGTGAAGTTACTCCTTCGAAGGCGGAGAAGAGTTCATTGAAATGAAAATGGCACGAGGATGAGGGTAGCACGCATACAAATGCCAGGGCTGTAGCCATGATGAGTGAGCTGGAGCAACAATACTGTACGATGGCAAGGACTAATCAGTAGCAGCTCAATGGGCTGTACCAAGAAGATACTTTTGTAGCATGTATTGAAATATTTGATGTGTTGTATTTGAAATATGATATGTTGTTCTGAACTTGCGTTTTTGTATTAGCAGCTCTCGATGGTGATGAAGGACGCGGCAAAGTTACTTGAGAAGATGAGTTAGGAGTTTGAAGATCATAATCTGAAGTTAGATGCTCAATTGTCTTGGATGAAGGAGCTCGAAGCTGAGCTCGGGATAGAGAAAAATATATGGGCTGAAGATGCCAAGGATGATAAAAAGTAGTATCCCATGCTATTCGAGCATGATGATATTATGTCACGATCATGTGAGGCAATGCGGGTGAAAATAAATCAATTTTTTCAATCACATTATAGCTTTGAGTTGACTGCTGCTGATGTAGAGTTGGGCCAAACTAGCAAATATGATGAGATAGTCATCCCTTCGGATGTAGAGGACGAAGTGGTAGCTAATGCTGCTGGTCCAGCCAATGTATCTACTTCACCCAATAAACCAGTTTTAGCCGCTGATAAGACATCAGATCCTCCATCTGAGGTAGAAATCAACAAGAATCTCTAATCACTCTGTGTTATTCTGGGTTGAACAATTCTATTCGATTGACTTTTGATGGCATTGTACTCTATATAGTCATGAAGTTGTTAAGATTGATAGACGCTTTTTAATATGTTCTCCTTGAATGTTTGTATAATAACAAGATATTTACAATCTATGTAGGAGGTAGATAGATTGAAAAAAACTATTTCCGACCTAGAAAAATCATTGGGAAGAGCAAAGGATTCAGTGGCTCGTGTTCAAAAGGTATTTAATAAAACTAAGTATGAAAAAAGATAGTTTAATTCTAACTCGGAGAAAAACTTTAAATAATTATAGGACCTCCAGTGCAGATATGCTAAGATAAAAATAAATAGGGATGAGGTATTAAGAAAAGAAGAGGAAAGGGGGGTGTTAGTTCGAAAACCGAAAGAGTTGACCTGTTTTAACGACTCAAGTGATAAGGCTAAGTGTGAAAGTCTATTCAAAGTTCTAACATTATCTTTTGTGGTCAAAGTAGATAGTGAATGGAGTTTAAAAGAAGCTTATTTAGAGCTTTTAAAGGAAAATGGTGTAGTACCTGACCTAGCTCGAGTAATGCTTTTAGCTCAAGAGGTACATAATCATCATAGTGTAGATATGAAAAAATGTTCAGCCCAAGCTGGGGTGTCTGTTATATGGGGTTATGTAGAGTCTTTACCTGATATTTTTTTCTTTGTATAGGACTGAAGGGCAATGAGGATTATACTTTTTAGAATAAGGAAAGATCAAATAAAGGTTCAATAGAAGTTAGAGGAAGAGTTAAAGGAGTTACAGGATGTATTTTTACAATATATGGAGAAAAAAATGTCTTTAGTTGTGATCGATTATAAACCGACGTCTTAAAAGACCCGCAAGTACACGGTGTACCGTTAAGTACAAGGGTAAGCGGGGTCGTATCCCAAGAAACTTGTGGTGCAAATTATACTTTGAGCTACTAGTGTTATCCAATAACAACGAGTTTGTGTAGGTTTTAAAATAAAAAGAAGAACGAAATAAATTATAAGATAAATTAGGGTGGAAACCTAGGCATTAATTCTACTACATCCGTTGTAACCTTGAGATAGTAGTCTACCTAGTTAGAGTATTCACGAATTCCTGTATTGCATATCCTTGGTTGGGTATATGCAATACATCATGAGATAAGATAATTATTGATTGGGAACTACCCATAAACCAGCTTATTCAACCATGGTCTAGTTGATAAGCATGGATTATGTTCTTTTCTCCATGTTCCTAACCTATCTTGTTATGGTCAAACACGATGGTTACTTAGATAATTTATTCCTCCTAATCCTAGCTATGGTCAAGCATAGGACCAAGGAAAATGAATATGCATTATGCCGGGATAAAGATAATACAATTACTCTAACTAAACTACACAATCTTCAATAAGGCTACATTGGATGGAGCTTCCTCTAGCCTTGGCTAAGAGGTTTAGATACTCAACCCTTTGACCATTTCCATTATACTATAACTACAATAAGAGTAAAAGACAAGAAAAAGAAAAAAACAAGAACTTTATTGCTTATTGAACCTTGATGTTTACACTTTCTAAGATGATCTCTTATGGGTGGGATTCCCCTCATATTTATAGAGTATAGGAAAGGTTACCAAATATCACCATTAATATATAATCCTCTAAACAATGCCTAATATCATGCATAGATATTACATCTCATGATAATAATATCTAAATTTAATTTTTTTCAATGGGCATCCATGTCATGGACCTTTAATTGACAACTTTACATGAGAATCATTATTGGAGTGCATTACCCTTGTTCTTTGTTAAAAATTGGAAATATGTACGACTTGTTTATCATGTGACTGATTTATTTAATTCTCTTCAATGGGCTTCCTATCCATGGACCTTTGGTTGACAGCTTCACATGAGAATCATTGTTGAAGTTCATCATCTTTATTCTTTGCTAAAAACTGGAAAATGTACGACTTGTTTATCATATGACCAATTTCTATAAATACAAATAAAAGTACTATTAGTGTCACATTTATTAAATAAAGAACTAGGTAGATATAAATTTAGGAGTTGTAAACGTAAATATTACGTGTCTATCAAATTATCAAAAGAAGTAACTGTTCAAAAGAAGGCAGAAGATGATGTGAGGGCTTTAGGTGTATTGTAAAAAGAAATGCGCAAGCATCTGCACTGGGTACATATGCAGTTGAAGGAGCATCTGTATCGGTCATGAGCAAAAATTGAAGCTCGAACGGATTACGAGTATTATGCAGAAAGTGCAATTGATTTTTATAGAAGGGAACTGGTGAGGGTAGAGAATGAATTTAGAAAGTTTACAACTGATTATGGGAAGGATTTTAATCGGGTTTACAAAAGATGACCAGGAAAAAACTATTGAAAAACCCATTCCTAGACCGAGAGAAAATATCTCAGCAGAGGATGAAGGGGAGGTCGAGCACCTGGTACCATGTCATGGCGAAAGCAATACCAATAAGAAGTGGTGACCTTTGTAGCTCCTATAGATGTTAGAGTATAAAGGGCAAAGAGTGCGAGAAACAAGGGGTAATCCTCTCGCAGCTCGTAAAAGTGAAAGTAGATTAGTTCAGTTACTTACCAAACTTGCATGTGCATAAGATTTTTATAAAAAAATTTTGATGTTGAATGAAATATGTTCTCTGTGAGGTCCATATAGATAGATCAATGCATCGATATTACTCCAAAATTATGTTCTTGAGTAAACTGTTGTTCACTGTGATATGTACTCTGCTGGAATATGTAAATTAGTAGTTATGTGAATGTTGCTTGTTACTGTAGGGTAAATTGGTTGAAATTCAGAAGCATTATGAAGAATTATGTTCTTCAAACGAAAGACTGAATGCTTATCTGAATCTTCAATTGGAAACAATAAAAAGTGTTACTCATTTAAAAGAGAAGATGGAAGTGATAATAGTAGAGGAACGAAGCACAGTTACTTGTTTAACTGAACAACTGGAAGATAAAGAGGCTAAGCTAGCCATTAAGCTGAGAAAGATTGAGGGATTAAAAGTAGTTATAAGCAAAAAGGATATAGAAATTTTGGGTACTTTGGGATAAATTAAACAATAGGGGGCGGAGTTGACATCTACGTGAACTCAAATTATAGAGCTATTGGTGGTGTTACAGAAGGAAGAAAATAATGTGAAAGACTTGCACTATCAGATAAACATGCTCGAAGTGAAGAGAGTTGTTGTGCGAGCAACTATCGAAGAGGTAAATAATCGTGCTCATAAATTTGAAATATTATGGTATGTTACGATCATGATGTTAACAAAGATAGAAGAGGCCCTTAGTAAAAAAAACAAAATGATAAATAAGGATTGGATCACGATCCGTACTTAAGAGAGAAAGTATAAATAAGGTTAGACATTTCGGAGTATAAATCAGAAAATGGGGAACTACGTGATGCAAAGACCAAATTGGAAGCAGACCTTTTTAAGGCTACAATAAGTCATAAGGAAGAAGTATAATCAAGCTCGTACAGATGAATCAGTAGGCTCGGTGGAAAACATGAATGAGTTTATGCCAAAAATGGAAGGTTGTAATGATGCTACGTTGAGTAAAAAATAAGCGCTGAAAGAACGCTGCAGAAAATTGAAAGCTATACAGATGGAGACTAAAAGAAAGCTATCTGAGTTTGTTCTTTCGGATAGAGTAAAATGTGAGGTTGGTGATGTGCATGAGAGAGAGTTGATGGCAGTGTTCTCCTTCTTTGTTTCTGAATTCAAAAGAATGGAGGCGGAAAGCAAAATTGTATATGGCAAGCTAGTTATAGATGGTGTACAATGTAAGATGAGGTTGATACGATCTGAGTACCTGGATCCCATGATGGTAAAAATTGGTGTTCTTACCAAGAGTAAGATTAAAGAAGGAAAACAAATTATGACTGGGAGGATGCCAGAGTTCATAAGTCTGTGACTTCGTGGTGAAAGTTTGCATAGTGTTGTACTGCCTGGTAACTCAAGTGACTGTTCGAGTGATAGCTCGAGTGACTAATGAGGCGTTATGACAGTTTGAAGGGATTATTCGTACTATGCTAATGAAAATATAGTAGATAGAGCGTAACAAGGTGGGATAGTTGATAAAAGTAATGATCTGTACAAAGTTGTACAAACCTTGTGATGAATCAATTGTGATGCATAAGCCTGATAGCCATTTTGAAGAGCTATTAGCCATTATGTCGTATATTAGAGGGTTAGTTTGGCTGAAGCAGCAAGCGACCTGAAAAATAGAAGATCGGGTTGGCCGAAGCAACAAATGATTTGTAATGTAATAGGAGATCAATTTGGCTAAAGCAGCAAACGATCTACAATATAATAGAAGATCAATTTCATTGAAGCAACAAACGATCCGTAATGTAATAGAAGATCAACTTGGCTGAAGTAAAAAGTGGTATGTAATGCAATAGAAGATCAATTTGGCTGTAGCAATAAAAGATCTGTAAAATGTAAAATAGAAGAGTAGTTTGGCTGAAGCAACAAACTATCTATAATGTATTAAAATATTAGTTTGGTCGTAGCAACAAACGATCTATAATGTAATAGATGATCAAGATGGCTGAAGCAGCAAATCATCTGTAATGTAATAAAAGATCAATTTGGCTGAAGTAGTAAATGATCTGTAATATAATAAAAGATCAATTTGGCTAAAACAACAAATGATCTGTAATGTATTAGAATGGGGTGAAGCTAGTGGTAATTTGTGACGTTTAGACATGTAATCTTTATATAAAAGTACTTCTATGATATATTAGAAAAAATGCTATAGTGTAGGGCAATCAAACACAAGTATTTCTTTGTTGGAAGACTGACGTACAAAGAATGTTAGATAGAGTACTGGATGAAATTGTAAAATGTACTCTGATGTATGGCAATCAGAAATAAGTACTCATTGATGTAAGACCGACGTACAAGATGATAAATTTATTAGAATGCACACTATGATAGATTATAATCTTCGATATAGTTTTAATATCCTTGTGTTCTAAGGATTAGGTACTCGTTCCCCAAGTTTAGTAGCAATGACGTAAGAGCCAAGTCTACTTTTTCCAATAATGATAAAATGACCTTCCTAATTTTTGGCAAGTTTTTCGGAATTGACTTCATTTCTATGTTTGAGGACTTCTTGGAGGACTAGATCATTAATTTTGAACTCTCGATGATGAACTCGTTTGTTATAAGATCTGATTAAAGCCTAGTGGTACCTTCCCAAGTTCATGATTGCTCTGTCTCTAGTTTCCTCGATCTAATTCATGTTACATGCCAACTGGAATTCGTTTTCTTCGTCTGTCATGGTATGGTCGCGTAATGGATAATGATATTGAGTGGGGGTTATTGCTTCAGTACCGTACGCCAATAGGAACGGCGTGGATCCAGTCGATACTTGAGATATTGTGCGATATGCCTATAATACTTGTGGTAATTCTCAGACCCAATTACCCTTCTTCTTTGTCAAGTGCTTTTTGATTACGTCAATGATAGTACAATCAGTAATTTAGGCCTGACCATTTCCTTGTAGGTAATATGGATTATAAGGAGAGTGGATGATGTTGTGTTGATTAAGGAACTCAAGGACTCTGGGGCCAACGATCTGAGGTATATTATTTGTTCTGATATGGTTGGGGCAGCCAAAACGTTGCTAGAATGAAGTTCCAAGGTTGGAGCTCAAATTTGGGGCCATGTCGTTGGTAGGCATCACACTTGCTTACATATTAGATGGCTTGAGTTTTCATTTTAGCCCAAAAGACACCGTAAGTAAGACCTCGATTTGCTAAAGATCATCCTACTTTATGGGACCCACAAGTGCCTTCGTGAAGTTCATGCAAAAAAAAATTTGCTTCTTTCGTCGGTAAACATTTGAGATAAGGCCTTGTAGTTGATATTTTATAAAGGAAGTTATCGGCTACGAGGTATCGCTTAATATTAACAAGCACACGCCTTTGTTCAGTAGGATCATTAGGGAGTTCGTCGTCAATCTTGATTTGGGGTCTGATATATGTGAGAAAAGGTTGTATCCAATCGTCCTCATCTTCTTCAACGCCCCTAGTATTAGCAGAATTTGAGTTTATGATGTAAATACTGGGGGTGGATATTACTTTGATCTTGAGATATCCAGTTTCAATTCAAAGAATTCCTGCCAGATTGGCGAGGGAATCAAAATGTCTATTTTCTCTACGAGGTAAATGTTTAATGGTAGTATAGGAGCCTACCCTTTGATCTTACCTAAATCGAGTTATCTTCAGTTCGATCTACCTCTATGTCAAGCCCACACATTCTTCACATGGTTTCAAAAGTTAGTGTTGCGACCTACTTTACGAACTGATAAAAAACGTAGGTCGAGCTCAAGCAGAAAAACCTGAACCAGTCAATACACCTATTTCTCACGAGCTCAGCAGTTACCTAGTTAACTACTATGAACCACATTGTTCGGAGAACGTGCTTCAGCATGATGAAGAAGTGTAGAAAAGGCCTATACAAAGAAAGAGTTCCAGAAGTGTCAAGGACCAGAAAATCACACGAGAAATCACCAATTATATTTTCTAGATTCTCAAGACTTTGAACTTCTTATTCATAAGATCAAGCATTTTTAAGTCTAGAGATCACTAGTGATAAGATATCAACCTCAAGCAATAAACGTTACTATTATAAAAATCTTCAACAGGAGGTCGTGGTTTTTTTACCAATTCATGGGTTTTCCACGCTAAACACCTGAGTCATTACTTACTTTCCAATAAATTTTATCACAGGTATATTGATGTAAGAGCTACTTTCAGGCTACTTCGAGCTTACGGAATTAGGCTATTACATTTGGCGCCGTCTATAGGAAAGAAATCATTTCCATGATATCCTATGGCATTTATTCACTTTGCTACAAATTCTAATCATTGTCACATCCAGGCGACCAACACCCAGAGTTCAGCTCGATCTTTCAGTTGATCTGGAACAACTAACTAATCTGCGGGCGAATCTTGACACTAAGGAGGAGAAACGCAACGAGCTCGAACGACTTTTAACTCTTGATAGAAGGCTTCGCGAGAAGGAGCTCGATGCCAAATGACAAGCTCATTTGACAGCACTTAAGTGCCATGAAGATCAAATGACAACAATACTGACTACCTTACAAGCTCTGCAGAACACTCAGTAGGCTCCTCCAATACGAGATCATAATCAGGTGCCAGAAGCCTCTTGGGTTTCAGCGCGAGAATGATTAGAACCTCAAGGAGCTACATACAAAGCCATTTCTAGAAATATTCAGAATGAACCTCAACCTTCCAATCATCTCGGTGGTGAAGTTGAGTCTGAGGCCAGCCAAGGCGACCAATGTTCCATACGTTAAGGGGAGGAGCAACGACTTCAAACTCGACTTCTAGTACGCATTTGAGTGAAGGTGCCGGTACTCGCAATCTACAATCTCCTCTTCAAATCACTCAACCGACGCATCATTATATCATATAAGAACATATGGACCAGCATATCATGGAGTTGATCAAAGTACAAGTTCTAGGTACTACCGACGACCTTACCAAGTTACAAGGAGGTCCGAATGCCAAAGAACTATTCGATATAGAGATACCAAATGGTTTCCATATTTTGAAAATTCATAAATACAAGTGTACTGATCCAAAGGAGCATATTCAACAATACCGTGATTCATTGGGGTTGAACTCCAATCTCAACCAGATTATCTACCATTTATTTTCCATAAGTCTGCAAGAGGAACCACTCCGATGGTTATACTCTTTACCTGAAGACTCCATATACACATTCGACCAGTTGCAGAAACTGTTCATCAAGACATATGCTCACAACAGAGATAAAGAAAAAAATTGTATTCTCTTATCAGTCTCAAACAGTCACACGGAGAGAAGCTCGAGGCTTTTGTGAAGAATTTTTTGGAGCTCACACGTAAAGTAGACAATCTCGATCAGAAAACAGCTGTTACGGCTTTCACCAAAGCACTCTTGCTCGATTACAAAGCCAAAGAAAACCACTTCCTCAACAAAGCAGCGACTTTGGAGGATATTATCACCAAGGTCAATAGTTACGTCGACCTAGAAAAGATGATGTCTAAAAGGCATAAATCTACTAAATCCGTCCTTACCACGAAAGGTCCATCTATAGATCGAAATATTAAACCGAAAGAGGATCCGGGTGACCAAAATCGCGTCAAGGGAAACACCGGCGACCCTCAGAAAGGCAAGTCACAAGTCAAATCAATCCTCCCAAAGATGAATGTTCGAATCTCCATAATTTTTCCAATCCTCTCAATGGATAAGCTCTACCGTCTCCCTCAACTATTAGAACCAATCAAGAACCGACCATATTGCATGCATCATAAGGTAAGCCATCATTATACTAATAATTGCTATGGTTTTTGCAGAGGTTGCTCGAATATATTTTCATGGAGGGACGGATGTTTGAATATATTGTCGGTCTGAAATCATATAAAGATGGCAGCCATAAGAAGTAGCCTGATGTTATCCAGGTCAAAGATAAAATTGAGGAGAAGCATCTCTACCATATGCTCCACAACAACATGATCGAGATCAATTAGATCACAAGCTCCGAAAGATACAAATACAGGAGACTGTCAGAATGCTGTGATCTCACACCTCATGATAAATAAGCCAGACTTCAACCTGAGTAGAGAGATCACCGGCTCGGAATATTATTTGAAGATTATGATACTAGCTATGTCAAGTTTCTACATTATGATGTATTAGTCATAATGCTGAAGATGAAGAAAATTTTATGTACACAATGATGATCGATACTGGTAGCGATATTGAGATTCTCTTTCAGAACACAATCGACCAAATGGGTTTGGCCGATCAAGTCATTCAAAGCGACACCGATATTAGTGGATTCAATGGCACTAAAGAAGAGCGAGTGGGGAAGATCATCTTATCTATTACCATAGAACCAACCACAATCGATGTAATCATCTACGTAATCAGCACCAAATCACGTTATCTCAGGATTATGGGTCATTGCTGGATTCATAACATGGAAGCAATTGCTTCCACCTATCATAAAGCACTCCGCTTCAAACACAACGATGGTATCTATGAGATCAGAGGTAGTGAAAAGCTTTCTTGAGCTTTCAAAAATATCGTCTCTACGATTCTAGATACTTCTGTCAGATATGCTGCATAACAATTATAGAAAGCTAATCATCCCGATGATTAGCCTTCCATGGAGGAGCCCATCGAATGCATCAACATTAATGGATCTATCAAAGGTACTTTATCGGTACTAAGCTAGTTCAATACAAAAAAGAAGATCTCATTCAGTTCATACTACTAAGTCCAGGCATTTTTGTGTAGCCTTTCGAAGAGATGCCTGGTGTCGATCAGGCTAAGGCATGTCACAAATTGGTCATCAACATCAATGTCGCTATGGTCAAACAGAGATAGCGATGCCTATCACCGCGACTTCGAGATGAAGTTAACATGAAGATCGATAAATTGATCAAAGTGGGATTCATTTGAGAAGCTAATTATCCAGATTGAATATCTAACATCGTCGCTATCCCCACGAAAAATGGAAAAGTCTAAGTTTGTGTAGATTTCAACAATCTAAACAAACATACTCCAAAAGACAGTTTCCCTCTTTTCAACATTCATCATCCATGTTCTACAGCAAGTCACGAGCTCCTATCTATGATGGACACTGCTTCTAGATACAATCAGATTCCACTCTTGGATGAAGATCAAGAAAAGACCACTTTCATCACTGAAAGGGACTTTATTGTTACAAAGTCATGCCCTTCGAACTCAAAAATGAAGGTACAACTTATTAATGGTTGATGACTACTATGCTCAAAGCACATCTTGGGAAAGTCATGGAAGTCTACATTAACAATATCTTGTGTAAAAGTATAATGTCCATCAACCATATCTCAGATCTCAACACAATATTCAACATTCTTCGATCTTATTGGATGCGTCTCAATCCTAATAAGTGTTAATTCAGGGTACATTCAGGTCGATTTCTAGGTCACCTCATCAGTAAGAAGGGGATTGAGGCCGATCTAGATCAGATTTGGGCTCTCCTCAAGATGTCATCTCTGAGAATGGCGAAAGACGTTCAGAAACTTGCCGGCAAGATTGCCGCTATCAACCATTTTGTTTCAAAATCTTCAGACCGCTGTCGTTGGTTGTTCTTATTATTTCACGATTGTACCAATAGAGAAAAATTTCAGCCAATTGTAGAGGTTCAATGGACATCGGAATGTGAAGCAGCTTTTTAGGATCTCAAATCCTATTTGGGTAAGTCTCCCATCATGGGCACCCCAATAGATAAATGAGGAACTGATTATCTTCCTAGCAGTTATAAATAATTCTCCCAGCTCGGTTCTCATTCGACTTGAAGGGAAAATTATGAAACCAGTCCACTTCATCAGCAAAACCCTCACTCCAGCGGAAACGAGGTACTCTAAAATCTAAAAACTTCTTCTCACTCTTGTTTATACTTTATAGAAACTCAAGTACTACTTCCAAGCTCATTCCGTCAAAGTAATGACGAACTACCCACTTCGAGAGGTTCTGTTCAAAATAGAAAAATCATGAAAAGTGTAATAGTGGTCAGTCAGTTAAGAAGAACATGATATAAAGTTCGAACAACGTCATTCTGACGAGGGCCAGGCCATTGCAAATTTTCTCGTGGATTTTCCAGTGGAGGATCACGAGTGGGTGGAACACGATCCTAACCTTACAAAAGAAGTTATAGAAGAGCTCCCCCCCAATGCTTTTGATGAGCGAGCTCAATGGATTACAAGGAAAGGGTGGATACTTCTTATTGATGGATCAGCAGGACCCGCAGGGTCAGGAATTGGAATCGTATTGATTACCCCATCCAACGACAGAATTGAGAAATCAATCCACTTGAATTTTGAGGCCTCAAATAATGTCACTGAGTATGAAGATCTCATTCATGGAATCGATCTCGCTCTTGAGCTCGGCGTCCTAGAACTCTCAGTTTACACATATTCACTACTCATCATCTACCATTACTCTAAGTAATACAAGAAGAATGGCAAGATGATCGAATACGCAGGCCTCATTGCAGATAGGATGAGCAAGTTAGCGCAAGCAACTCTTAATTATCTTCCTCTAGGTTTAAATAGACACACCGATTCTTTGGCATATCTAGCCGGGGTCTTAAGCGCTGAAGCTCGATATCTCTAGATCGAAGAGATTTTAACCCCCAGTATTGATCGTATTTTTATATGCACGATCAATACTGGGGGAGATATAAGGGGAAATGATGATTAGTGAAAGCCTTTCAAAGTTTACCTCTGTATCGAAAACAAATGCGAAGGTTCACTTTCAGCTGATCCGAAAGAAGGTCGACAGCTGATAGATAACTCAAAGCGCTACACAAATCAAAACAGTACTTCATACTACCATTCAGTCATGGGGCCTTACCGTAAATGCCTCACCATTCAAAAAGTGGAAGAGTTGCTCCATGATTTATATGAAGGGACTTGTGGCTCCCAAGTTGCAGATCCATCACTAGCAAATAAAGCCATTATACAAGGAGTACTCTGGCTTGGCAAACGTAAGCAAGCAGAAGAGTACTCATGCAAATGTGACTCGTGTCAACAACATGTACAGATGATCCGCGCCCTTACACTCGAACTCCATGCAAGCAAGGTATTTTGGCCATTCAAACGATGGACACTCGATCTTATCGTCGAATTTTCTAATTCTACTGGAAACCCCGCCACCTACTCGTAGCTACCGATTATTTTACAAAATGGGTTGAAGCAATTCCACTCTGTCGAACTAGAGAAGAAGAGGTCATCTCTTTTATCAGGGAACACATTATCTCTCGGTTTGGGTGCCCTTGCCTAATTCGTATCGATAATGGGCCCCAATTTGTTAGAGAAAAAATCATAGCTTTCCTCAATCAACATAACATCATCTACTCACCATCTAATCCCTACTATCCTCAAGGCAATGGCCAAGCCAAAATCACCAACAAAGCCATCGTGGATGGACTCAAGAAACGGCTACACTCTCAGTAAAAAGAGAATTTGGTTCGGGAACTTCCGCATGTCTTATGGGCATATCGTACAACTCTACGATAGTCGACTGGATGCACTCCATTCCTCCTTGCCTGCGGCACCAAAGCCATCATTCCCTCTGAATACCATCATCCAGTTAAAGATCACGAGTTAACTGATGAGGAAAATGAGTTTAAATTGGTATGCAACATCAATTGGATCAATGAAACCAGTGAACATGCCATCGCTAATCTAGGTCGATATCACCATATGTTGGCTAGTTCGTACAACAAACGAGTCAGAAGCCGTACCCTTCTAAATCGATGATCTAGTCCTCAAAGAAATACCTCAACACCGTAAAGAGCCTTATGCTAGGAAAGTAGCAGACAATTGGGAGGGTCTAATCCTTATCACCGGTCTCTCAGGCCTGGAATCATATTACCTCATGACAGAAGAGGGAATCCACATTTCAAATCGTTGGAACACTAGGCGACTGAAATGGTACTATCGTTAAGTCTCTCACTACTCCATTTCACTTTCTCACATTTTATATTCCAAAAGTGAGATTTTCATCTCTATCCAATGTAAATCCTTTTCTATTCGATAAAATTTACAAGTTTTTCTCCCATACATCTCCCTACTTCGTAGACATAACATAGATTAAAGCATTGATAATTCTAGCTTTCAATCGACCTCTATTCTCGTTCAATCAAGGAAATCACTTAGTTGGGCCAACTCTATTAAATCTCTGCGATCAAAACTAAGGTAATATTTTCTTTATATCAAAGACTCTACTTGACATAAGATAAAGCAAAGGTAAAACTAGCTTTCATCAACCTCTATATGGTTATAACATCATACCAGTTCGATCAAGGATAACACTTTGTTGGGCTGACTCTACTAAATCTTTGTGATTAAAACTAAGGTAATACTTGTTTTACATCAAAGACTCTGCCAGACATAAGATATAGTAAAGGTAAAACTAGCCTTCATCTACCATAATATGGCTGCGACATCATAACAGTTCGATCAAGGATATCACTTAGTTGGGCTGACTTTACTAAATCTCTGCGATTAAAACTGAGGTAACTCTTGTTTTACATCAAAGACTCTAACAGACATAAGATAAAGCAAAGGTAATACAAGTTTGTTTATCTCAACTTGTTTGTAACAACTACATTTCATTGCAGATCACATATACGACCTCTACATTGGATCCCTTTTTACTATTGGGATGTCAGCTACACTTTCCCCAGAAATAGGAGGTCAATCGGCTATAAATTCTTGAGCTCCCCCCACAACAAGAGGTCGATCAGCCATAAATTCTCTAGCTTGAGCAGTCACAACACTTCTGCCATATTCTTTTAATTCAGCAGGTCGAGGGCCTAGATCCATTTCCTTGGACTGTATATAATTTCCTTGATCTACATCAGCTCGATAAATACATCCCCTGTCTTACAAACTTCTGAACAAGGTATCTCTTTCTGAATCAATCCTATTTACCTCCTATACCAAATAGGCAATAACTGCCCTCAATTATTCTATATGCGTGGCCCCGGTTACCACCGACCTAGAAAAAATTTCTCTAACCTTCTGAAGGCGTTCTTCTGACCTCACATGCCATTCTTTTGGCGATATCATTTCTCAATCTATCCAATCTGTGAAAGTAATGTTCTCCTCCAATTTTTTATCCACTTTTGCTGATTTAGCTCGATTAATCGCTCTTAAATTGGCCACCTGAGCACGAAGTACCTTAATCTCCCTGCTCAGTTCCACCACATCCGAAATCTCCTGTAACATTTTGCCATTCTACTGTATCAAAATATTCCCTTGTTCCCAGGAAAGAGCAGCATCCAACTTCCGTTGATATCCTTGAACTTCTCATTTCCTTTTTTAACATGACCTTGAATTTGAGCCACATCTCCCACTAGCTATCTTATTTGACCAAATAAGCTAACTGTAGTAGCCTACTCTGAGCCTTCGAACAGACAGCCGAAGCCCACTTCATAGCCTACTCGAATATATCGAAGCCCTTTCAACCCCTATAACAAGGCTCCTCAGAGATCCCCCAGAGATGAACCTTCGACACCGGACAGAACTTTGAGAACGGATCAGTACATTGCAGCAGACATCCTTCGACCTCACTATCTACATACGGTCAAAGTATGATAAGACAGACAGCCAGCTCACCGGACAGAACTTCAAAAATGAATTAACGTCCCAGCAGCAGATATCGTTTGACCTTACTATCACGCGGTCGAAGAAAGATAAGTCAGAGAACTACCTCATCAGATAAGACAGCTCATTGATTGGCCTGTGTATCTCTAGTGGCAAGCCAAACTACCACGCCGTTCAGAGCCATCACCAATAAATGCTGCAGTTACAGTACCAACAAGACCGGCGTTCGTTACTAACTGGAATTTTCTGACAACATAATAATATAAACCGGACCCACGCCTGATGACTCAGCTCCCTATGCTTCTATAAATAGTGGAGAGGGGAAACCAGACGGGGGTTAGAAAAATCTTCTCTGGCCTTTGCATCTTTACCTTCGACCACCCATAAAACCTATACTCGAACCCTCTAATTTACTCTTCAGGAATATTATCTATCTTAAAAATCCTCATCAGAGGTCGTAGAGAGTCACATTCGGGCCTCTACGCAAGCATTTGCCTTTAGTTTTATCTTATCATTGGCCAATTGCTTGTTCCTATTGATTAAGGATTGAGTTTACTTTGTAAGAACCAACTCCCCATCTGAACGAAGTTAGTTCCCTACAATTGGCATCGTCTGTGCTTCACACCCTACTACTCTCCCTCCCTTGTTTTTTACACCAGCAGATCATCCTCAATGACACCCACACGCCGTACCAATTCCACCTAGGCTTAAAATTCCATCGACAGAGTCGCTGCTCAAATAGCATTACTTTTTCAATAAGTCGCTTAGGCAGAGGAGCGCCACCAGAACCAACTGAATCAAGAACTAAAAAGCCATTGTTTGGCATTAGAAATAGAGCGGAATCGCCGTCTGGATGACCAAAACCGATAAAACAGAGCAATCGATGAGCTACGCAACACCGTCCGAGAGCTACAAAGATTACAACCCTTGAAACTTGCTCATCCGTCCCAGGCACCCGACCCATCACGCATTTCTGCCCGCACCCGCCTTGACCCTCCTCCAAACCTCGAGTTACCCCCAGCAAACGCTAGGACCGAAGGTATTACCCGTACTATTCCCCCAACCGGCTCTTTTCACCTCAGGATTCATCCCACCGAAGACTCTTCCGACACATCCCTTCGCTTCTCCAGACAACCTATACGCCGTCCTGCTCGAGTGCGGCTCGGGGAACACAATACTGACTTTGTACCACATACTCGACCTCACAACCTTTGACTCCACCAATCTGCCCCTCATCCTCCATACGTTACACAGTATAAATTCGACCACAAAATACAACCAGTCATCCGTGTTACCACGAGTCTACCTACAGACTCATGGAGTTGCCTCAGTAACCCTATTTGCCCTAAACTTTTGGCCATCGAAGTACCCTCTAACTTTTGCACTCCCAAACTCATAAAATATCATAATACAGACCCTAAATCCCACATTCTCGAATTTCGAAATTCCCTGAGCCTTTACTCTACCGCTGACTACCATTTATGTCGCATTTTCCCAACGAGCCTTACCGATAACCCCCTTCGATGGTGCCAAAACCTCACAAATGGCATGATTCATAACTTTGAGCAACTTTCACAACTTTTCATCGCCCAGTTTTCCTTCAACAAAGGCAGAGAGGTCAGAGTTAAAGCTCTTTTCAATTTCAGAAAGTCCAGCAATGAAACCCTCGAAGCCTTCACCCGAAGATTCCTCGACGAATCTCATAAAACTGAAAACGTCGACTGCTCGAATACTATTTTGGCCAACTCGAATGCTCTGCCCGATCACAGCTAAGTAAAAGAACATCTCGTTCTCCACAAACCCAAAACACTTCTAGAAATGCTCTCGAAAGTTAACGGCTATATCGACCTCGAGCGTCATCAGGACTCCCGCAAACAGAGCCAGCCTCCGCAAACAACAACTTTCAATAAACTTTTGCTACATACCCACTCTGCCCCGACGCCCTTGATCGTTCCTGTCTCACAGGAGACTGAGAGCCGCAATCGCTCTATGATTGAAAACAACACCTAAGCGTGCAAGATGCAACTAAAGCCTATTTTTCCGACACTCACTGCTCCCCTCAGCACCATTCTACCACACATACATGCATACCCCATTTTGCGCGTTCCTTTCCCCATCGAAGTCTGACCAGGCGAATCTTTCTGTGCCAACCATAAATACAATTGTCATCATACCAATAAATGCTTCGCCCTTCAGCGCTCATTCGAACTTATCTTTAGAGCAGGACGTTTGCACCAATATATTGCCGACCTACCAAGCTACCTTGATGGGTCTTATTTCAAATCCTTATCCACCTCTACAACTGACCCAGCCGAGGTACACATCTATAGAGTCAAGTTCATCAAAGTCAACAATAAAGACAGTCGACTCTCGAAGAGCAAACGATAGCGCGTAGAAGAATGTTATAAGCTTACCTATCAGGAGAAATTCCCCACCCTCATGCCAGAAACAAGCCGTTACCCTCGACTCGAAGGCATCCCTTTCATCAACTGCGATACTTCACACGTCTATTTTCCCCATTCCGATCCATTAGTCATCATGATTAAGATCAAGAACCTTATTCTCCATATATAGGACGTCAGCCACTCATAGATACTGGGAGCGCAGCTAACGTCCTATTTCTCCAAACAGTCCAAACCATGAAGAAAACAGACCTTATAACTGCATATAAAGTCAAGCTAAAAGGTTTTAATGGATTAACAGAAGTCGTTGTTGGCCGCATCAGTCTACCCGTCACTACAGGGCCAATTACCCTTCAAACCAACTTCATAGTTATTCACCAGAAGTCCGAATACCTTGGTATACTCAGGCGAGATTGGCTTCACGCCATGCGCGCTATACTTTCGACCTATCATCAGACCCTTTGATTTAGCAATCGCATGGGTACTTGGAGCTTGAAAGGTTCTCAACGCCTTGCCCGCTCATGCGAGCACCCAGAGATCGGCCAAACATTAAAACTTGTCAACCACCCATAGCAATCATAGCTTCTTCCAGTACCTTCAACTTCGACAGTTACTACAAAATCCATTGAACCCACTGTTTATATCGGACTCGATGGTCCTGGTTGGGGTACATTTATTGGAACCCTCCTTTACGAGTCAGAACACCCCAAACTTTTTGAGTTCCTTTGAGCTAACAAAGATATCTTCGCCTGGACATTTTAGGAGATGCTTGGCGTCAACCCCAACCTGGCGTACCATCGCCTTGATCTCATCCCATATTCCTCAGCAGTAAAGAAAAAGAAACGTACATTAACACCACGACTTTGAGAAGCAGTGAACCTTGAAGTTGACAAGCTCATAACCGCTGGGATTATCAAAGAAGTAAAGTATGTAGAATGGATATCGAACATCGTGGCAGTACCAAAGAATAATGGCAAAATAAGAATCTGCGCTGACTTTGCTGTCCTCAACAAGTATACACTGAAGGATAATTTCCCCCTGCCAACTACCTCAATACTCCTCGATGCCACTGCTGGACACGAACGCCTATCTATGATAGACGCGGCTTCGGGTTACAATCAGGTAACCCTCCTCCCTGAAGATCAACTTAAAACTGCATTTATAACCGAATAAGGCCTTTACTGTTTCAATGCTATGCCATTCGGCCTTAAAAATGCTGGTGCCACCTACCAACGCCTCGTCACAACTATGTCCAAACCCTTTTTTGGCAAGTCAGTCGAAGTCTGTATTGATGACATGTTATGCAAAAGCCACCATAAGAATACTCATATTCAAGATCTAACAAAAATCTTCTCAATACTTCGCACATACAATATAAAACTCAACCCAGATAAGTGCCAATTTGGTGTGACATCCGGTAAATTTTTGTGTTACCATATCAGTAAACGCGTGATAGATCAATCCAACCCATATTCGAGCCCTCATAGATATGCCTTCGCCCCGAACAAAGAAAGACATCCAAAAAGTAGCTGGCAGGATAGCAGCCCTTAACCGCTTCATTTTAAAATCATCTGACCGCTGTACTTAGTTTTTTTCCCTCATATACGATCAGGGTGCCCACAAAATAAAAAAGAAAAATAACCCTGAGATCAATTAGACCCCTGAGTGCTAATAAGCCTTCCTTAAACTTAAAACTTACCTTAGCTGTCCACCCATTATCAGTACCCCTATTGAAGGTGAGACACTCTCTTTATACCTTGCTTCTACAGAAACTTCCATCAGTTCAGTGCTCATTCAACTTGATTCCCATATCAAAAAACCTGTATATTTCACCAGCAAAACCCTCACCCCTGCAGAGACCCGGTATTTCAAAACTTGAACTTTTACTCCTCATACTTGTTTATTCAGCCCGTAAACTTAAACCATATTTTTCAGGCTCATCCCATTCGTGTCATTACCAGTTGCCCCCTTCGAGAAGTACTCAGCAAGAAAGAAAATCCTAGAAGAGTGCAACAGTGGTCCGTATACCTTGGCGAACACAACATTACCTTCTGGAAACAAATATCCCAGAAAGGCCAAGCAGTAACAGATTTTCAAGCCGACTTCCCGGTCGAAGATATAGATTTGGAAGAACACGAAGATGATCTCACAGACTATCAACCCGAAGAAGTAGATCCGTGGGACCCTCTCACAGGTTGGCATTTATTCACAGATGGATCAGCAGGACCTAATGGCTCTGGAATTGGTAGTGTTTTAGAAACCCCCACTAATGATCGCATAGGTAGTATTTTCTCAAAGTTGTGAGAAGTAGTTGATAACTAGTAAATTCTGGCTTTTCATATAGAATAATACTGCCTAGAGTGATGAGCACTTATATGAGTTGTATTTGTATGTCGATGGATCTATAACTTAAATCGGTAAGAGCACTTATATGAGTTGATAACTAGTCATCAAGCTCTATCTATAATTTCCTTACTTATGAGCCCAAGTTATTTAATAGTGTTTTCTGTCTAACTTATATGATCTAAACTCTTTTGATATCAAAGGAGAAAAGAAACATACTAAATTAAATCATAGAAAGAAAGTAAAAGAAAATCATTGGAAAGTATCAGTGTTTGTGCATGTTATTTCTACCATAAATATTGGCATACTCTATATGCCTCTCATTATGTATGCGATGATCGACCAAACACTTTCTGGGGAACTATCATCATCAAGGGATACTATCTCAGGGGTTGAGGATTTAAGGAAATTTACCAGTTGGAAGCATGTAGAGGGCACACATTGGCATACTCGATTTAATCACCTTATAAATTATGGAGCAGGTTAGTACTTCATTATTCAGTGGTCTAGTCATTAATTTTTGATTTGGCTGTTAACTTTATTAAGAAACTTTAAGTGTATTTTTTATGCATCAGGACTACAGTATTTTTTCTCGAATTTCATTTCAACTAGGTAAATCTAATATCTGTTTTGTACATATGATTGCTTAACCAAAATGTATCCTGGATAACACTTCGTTTCGGGCATTGAAGGATTGAGACAAACAACATTTCCACCCATGAAAGTTGGGATGCTCATATATTTGGCATTGAACTTCGAAATCTAGTAAAATATGATTGTTCTGATAAGGAAATTATTTGACCAATGAAAATGGTACATTCCATTCTCACTAGACCAAAATAGTAAAATTGCCACAATCTATTTTTAATTTTGCCATGGATATATTCTATGGTATCCTTGACATAGAGTTTGTCCGTAGCAAATACCCTTCCTATCCGTGGTTAATTTGATTTTTCGTTTCCCTCTTCTTCTTTTTTCGTTTCCCAAATTGAAATGTTTCAAATCCAGATTTTTCGTTTCCCTTGCGGCTTCTTTTATTGCTCGAGCTTGTAACTTAAATGAGACCAAAGTTAGGGAGTCTCCCCATTGCAATTTAATTATTTAAAACCATATATCTCCATCTAAAGTAAACCCCAAAATCTGGATTTGAAACGTTTCAATTTGGGAGTGAGAGTTGCAGCAAGAGATCTCACTTGTATTTTCATGGATTCAATAAGCTTAAAGGTATTGTTAATTTCTATCAATCTACTTCTCTATCATCTCTAATTTTATGCATTTTGTTTGATTTACAATTTGGGCATCTATTAATCCGAGTTTGATTTATTGTTTCTGGGAGACACGGTGATGGAATGATTGTTGGGTTCTATCATTTTAAGAGGGCATCAAGGTATGTTTCAAAACTTCTAGATTTTGGTTCTATGGTGAATTTGGATTGTGAATTTCAGAGAAAAAAAACCCCATATTTGCTGATTTGTTGTATTTATTTGAACCCTTTTTAATAGTAAACTCTAATTCTCTCCAATTTATGGGAGGCCAAAGCCCCAAATATGCAAGCCGCTAATTTCAAACATGCTAGTAAAGTGTGTGAGAACTTTTAAAAGAGCAACTAGCTAGCTGATAAGTGTCATAAGATATACGTAATTAGAATCCGATATACTTAAGAGTACTATAGGTAATCTTTCATTTGTTTGTTTCTTTTCAAGTAATAGTACTATTAGTGAGGGTCTAGGGGGATATGTTTAAAGACCGATCAGGCTACTCACATGTTAACTAGACCTAGATCAGTGAGGGTCTGTATTAAGATGAATATTTCCAAGGATTTGCCTCAATTTGTAAGGATATATAGTTTATTCGAAAGTCTCAGGTTTCTGGCAGGAAGTGCAGTTTGATAGGGTGCCCCTTTATTGTCATGTGTGCTTCCAGCAGTAACATGACTACTCGGCTTGCTCGAAGGTTAAGGGGAAAGGACTTGCTCAAATCAATACAAAGGAGAGAGAACATCTCAAAGTAGAGCCTGTCCTAGTTAACAGAGGCTAAAGAAAATGGGTTCCAAGTAGCAGGACGATGCATTGGACAGGGGAGGAGGTGAAGGCCCTTCCACAGACAATGAAGCGGCCGAGATGTATGAGAGTTGATCACAGAGCCAACATGGCGTCTGCTACTTCCTTTTCTCCCTTAACAACACAAAAGATCACAGCTGCTTCAGAAGTTTCAAAGACTCTTCTCAAGCATTATCGCAGCAAGGTACACAATACGAAAAATCCTAGAAAATACAAGCCTCCAAGTAAATTTACTGGTGACTGCATTGGAATTTTGGTGAATGATTGAGGGCTGGACATTGGAGATTGTTGTTGTTTTCACTTGGACCTCGGCATCTTTCGTTATGGTGATGCACTCAGATTTTTGGGAGACATATTAATGCATCACCCAGTCATCCATCATCATTTTCAGGCGAATAAGTCGCTGCAGCAGCAGCTATCGCCATCGCCAATTGAAACAAAGCCAACTTGGTTAACTCAAACAGTTTTTAAGACGCCTTGTGATGCGCTCAATAACCTGTCTCGTATGGCCCACTCGAATCCCAAGTTTTATGGTTCCATATCCAAAGAATTACATAACAAATTTATTAATGGTGTTAATACTATTCATTACATCATGAATCGCAACTGAAACATGATAGACAAGTCAGTGATGGTCAAGGTGATGGAAAAGTACACACCAGGGAATAATGGTAAGGCAGAATGGGAAAACGTTGCTTCTTTCCTTAGGAAGATTGATTATAGTAAGGTGAAAGACAATGCTATGCGTTCCAAACTTGTTACACTTTATGAAGATTTGAATCAGACTTTCTTTCATTGCAAATATGACGTTTGCCCTCCTCTCGACAGTCTTGATATGGTGCCGATAGATATTATAGAAATGGAGAAGGCACTAGCGCATCGTAGCAACTACCACAAGAGAGTTCCCGTACTTTTTTTAACAATTATAGTATGTCTGCGGGGCATCTTTCAAAATCCATTACTGTTAAAAGCCAGAGTTATTTTATTTGCAAAACTGATGAAGGTTTCTGACGACCTGCATGTAAATATTTGGTGAATGACAACTAATATGTTTGCAAAAAAAAAAGGGGAGGAGGTGAAGATTCCAGAAATTCATAATGAAGTGCAAGAAGTTTATGAACACCCCGTGGTGGTGGTGAATGCTAATCAATTTTTTGCTTTGGATGTAGAGGATTTGCACCTTTTGGAAGCTATGGATCTCAATAAAGGCTATGTGAGGAAGTGCAGGATGGTGAGGACTCCTTTGGTGGATAATAAGTTATTCCAAGGTTTACAAATTAGCTGAAGCCATAGATAGTGAGAACTATGACCTCAATATGCTTGAGGCCTTTATGATGACCAAACAGGCAGAGAGGACACTATGAAGTGCTTAGGCAATGGAGGGCTACTCATTGGTTAGGCAGAAAGAGTTAAACAGTTGTAATGTTATGGTCTGTAAATAATGGCATAAAGGTCATGTTCAAAATATAGCCAAGGGAGATTAACTTTGAAAAAGGGGTTATCCTCAGTACTAGTATGCGACTTTAAGTAATAGTATGCATTTCAATTGTGCTCTTAGACTTCAAATATTTCATATTTTAGTGACTTAAAATTCTATAAACCTTGCATTGTTCTACTATTTGTGATTGATGGAATTTCCTTCAAACATGTAGTATATGGTTCAGACATTAAACCTATGCGGTTGATCAGATGACATAAAAGAAACAAAAAAGTTGGGAGGACATTTGTTCTACTAGTGATGGTAAATTTGGTTTCGGCTTTTCACGTCTCTTCATCTCATTGATATCAGGGAGAGGTTTCGGCTAGCTGGGTTAGTTCGTAATACTCAAAATTTGGTGATGGTAAATTTGTTGGTGTTTTAGTTTAGATGACCATATTAATTTTTGTTTTTCTTGTTGGCCATTGTAGATTGGAAATATGTGAAGAAATTTCTTGCGCATTTCTGGTGGTGTTTCGATAGAGTGAAGGTAAATGTATATAGAGCTCATTCTTTCTCAAATTGTTTGGATCTATGGATTTATAGCGTCATTACTGTGATTATCCACTACACCAAAATTGCAAAATTGTCACAGTCTATTTATAATTTTGCCACGGATATATACCATGGTATCATTGACATAGAGTTTGTCCGTGGCAAAATTCCTTATTGTCCGTGGTTATTTTGATTTTTTCCTTTACCTTACAGCTTCTTCTCTCGCTGAAGTTTGTAGCTTAGCTGAGACCAAATTAAACTAGGGAGGCTCCACCAGCAATGTAAAACCTTGCATCTCGATCTAAAGTAAACCCCTAAATCTGGATCTGAAACATAGCAATTTGGGAGTTGCAGCAAAAGATCTCAATTGTACTTTCATGGAGTCTATAATTAAAGGTATGGTCAATCTCCATCAATCTACTTTTCTATCATCTCCAATGTTATGCATTTTGTTCGATTTACTTCTCTATCATCTTGGGCTGAGTTTAATTTATTGTTTTTGGGAGACACGGTGATGGAATGATTGTTGTGTTCTATCATTTTAATTTAACACCACAAGACCCTAATTCCACAATAACTCCAACAACCACAACAATCACCATTAACGATGACTCCTTCGAAATCACCAAAAACATTAATTTCTCTGATGGGTACCTGTTAGACCGATTGATTGAACACCTAGCTTGGGATCACAAAGACATCGAAACCCTCGACCCCATTTCGACTTCGTCATCTTCGGGGTCTTCGCTTGCGTCGAAATCGTTTGTCGAATCAATCCCAATGGTGAAAATCATGAAAGCCCTCTTTGGGTTGGACCCAATTTTGTGTCTTGTGTGTAAAGATGAGTTTGTGGTTGATGAGGAGGTGAAACGGTTGCCTTGCAAGCATAATTATCATTTTGATTGTATTATGCCATGGTTATCGAGTCATAATT
This sequence comes from Kingdonia uniflora, assembly GCA_014058105.1. Lineage (NCBI taxonomy): Eukaryota > Viridiplantae > Streptophyta > Magnoliopsida > Ranunculales > Circaeasteraceae > Kingdonia > Kingdonia uniflora. The sequence goes on along the minus strand of JACGCM010002142.1, from coordinate 694,710 downwards.
CGTGCCTGGTGTGTCAGTTTTGTTTCCCTACCGATGAACCGGTGTTGCGGGGGAGGTCGAGGGAAGGGGGAAGGTTTCGGTGAGGTTTGGGAATTTGATGAAGGATGATGACGAGGAGGTTGAGGATTTTTTTGGGTTTGGGATGGAAACTACATTGAGGAGGCATATTGGGTGGAGACATCCACTTGTTTTTACTACAAGGTCGAGTCCGACGCAGATGGCGCAAGCTGAGATGAGCTCAGCTGGCCTGCAAATAGTGGTGAGCCGATTTCGAGTTGTTCAGTTGAGGGACCGAAGAGGGCTGCTCCTAGTGGTAGTATGGAATGGGTTGACGATGAGGGGGATACTGTAATGTCTGAAGTTAGGGGAGACGTATTTGATTAATTGAGTTATGTTTTTCCTTTAATCTGTTATGTTAATTTCTTTAAAGATTTTGTTTTATTCAAGCTGAATTTTTTATGTTTTATTCGCATCCCCTTATCACATTTCACTATCTTCTCCTCTTTGTTACCAAACGATTTTATTGATCCTAGGTTTTCATGGAGACTTGTAAACCGGAGGAGGGGGTGACTTGTAATGAAAATGTAGTGGTGGTGGTAGGGAGGATACTTTTTATGCACTAGAGGTGGTGGAAAAGTGTGCTTATAGTAATTAGCCGAGGTCCCTAAAGGCAAACTAAGATAAACAAAGATCACAAGAATAGCAGCAAAGAGTGAGGCCATTGAGGCTCCCTTCTCTCCCTTTCTTCCCATAACTTTGTTTCCAAATGGGTTTGGTTTATGATCTTAAAGCGCCCTTCATAGCCCTGTATATAGCTCCTTAATCTACCTCAAGTTTCCAAAGTCCTGTAAAAATAATCCAAAAAACTTCACTTTTCAAATCGAATTTAAATGATTTAAAATTAGATCGAGTTTACGACTAAAATAATGTTCCTGACACGTTGACTTAATTTGCTCTCTATTTTGATAATATACTTAAATCTCATTTTAATGCAAGCTAAGCATATCAACAAAATAGTAATACTCTTACATTGTCATGCAAGTACTCCCAGCTGGATTTGATGCAGCCCCTTGAGGTTGAAAGCTTACGTTCTTAGTCATTGTTTTACTACACAAGCGTAGACTCAATTATGGGTAAGTTCCATGTAAAACTACTGCTATAAAGTGCTAGGGGACAGTTAGAGTCTTCAGAGGATGGACCTGGAACCATTTCGCACATCACCGGCAGAATGTCCATCGGGGGATTTCGTACTATTGCTTCTTCAAGTACTCATTCTTGAGGCCTACAACTCTGGAATCTGGCAGTCTGTGATTTGTGAAAGAGTCCCCAGGTTTTGCATGAATTGTTGTTTACAGGAACATGATGTTGAGGCCTACACCAAAGCTAAGCCCATTATGATTTCTGATAATGAAAATGTGCTGAAAGAACAGATTGAAAGAGTACCAGGAAAACTTAAGGAGAAGGCTGTGATGAAACAAAAATATGTCCCAAAGGTGAGTCAGGCTACTGCAGCCAAGGAGGTACCAGAGAAGACTACAATAGATGTGCAGATTGAATGCAGGTTAAGCACGGAGGAACAAAATGGAGTTGCTGTCACAGTGGACTCGGAACATACAGGTTCAGAGCAGAACATAACTGTGGTCTTCGTGGTCACAGCAGAGGTAGGAACAGAGAATGAGTCTAATGCAGCTGTGGAAGTGCTAGAGACTATGGTGACTGAGCAGTTAGCAATGAAAACCCCTAAATCAAAATAGAAGCCTACTTTTGTGCCCTTGAGTGTTAAGACTAGGGCCAACTTAGCAAAGTTATCAGCTAGTGTTTAATGTCTCCTTAATCTTACACAAATTCCCTATGAAGTCTCTTGTTTTTTTTTCTCTCATTATAGACAAAAATTTCTTGCCGTAAAATATTTTTGGAAAAATATTTAACAATTTTAGATTACTCAGTTTTCCTTTGCTCTCCTTTTCCTTTGCTTCCTAGTAAATGTATATTTAACAAATTTAGTACTTATTGCTTGAAACTTAGTTTTGCTGTGAGCTATTGACTGTAGTATGATAGCTTTGAGTTGTTCATAAAGATTTTCAACTAGTGGTGTTAGCAAGTGTTTCTTTTGGTTATATCAGTATTTTTTCCATTTAATGCAGGTGCGGTTGATAGGATATTGTGTTGAGGGTTCTTTATTCCTGGTTATGAGTACATTGAGAACGGGAAGTTAAACCAACATTTGCATGGGAATGGTGAGAAAACTAGTGCATAACTTCACTTTTTTGTTGCAAAAGTAGGGCATATTTACAAAAAACAGTTTTTTTGTAAATATAGCTGGCATAACAATTCTACGCTTGTAGTTGTAGGTCTGGAGCCACTGTCATGGTCTACAAGGGTGTAAATTGCCCTTGACTCAACAAGAGGTCTCGAATATATACATGAACACACTGTTCCCTTGTATATCCATCGTGATATTAAATCACCTAACATATTGATAGAAAAAAACTTCCATGGAAAGGTTGTGACCTTATGCATTTACTATCTATAATACAATATGAAATCATCAGTAGATTGTATAACTATAGCTTGCTCTATCACAAGTTGCTGATTTTGGATTAACGAAACTGACTGAAGTTGGAAATGCATCTTTGCAAACACGTCTTGTGGGAACATTTGGTTACATGCCCCCTGAGTAAGACATTTCTATCCTATTGTTTGGTTGTTAACTTTTTCTTCCTTATTACTGTATTTTAGTTCCTATTTGTTGCTTATGAAGAGATCTATGGAGCCACTCTCCCAAGCCCGGATAAAGGAGGGAGAAGGAATTTGTAGAGATTTATGGAGGTGGACTTTTATAGAGGAAGATGATGTGAAGTTGAGGCATGCCAATGTTTAGGATATGACGCTTGCTGAAGATAGTGGAAATGATGGTACATGTACATATTAAGCCTATTTAAATTTGCCTGGGATTTTTCCATTATCTGTTGTAGCCTATTTAAATTGATTTTTTATTAGTTAAGTAACTCTTTTTCGTTATATAGGAAACTCCCCTCGGAGTTTGGGAGTTTAGAAGCAAAAGCAGGCAAAATAGTTGCAGAGGATATATGTTTGGTTTGTTTGGCCAATATTGGTTTTGCACCTCATCCATTTCACTCTGTTTCAGGTACTTGACTTTTATTTATACCCGTGATAAAATTTTAAGCTTTGGCTTTTCGGAACTAGATATGTATTTTGCTTAAGACCCCCATTTATATGATAGAAGATCGAAGGGTAAGTCTAATTTTGGTAGAGATGCTTTTGATCTAATAATATTTTGTCTCACAATTAGTTGGTAGAACATTTTTTGTTGCCATTATAACTTGGTTTATCCTTTTTGCTGCAGTTTTGCTACAAGGTTTGCTCAGGAGGAGTCCAATGATATGATGATAACATGTGTCATTTTTACTCCTCAACTTATTGAAGCAATAGGATTTCTAAAGACCTACAATTTTTATGCGAGAAGAGGTACATGTTAGTTATCTTAATTTTTTCAAGGATGTTTTAGTCTTTGGGAGGGCGTTGGTAATTCATGGTTAGCAAAATTGTACGGCGGCGAAATATGAAACTTATGTATTTTGCTTCTATTCAATTTTAATATAGAATCACTATCTTGAATACTTTATTGTTTATATTTGATTGAAATCAATTTTTATAAACTTTTATATATTGCATTCATATGCTATGAAGTATACTGTTCAGGGAGTAATTTTGTTACAGGTGCTGCTTATTTTTTTTTTAAATAGAAAAAATGAAATACTACGGACAATGTTTGTGGCAAATTGTATATTTACCACGGACAAATGGTGTGGTGTCATGCTACAATTATCACAGGCATAGTCCGTGGCAAAAAAATTGCCACACCCATTTTGCTACAGACCTCGAGCACGGTCAAAGTCCGTGGCAAAATAATTGTCACGGATAAAATCTGTAGTAAAGTATATGATAAAACCATAGATTTAATCCGTAGCAAAATAATTGCCACGGATAAACTCTGTAGTAAAATATATGATAAAACTATAGATTTGATCCATGGCAAAATAATTGTCACACCTATTTTGCTACAGACCTACCACAGCCTTAGTCCGTGGCAAATAACGTTTTACCACAGACCAAATCCGTGACATTTTGTTAAAATTGGTGTAGTATCATCAGACATAATAAAACTTCATCTCAGCCTCATAAAGAACTTGTGTGTTAGATTATGTTCAAAATACAGTCTAGTCTTCTTTAGCCTGTGGGATATTTTGTTAGATGCATAGGATGATGTCCATATATTGGTGGCCTCAACCCACTTGTTTGTCTACTAGTTTTCATTTAGTAAAATTAGGTCATGATTTGGACATTGACATCTAAGGCCATGCTTGATAGTAGTATAAATAGGTGGAAACCACTCCTAAACCATGAATATATCAAGTATAGGTTTATTCCTATTTTGCATTGATTCCATAACTCCCACTTATTTAGACTGCTACCATCAAGCAGCAGTTAATTTCACTTTCTATATGTCTACAACTCACCTTCTGTATATTATATTGTTGTAATTGTGATTATCACATCTTCTATTGACCTCTATAACTTCTTCTCAATGCATTGTAGGTTATTATAGCTATATTTATGCCAAATGCTTAGCTGCAACAATATGGGCTGACGTATGTGCGAAAGATCCAATATCGCTTGCAATAGGAACTACGCTTAGAGCTAAACTGTTGCAACATGGAGGAGCAAAGGAAGCATCCACTCTATTAAAAGATTTAGTAGGCAGTGATGACATTCTAAGATATCATGGCAAAGGGTCGGTCCCCAACTTAACCAGCCTTTGTTAAGAAATTGGGCTTATTGAAGATCAATGATGAAGGTGAAGTACTTATTTCCTGGCTGATATCTTGTCATTATTTATGTTCTTATGGAGCAATTGGCAACTATTTTTGTAAAGAAGGCGGTGATTGACCAACATAGCCACAAAGCTCACCATACCTTCAGAAAGACTGTGGAGTCATCATAGTATAGGTGATCTACAGAAGTTAAGCTGGATACTTGCATACATAGTCTATAAAATCCAACTTTTATCAGAGTATCAGGAGTCCCAAACTATCTTAAGAAGGTCAATTTTTCTTTTGTTGGTCATTCTTTCCATTAGGTGATAGTACATTAGTTGTTTATGAATACAGTTATGAAATATGGTTGTTTCTCCAAATTTTGGTCAACTTAATTAAATTCGTAATAACTGATCACTTGTACAATCTTCTGTATATCTTTAGTGTAATAATAATAAGGTCTTGAGATATTAATAAAGTTACTTGAATGTATTTTTTGTGTAATAATAATGCAAGTTTATGTGACATTTTTTGGTGATTTCATTGATATTATTATTTTTAAATGAAAAAAGAATTTGTGACGGACAATGGTCGTTGCCAAAGACCTCTTATTAGCAACATAAAATAACTTCAGCAATAGAGTTTTAAGTATTGTTGTTGGCGGTGTTGCCAAAGCTGTTACAACGGACAAAACCCGTTGCTAAAAGTCTAACAACGGCAACGAAGTTTATTTGTCACAAAAAACATTATTTTCGGTAACGGACTTTATCTGTTGCAGCTCCATCCGCAACACCCCCCTACGACAACACTTATGCTACATACATAGTCCGTTGCGAAAGGGCTTTTGCAACGGATATAGTCCGTTGCTAAAACCCATTTTTTTGGTGGTTCCCAAAAAACATCAAGAAGTTGGTTGTTGTTTTTGATTCTATCCTCCCAGACATAAATTCAAGTTTTTGCAAGATTTTTGTTTTGAATGCCCATCTATTTCAACAACTGAGACCCTGCCCCTCCATTGATATTTTTCTTGCTCGAGCAACATTTGCCTGTCTTTTTGTCCATCAACAACCCCGACGTCTTCGGATTGAAATAAGTCAACCGATTGAGATGTTTGTGATTGAGATGATTGGGACTGTGAGGGATTAGAGAATGGAGAAGGATGTTGGAATTGAGCGGGAATGCCAAATTGAGAAGGTTGTCCCCAATTATTGGGTGCTATGAACGGTTGAGAGGATTATACCCAATTGTTTGGTGAGTTAAATGATTGAAAGCGTTGTGATTGGGATGATTGAGGTTGAGGGAAATGAGTGACTTGCAACCAATTAGGTAGGATTTATTGTTGTTGTTGTTGTCCCCAATTGTTGGGTTGATTCAAAGTACTCTCGGTAGTAGAATCTTTCTCTTGTGTTGTATTCATATAACTCATCTAATAATTTCAATATAGATAGTATTAATAATCAAGAAAAACTTAAAACCTTAGAACATTGCAATCTCGAAATTTAAGAGGATATGGTAAAATTAAACATGAGCTTACCTTGAGAGATCAAGCTTCAACAATTTCAAACCAAATTTTATGGAGATTGAGTGAAGAAGAGGAGTTGTAGTGCAATTGGAGGTGGTTTTTGTTTAAGTGGTGAAGAGAAGGAAATGACTTGATTAAGGAAGCTCGAACGAATTTAGTCAGCTCAGCAGGCGTCTAAGAGTTGGGCGCCTAATTAAAAAATAATAATAACATTGGCGCCAAAGTCTTAGGCGCCTGTTTATAAAATAGATAGGCGCATACACTTGGGTGCCCAATTGCGAAGTTAAAATCCAAGGTTTGCTTTTGGAGACTCAAATCCAAATCAGTGACGCACTGTTGGAGGACGAAAATTCTAGGTGGCACCTTGAATTCCAAGGTAGTGAGGCACTTTAGGAGATGTTCTAAGCCTACAATTTGGTGGCCTTCCATGTTCGGGGAACATAAGTTTTCGCTTAAGAAGCCTTACGTTTGGAACGACATGACACACGTACTGAGGGATATACTGCGTTGCAAGGACCCCATACATTGTAATATTGGATACATCAGTGTAGATTCAACTAAATTTTGGGTTCAAACTTCAAAGTGAAACGTATTCAGGTTTTGGTACAAGGATTTGCATCTTATACCTGATCAGGTCGACTCACTGAGTCTCCTCTTTTCTTTGGTAAACAAGCCCGCTTCATGAGATTAATAATGCAAGGATAAGCAGAGCCCCTCCTAAAGCTGGCTAAGGCAGATCCCGTCACCCCAATACCTAACCACAACCACAACACATCCCAAAGGTCGTATGGTTCAAAAGCTAGATCCCAAGCACCACACTCCTAGAAGACAAACCTGGAATCTCATCACTGTTTACTCGAGATTTTAAATTAGGATAAGTTTTTGAGGGCTCTCCTAGGACAAAGCTTAACTTGCTCAACCATTTATGCTTGTTTCGAGTTGTTAAACAAATCAAGCCTAAGAGTATGTCCAGCAGGGTAGGAGTTTGAGTTGGGTTTGCAAATCCAAACTCAAACTCACACTTTGAGCCTCCCAGCAGCGAAAAAACGGGTGTGAGTTCGCCTACGTGGCTGTGTCAGAACCCAACCGAGTGTGAAGAGCTAAAAAAAAAAAGAAAAAAGTTTGGCTGCGTTTGGATTACCGTCGTTTTAATTTATTTTTTTACGATTTTTTGATTATTTTTTATTAATGTGTGAGAGAGATGAATAGTTATGCGGACAAAGAAATACCGCGCAGACTAAAGATTACCACGCGGACTAAATTAAAAAAAAAAAAAAAAAACTCAAACTCAACTCAAACTCACTGCTGAAAAGGGTTGGGTTTGGGTTGGGTTTTTGGTGGGCCAACTTGTTAGAGCTCACACCCAAACCCAAACCCGCACTCGCTGCTAGAGATACTTTAACAATGAAATATGGAATATAAATTTCAGGACTTTATATTGGTGTTCCACGACAGAAAACTAATAAAAAGAAATAAAGAAATACTAGCATTATCATTATCACTTCCCTTGACAAGAAAAATAACATTTATATAATCAAGCAATGCCGGTTCTGCCAATGAAAGATGACCTTTAATAACAAAATCAAAATTGCAATTATAAAATTAACTTACAAAATCTACGATCAGTAAAAATATCACCATCTCCCATCCCTCCACTCCCTCTTCTTCAGCTCCGTGTGCACTTCCATAGTCCCTACATACTTACAATCACCCCCAACAAGCTTCACGAGCTCCACCCGACGCTTTTCCACAACCCCAAACTTCTGCTGCACCTTTACTTGGCACTTACCCGGACAAATAATCCCGTTGGAGGTCCCAACTTCATAGTTATCTAGACGCTCATCTCGACATACCTCTAGTTTTAAGTACTCAACTTCTTCTGGGTAATCCTTCAAGGGAATTACAAGCAGCTTGTCAATGTTACAACACTCGTACTCTTCATAAGGTTCGACCCACGCAATCACTCTAGACGCCTTTCGCTTGTCCAGGAAGTTTGGTGCGAAAATACGAACCACAAGCAAACGTGTAACTCCTACATCATTGAACTCGTCTACATCATCGTCTACGTGTTTGCCTTTGAGTCTCTTAGAGTGAAACCTAGTATTCCAACTATTAATCATGGTTTAGAGATTAATTTCTAGGGTTTAACTCATAAAATACTGTATTTTATACACAACTCTACAAACAGGGGTAGATTAGGACTTGTATATATATATTTTCGAAAATAAGTAATTGTGTTTTACCAAACCTCCTTAAAAATATGGTTAAAATGACATCAAGTTAGCTTATAAATCTCAGAAAATCAGGGATTTTCGGATTTAGAAAATTGCACGCCTCTTGATATGGCGTCTTTCTCTCTAGGGGAGATCATGGCGGGTTTTGCGAATCAATTAGGGTAAGTTGTGATCTTTTGCTAGGGTTTTGTTTTAGTGTTTGTGAAACTGTAATTTTGTTTGCGAAATCTGAAATTAAAGGTCCAAATTGCATGTTGTTGTATTTAGATTAAGGTGTAGATGGTTGTAACATCTCAGGATGAGGTGACGAGTAAGAGAAATTTTGGGGTTTTTTCCCCTTCATAATGTTGGATTAAGTAGCCCCCGAGACTGTTTTATTGAAATTAGAGGTGGTGTTTTGCAAAAATGGTGAACCCGGAATTGGGTGTAACATTTTACCATTTGCTTTTGGGGAGTATTGTGGAAGTGACAAGTTGGAGAGCTTAATCAAGAAAGAGGAAATTTAGATAGGGAGTATTGTGGAAGTGACAAGTTGGAGAACTTAATCAAGAAAGAGGAAATTTAGATGGGGAGTATTGTAGAAGTGACAAGTTCGAGAGCTTAATCTAGAAAGAGGAAATTTAGAAAAATGAATTTTTTAATGATTGGGTATTCGAGAGATAGAATCTACAAAGAAAATTTTGGATAAAGAAAATTGATCAAAGATTTAAAATTGGAGCAAAAGTTTCGATTAACATGTACTTATATTACTATATGCTCATAGCTTATGGAGGTATCCGATTAGCGTAGACATTTGCGGATGGCTCATATTTTAGAATTAGATATTAAGCATACTCGAGAAATCATTAGGACTATACATTATACTCAACTTATTAGATGCAAAAGGTTTGATTATCAAAGTAAATAATTACGCTGCAAATGTGTCCTGTTTTAATATCATCGGCCCATTGGCACAAGAATTATTTAATACAGTTTGATCTTTCGGAAACTTGAGATTTAACAAGTTAAATAATGAATGGAAATACATCACATTAATCTGTTGCGGTAAATATGAGTTTTTTCATTTGTTCTGCCACTAAATTTCACTGAATTTGTTAAGCTAACTTTTTTCCCTCTAGTTTTAGGAAGCTCAGTGGTAATTAGATAGAGTGTGCGATTTAGGATTTATAATTTGGAAGATGGGAAAAAGAACTTATTTAGTGAAGTCATTTTGTCAACCAAAAAAAAAAAAAAACAAAAGAAAAGAAAAAGAAAGAAAAATGATGCAGTCAAGGGAAAGATTTTTTGTGTTACTCTTCTCACTACTTTATATAATTTACACATGGGTTAAAAATAACCCTGTTTGAAAAAAATGTTGATCTACTTTGACCCTTGCCTTGAACTCTAAAAATATTCATGATCAAAAGAGTGAAGAACAAGGGCTTGACCACATTGCTTTGTCACTCATTAGTTACTGCTATATTTGCTTCTCTCACTTATAAGTTATTCAGACAGGAAGTAAGAGCTATGAAGGCGGTTTCTCTGCATGCTATTGTGAGTCCATGGATGATCAAAGCCAAACTCTTCCTTAGCTCATCTTAACAAGTCTTGGAATGAAGGATTTTTTAAGTACGACACTAGAACTGCAAACCGTCTCTTTTCGTACTCTCCAACGTAAATTGCTAACTGACCTTTCGAGACATCCACTGTAGTTGACACAGGAGATAATTGGTTTCTAGTAAGAATAGACTTCAGTTTGAGAATCTGTTTGGCATGAAGAGCCATGGAAGGCAAATGTATACCCATTATTGTTATTGAAGCAGTAGTAATTACAACCAGAAATGGACTCTAGTAGGCTTGGTGGAACCAGAACAAAGCACTTGACGGCTTATAGAGCAAAGAAACAGAAAGCTTGAAGATACGGGAGGAGATAGAGTTTTTTGAAGAATTGGTCTGGTATTCATCAATATATATAGAGAGAAGGTACTTGCAAAATTGTGTGTGTGTGGACAGTATAACACATTGGCATTTGTCTGAACTGGACCTCTGACCTATCTCATAAAGCATCACATGCCTTTGCCATGTAATGCAATAAATGTCTCTATCTCTATTTCTCTGTCTCTCCACAACTACTTTACTCATCCACCTTTTTCCTCTAACTCATGGTGCAGCAGCACCAGCCATTGAAGTCATTGTTCTGAAACATATGGTTATCGTACAAATCTAGAAAACAAAATGAGTGAAGTACATGTGAAGGTGTTGGGCTACAAACAAATATCATGTGAAGATGATATTATCTTGGGCATTCATTTTAATATACTTTCGTGTTAGGTTGTGACATATGAGACCTGGTAGGTCGAGAAGAGAAGAACATATGCCGGTCAGTATTTAAATCCGATGTTGGAATATGCCTCCAGAAGTAGTTTTTTTCAACCTTTGGATATCCTACTTAAATATGGAACACTTGTTTGAGAACCTACCTGTTCTATTTTTTGCAAAGAAGAGTTTGAGTGAGATCATCAGCATTCTTAGTAATCATGAGTCCCCCACCAGTTTTTAATTGAAAGACCTATGTTTAATCTGTATCCAACATACATATAACTATAGTATGCATGCTGATGAGTTCAAGGAAAAGAGAAAGAATTTGGGTGTGCATGGAAGGCCTAATTTGAAAGTGATTCTAAAATTGCAGCTATATAGTGCTTTCAATTGCCATACGCTCAACAAATTTTTACTGGGTTTTCAGTGTACATACAAACATCGACCCAGCCTAAGACGGACATGAATGCTCCCATCCTCACGTCCCTCCCACTCAGGGCCAACTTCTTCATTTAGTAATTAATGATTATTACGCGGTGAACTATATTATGAATTCTGAGTAATTATGGGACAAGGTCATGTGGAATCATCTGCTTCTATCCCCAAATACATGTAGAGATGGGTCACACTGTAGAGTTGGATTTTAATGTGATCTTATTTCGAAAATTAAGATTTTATTACCTAGGAACAACTGTGAAAGTTAATCCAAATTGCAGAAGTAACCATGAAACTTTTGCAACTATCTGATAAGTAGTCCGCAAGGCGGATTACTAATCCAATTGGCCAGAGTATCCTTAAGGTAGTTCCTGGAATCAAATCATTGTGATCTGATTGGTCAACACCTTCTGAGATAGTTCATGGGATTATTCTCAGTTTTCATGGGATCATTTCTCAATATGAAAACATTAATGTGGATCTCTATCATCTCAAAATTCATGGGATTAAGATTTAGTTTAATCGTACTGAAGGTTATTAATGAGGAACTATTGGTTATAGTGTTGGAGGTTGGATATATTAGGTCAAGCTTCACGACAAGTTGGAATCGCCATAAACTGAGACTAACAGACAGCCAAGAAAAAGACGCAGAAGAAGGAAAAGGTATAACATACACTTAAAAGAAAATACCTATGAAAAAGCCAAAAATATAACACAAGTTTAAGGTCAATGTGAGAGAACATTTAAGGCACATGGATATCACAAAATTTGACCAAGATTGCATGAATTAAAACATAAAATAAAATAAAATGAAGAAGAACAAGAAGATAGTTTCAAGTAAATGATGCTTTCACTGGTTGAATCAGTTTATTTACAAAGGAAAAGAAAAGAGATTACAAATGTTGGGAACAACACTGGTAAATAAAAATAGAGGTCGGGTTTAATTTTTTTTTATTTCTTTTGGAATCCGGAAGTTTAATTGTTAGTCACCCTTGCCTTTGAACTCTTAAAATGGGTGGTGATCAAAAGAGTGGTGATCAAGGGCGTCTTCATATTATCTTTGCCTGTTACGTCAGTATTGCTTCAGCCTATTTATGAGATATATTACCGAGAAGTGAGAGCAACAAAGGCAGATACTTTGCAAAGGATTGTAAGACCTCCCATCGGATGCTCAAACCCAAACTCTTCTTCAGCTTGACTTAGCATCTCATGAAATGAAGGATGGTTCAAGTATGATACCGGAACCACAAATTGCTTCTTCTCATTTTCTCCAACATAAACTAACATTTCCTTTGGGATATCCACTGCTGATGATAACTGGTTTTTCGTAACAAGAGACTGCAATTTGAGGATCTTTTTGGTTTGAAGAGCCATTGAGAGCAAAACGGATACCCATGATTGTTTTTTGAAGTGAAGAGAAAAAAAAATCTTAATGATCTTTGATGGAAAGGTGTAAAAAGTTTGAACACTTAGGAAAATATTGGATGAAGAGATGGAGTTTGTTGGAGAGTTGACCTGGTCTTCATGTATATATAGAGTGAGAAGATATTGTATTTGCAATCCTCAAAATGTGTGTTTGGTGAGTACAAACTGGCAATGAAATGAGGTGAGGGGCTATCTCTGTAAACCCTTCACATGGCTTGGCTCATGCCTGCCTGCCTCTCTCTCCATTGGTGGTCCAGTTGCACAAGTTGTACCTTTGAAGTCACACTCCAGATAGAAGCAACAAGTTATAAGTTGAAAACAAAGAGAAACATGTACATGTGATCCTGTTAGTGTACAAAGAAATTGAACATGAACCAAATATGATTTTGGGCCTACACTAAAATTGAAAGGGAAGAGAGGAGGAAAAATATACCCCAGTATCAATAAAAGTATTGGTCTAACATAGGAATTATACCTGTAGGTAGTAACACCCAGTACAGGAGGAAAGTACATGGTAAAAACTATCGCAGATTTAAGAGCTTATTAGGCCTTCTATTTCTTTGATCAACACATATACAGTAGCTAAATTTTCTCATGTGCTTGCATTGTCATTATGGTAGTCTAAAGCCGTGAATTTAGAGAAGATGTTAATCACATTTGGTTAAAACCCAATTAAAATATTTTATTTTATATTTTTTTACAATAACAGTGGTTATCCATTGATGTAAAATATAGAAGCTGTTACATCCTAACAAATTCCTTGCCCCTAGCATCCTTCTGTAATTTGACTCGCGGGCTGAGGTCTTATGGAAAGAAAGTAAGTTTCGCACATTCATCCCATTGCCTATGAACCATGCACAAAAGAGTAGGTATCTAAAGATTGAATCAGATTCTGATGGAGTGGAGTAAAAAGTAGTAGGTCGCGTCTTTGTTATCTCTGATGTAGCTCTCTATGGCACTTCATGAGTTTGTGCTTACTCACACATTCTTGGTACCTTTACTACTAATAGCTCCCTGTTGGAGAGTATAGTAGTATTAGAAGTATTCTAGAAGGAGTTTTCTGTTGCTAAGAGGAGTAGTAGAATTAGTAACTATGTTGCCTATAGCCCTTTATGTAATAGTTGAATTTACATTTTATGAAATAAGTTTCTTCCCTTTAATTTCTACTTGGTATCAGAGCGTGTGCGATTCTTGTGAAATCCTAAGGGTTACTCACTTCCGGTGGCGGCGGCTTTTGCTGTCACTGGACCACCAATGTTTGGATTTTTATCTTGTTATTGAGAATTGTTTTCAGGTGATTGAAAAATCAATCTTTGAAATTGCCTCGCTGCGATGTTTAACCCCTGTCGGTGTCGGTGTCGGTCCTCTACTACAGTGGTATTCTTCTCTATCTTGCCGCTAAACTATTTACTGTAGTGATGTCTTTGGCGTCTTCTTCTTCGAATTTCAATTGAATCGATCTCTTTCGCGGTAATTCTTACATCTGTGATTCAATTCGGTCTTATGCAATCTTAAGATTTATAAATTTTCTTATCAGTTTTGTGTCATCTTGTGGTAAGTGCTTTTATTGGTGAGACTTCATGATGCGATCTACTCTGACTACAAGGACTTTGTGCATGTGATCTATAATCTGCTTAGTCAAGTGATGATTTTTATCCAATAAGGGTGATGGTAACTTAAGGTAACACTTTCCTTCAATGAAAAAAACTGGATTAGGGTTTTATAAAAACCTACTTATCTTTGATGGTGCAATCACATTAAGAAAGTTAAAGGGTGACTCTTCTAGGTGTTTCAGCCCAACATCTGGTTGGTGTTTCTTTTCCGTGTTGCCAATGGATTGAAGACCAATTTCTTCTTGCCACAATCTTTTGTTTATAATTTCAGTAGTTATGGTTTGATGGTTTTGAGAAACTTCACAATATGATTTCTTATTGGGGTGATGGTTCTTGCTTGGACGAGCTCTTCCTGCTATGAATTCTTCTTTCGTTGCTATGATATAGTCACGTTGGATAAAGAGGGTTTTCTCAATTTTACTTATGTAATTGAAAAAAGTTGTGACGGTCCAAGGTTTAGGCGCAGTCATGGCTGGTTGTGCAAGCTTTGAGGGATGGTATGATTACAATATGTGTAATAGTGATTTGGTGCAGTGAGGAATATGTGATAAGTTATTGTTGTTTCTTTGGGGTTGTTTTCTGCAATGAGAAGAAGAAAGCAAGAGATCTTTTATCATCACCTTGGTCTTCAATGTGGAGAAGACAAAGCTTAGTTCTCTGTTGGTCACATTTAACCAATTAATCCCAATCCAGCCTATAATCCTTTATAACCCTGTTACAGTCTTCTTTTAACCCATCAATTCAGTTATGGTCTACAGTCTACTTGGTCAAATTTGGGCTTTTTTTAATTGAGCTCACCCAACAAGAGTTTGGTTTTACTATAATGCACCTATTTGGTGATGAAGAGGTTTTTTGTTTCTTTCCTCGAGTGACTTTCCTTTCCTCGAGTGATTATTTTCCCCTATTGATTATCTTAGATCTTTTATATTGTTTCCTATTGTGAGATGTGATTTCTTTCTTTGGATCGGGTGAAGATGTTCAATTCCTTCCACCACGATTATGATTTTCTCTTCCGCAGCAAATGAATTTTTTTGTTCTCGAGTGAATTGTTTCTTTCCTTCAATAGATATCTTTTCCTCAAATAATTATCTCTTATCAACAGTACCTCAAGTGATTCTCTTCATCGACTAATTCTCTTACCTTAGTGTTTCTTCAAGATATTCACATCACCCTCGAGTGGGAAACTTGGCAAGTCGGTTACTGCTGCCGATTTCACATGAACGTGTGGGAAAAATAGAAAGTTGGAATGCCGACGATTTCACAAGGGATATGTGAAGCTTTGAAGTGTTTCTACTACTAGAAAAAGAATGTCTAGAAGAAGTTTTTACATTGTTTAAGGGGAGCCTTAATTTTATTTATCCGTGAGGGAGTGATTGTATCCTTATAAGAGACTATCTATTTAATTTTCTTATTATAATCCTAATCCATAATTGAATTGAGAGTAACCTAAATTGAATAATTAATGCGAAGAACAAATAATTGGCGGGATAATTTCCATTTTAGAGCTTCGATTGCTTAATGATTTGATTTCAATTGAATTCTTCTGCCAACTCTCAGTCTCTTCTACAAAAACTTGGATTGATTTAAGATAATTTCATCTTACTTAGCCTTGCCCATTTATGAGGGTTACAAGTTTCCTAGTTACAAAATAAGACAATTATGCTCTGAAAACGCCTAAAACAATGAAGAAATACGATAGTCGTTCGAACGAACCCATAGGTCGTTCGAACGGCTGACCAAATTTTGCCTACAAATAGCCTCAGCGTGAATTGGTCTTTTGGGATCTCCAGGTCGTTCGAATGACTTCAAATGTCGTTCGAGCAACTTGACTATTTTTGTCTAAAAATAGACTCAGCTCGAATTGGTCTTTTAGGATCTCCAGGTCGTTCGACCTCAACTCGAATTGGTCTTATTGGATCTCCAGGTCGTTCAGCTTGATTATTTTTGCCTAAAAATATCCTCAACTTGAATTTGGCTTGTTTCTCTTATATCTCGTTCGAACGGCTCCAAGGCTCGTTCGAACGAGTTAGCATCATTAGAAGGGGTTTGATCTTCAGATCCTCATGGTTTTTTTCCAACTCGGAATGACTCGATACTACATCGTCTTGTAGCATGAACTTTCCTCTTTAGAATACTATCCTCCTGTAACGGATCTTCTCTTTCTATCCATAAGTCATCAACTGATGGTAGACGAGTGTCGACTGTTGAGTCTTCATCTAAAAGAGACGGCTCAAACAAATTCAAATGCTCGACATTAATTACCAAATGCATCTTCATGAAAGGTCGGAAATCCAATTGGAATGCGTTGTCACCAATCTTCTTGAGTACCGTAAATGGACCATAACGGATAGGCTTGAGTTTCTTACCTTCCCTCTTTAGTTGTTCTTTACCCAAATACAACCAAACTAGGTTGCCCTCTTGAAAAGTACACTCAACTCGATGCTCGTTGCGTCGAGCCTTATACTTTACTTGAGATGTGTTGCATAGAACGCAACCACGAACTACACGAGCAACATCCACCTGCATCTTCGACCAATAGACATAACGTTGTAAATCTTAAAGAGTCTGCTCAACCCTGAAATGACATGTTTTGCCTTGCAGCAATTTATGGCGAATTACACTACGCCCTTTGTGATCATCATATCCTGCAACATACTCCGACGGAACAATAACTTGTATCTACATAGCTACTAAACATAGTTAAAATAGTTGGTAATGGTGGTCGAGATAAGCTGGCAGCCATTTTATTGTCCACTCCCTTCTTATACTTGATAATCAAGGGGAATTGTTGTAGATACGACATCCACCTCATCTGGCGAGCTTGTTGTGGCTTGGACTGTGTAGGTAAAAATGGGAACGGTTAGTGATCAAAATGTACCACAATCTCCTCTTGTAACTTTCCTATTTCGGTTTGTTGCTTTGGAGATTTTGCCATCATAGACAACACTTTAGTCGACGTACCTTCTTGAACCGGTCGCACCAATAACACAAACTTGTCGCTCGCATTAACTAACCGTTTCACCTGAGTCGCCGTTACTAAATTATTCGAGGTGACATGCTCCTTACAAGCATTGATATAAAACTCATTTTTCTCCTTCACAAGATGATACTTGCGAGCTCTACGGCAATGAATCGCATCTCGGTTCCAAAGATAAGGGCTACCCAAGATGACTTAACATATATTTAAAGGAACCACCTCACACGTCACCTCGTCAATAAACCTTTCAGTGATCGCAAACTTGAATATACACTGCTTCGTGATCATCAAATCCACATCTTTCTGAATTCACCCCAAACCATACGGCTTAGGATGAGCTGTATTATTCAAGCCCATCTTCTTTACCAATGCCTCAGAAATCAATTTTTTCTGACTACCTGGAGCAACAATGGCCTCTACTAAGCTCTGCTTTACCTGAATACTAACATGAAAAAGTTCTTCCCGACTCTTCTTCTTGGTATCCATAGTCTGCTCAAACATAAGAGTAAGCTTAAGATTCAATTTATCTAAATTCGGGAGGTCAACAACCGTTGGGGCTAATGCATCTCTCTTTCTTGCTCTTCTTCTTCTTTGGCTAAGCTTCGGGTGAAGTTTCCAACATTTATCTGAAATATGGCCACTTGCCTTACAATGACTGTAATAATTCTCCTTGGACGAATACCCCTCTCCTTTGGACTCTCCCTTATGCTCATTCTTTCAATTAGACTTGTACCCCGACTTGTTATTGCCATCTTCCTTGTTACTCTTCAAGTATTTGCCTTTAATAGCAATTAGTTTTACAGTTGCATCTTCGATATTCTCTACGGTAAAGAGCTTCAACTCTCTTCTAATGGACTCTACAAACCCCCCGTGTATTTTATGAACACCTCATAGTCCACATCGATGTCCAAAACCAATGCTTGGTTATGAAATGCCGTAGTGTACTATTGTACGGATTGCCCATATTTTTGGCGTAAATTATGCCATTTAAACCATGTCTCTTGCTCATACCCAATCGGATAAAATTGATTCATTACCAGCACCTTGAACTCTTTCCAACTCAAGCTTCCTACTTCGTGATGTTTTCGATAGGACTTCCACCACGTGAGTGCATGACTTGCGAATTTCAATATAGAAAAGCATATCTTTTGAGCATTTTGAATATTCGTAAACTGAAAAATAGGTTTCTAACCTATCTAATCAATTCTCCAATCTTTCGGCATCGATTGAACCGTCGAATACCGGAATTTTAATTTTAAAATTGATACGAAGATTACGCATAAGATTTATTGACTTACTAATAACCGATCTCTTCTCGACGGATTCGGCATTACTAGAATCACTATCTACCTCCTCGGTACCCCCATCTCTATCCTCCTCCACAACCCCTTTCTTCTTCGTGCGCACTCGCAGTTTTATCGAAGCAGAAGCTTTCGCAAGGTTCGCGAGTAGTAATTGCTTTACTAACTCCCCTAGAGTAGTAGTTAGGTCAGAAACTTTTGTTTCCATCTTTGTGAGTCGATCTTCAGAATCGCCTATCTCCAAAGTTGTATTTTTCTTTGAGCTAGGTTTTCTGTGAATCTTCAACGGACTCACTAGGTTCTCCTTCGTTTGCTTAAGTCGGTCGCGTGAAGTGACCATAAACCACAATCCTCCCGAGAATTGTTACTGGAAAACTGATACCACTTAATCTACAATCGAATTGAGAGTAGCCTAAATTGAAGAATTAATGCGAAGAACAAACAATTGATGGGATAATTTCCCTTTTAAAACTTCAATTGCCCAATGATTTGATTTTAATTGAATTCTTCTACTAACTCTCAGTCTCCTTCAAAATTTGGATTGATCTAAGATAATTTTATCTAGCCTAGCCTTGCCCCGTCATGAGGGTTATAAGTTTCCTAGTTACAAAATATGACAATTATGCCCTTGAAACGCCTAAAACAATGAAAGATTACGATAGTCGTTCGAATAAACCCATAGGTTGTTCAAACGGTTGACCAAATTTTGCCTATAAATAGCCTCAGCGTGAATTGGTATTCTGGGATTTTCAGGTTGTTCGAACGACTTGACTATTTTTGCCTAAAAATAGACTCAGCTCGAATTGGTCTTCTGGGATCTTCAGGTCGTTCAGCTTGACTATTTTTGCCTAAAAATAGCCTCAGCTCGAATTGGTCTTCTGGGATCTCCAGGTCGTTCGAACGACTTGATTATTTTTACCTAAAAATAGCCTCGGCTCGAATTTGGCTTGTTTCCTCCATATCTCGTTCAAACGGCTCCAAGGCTCGTTCGAACGAGTTGCCATCTTTTGAAGGGGTTCGATCTCCAGATCCTCCTGAATCAAATCTACCTTGACACGAACATTATATGTCCGAATCAATGTGAGGGAGTGTTGGAGAGTATAGCAGTATTAGAATTATTCTAGAAGTTGGAGTTTCCTATTGCTAATAGAAGTAGTTGAATTAGTAACTATGTTGCCTATATATATATAGGCCTTTCATGTAATAATTGATTTAACCTTTTATGAAATAAATCTCTTCCTTTTAATTTCTACACTCCCCTAGCCTGCATTTAGTGATAGGTAATACTGATTGTATATTTAGTTTAATGACACTGAAGGTCATTGAGGAACTAATGATTGTTTTCTTGTAGAATGGATATATGGGGAGCCTCACCCAAGCTAGAATCACCATAAGAGGCAGGAGAAGGAAATAAGACTAGGAGTAACAAAGAAACATACAATAAAGCTAGGATAAACAAGCATCAAAGAAATAAAAGGCAGGAGAAGGAAAAACACCAACACACACAAAAGAAACTACCAAAGAAAAAGCCATAAATAGTCTCCAAAACTAAAGCGATGGTTATTTCCTCTAGAACAAGCCAAAATCCAATGTGGGAGAATCTCTAAACATTGACAAATTTGACTAAGATTGTATAATTTAAAGCATAGAAAGGAAGAAAAGGAAGAGGATAATTTAAAGTAAATGATGCTTTCATTGGCAGAGTAATTTATTTAACTCTGTTAACTCATTTACAAAGTAAAAGAAAACGATTACAATTGTTTGGAACGACACTCGTAAAAAATGTCGAGGTCGGGTCTAATTGTTAGTTATCCTTGCCTTGTAACTCTTAAAAAATTGGTGACCAAAAGAGTTAAAAACAAGGGCGTCTTCTTCTTATCTTTGCCTGCTGTGTTTGTGTTGCTTCACCCTATTACGGGGCATATAAACGAGAAGTGAGAGCAATGAAAGCAGATTCTTTGCAAGGAATTGTAAGACCACCCATCGGATGCTCAAATCCAAACTCTTCCTCAGCTCGACTTAGCATCTCTTGGAATGAAGTATTGTTCAAGTATGATAGGGGAACTACAAATCGTTTCTTCTCGTTTTCTCCAACATAAACTGCCATGTGACCCTTGGGGACATCCACAGCATTAGATAACTGATTTCTAGTAACGGGAGACTGTAGTTTAAGGATCTTCTTGGCCCGAAGAGTTATTGAGAGCAAACGGGTACCCATGATAGTATTTTGTAGAGACTAAAAGATCTTAATGAACTTTGATGGAAAGGTGTAGAAAGCTTGAATACTTGGGAAAATATGTGATGAAGAGATGATGTTTATTGGAGAGTTGATGTGATCTTCATGTATATATAGAGTGAGGAGATATCGTATTTGCAATGTGTGGTGAGTACAAACTGGCAATGAGATGAGATGAGATGAGTGACCTTGGCCATAAACCCGTCACATGGCTTTGCTCATGCCTCTCTCTTTCTCTCCTCCATAAACCCCACCCCAATGGTTCTGTTATCCATGGACCAATTCCTGGTCCAGTTGCACAAGTTGTACCTTTTGAAGTCACTTTCCAGATAGAGATTACAAGTTAAGAATAGAAAAGAAAGAGAAACATGCACATGTGATCCTGTTAGGCATATGATCTTGGGCCTACACTAAAATTGGAAAGAAAGGGAAAAGGGGAAAAAAGAAGAAAATACCTTAAGTAGCAATGAGAAAAAGTGGATCTACCTTGGAAACATTATTTGTAGGTATTTTCACCCAGTACAGGAGGATAATTCTGGGTAATAACTGTTGAAGATTTAATCACTGAAGCGCTTATTAGGTTTTCTAGTTCTATGATCAAAACATATCAAACTTTTACTTGTACTTGCATTAAGATTTTGGGGGCAAGCTGCTGGCCCCTAACATTCTTCTCTAATTTGACTCTCAGGTCTGAGGGAAAGGAGAAAGGGGTCGGCACATTGGTTCCCTCTCTTGCCTATGACCACGCACAGCAGAGAAGGTATCAAAAAGTTAAATCAGAGTTCTAATGGGGTGGAATAAAAAGTTGCAGGTCCTTTATTTGTTTCTTCTGATGTAGCTCACATGGCACTTGGGTCTGCTCACACACATTTATTCTAGATACCTGATACTGATAGGATATAATACTTTATCACACTGAAGGTTATTGAGGAACTGATTGTTTATCTGATCGGGCATAAGAAGAAACCCTCTTGGAAGTGCCATAGGCTTTTCTTGGAAGTTAGGCCTGATTACTCGGTCTGGTCTCTTATATCTCTCAATTTGATTGTTTGTGATATCTCCCATGTATTTAGAGAAACAAATAGGGGAGCTGATCATTGTGCGGATTTAGAAACTTGTATAGGTTACACCCCCTAGCTCCTTTAACCCTGAATTAATTTCCATTATTGAAGAGGATGCAAGGGGTAGATTGTATATTAGGTTATAGTTCTCATTATTTATTCAATGCAGGTCATGGAGTCTGCCTTAACCCCAGCTTTTGCCTAGCAAAAAACATGCCAACATCCATTGTGGTAGAACGCTACAGTTCAGAGGCTCTAAACAATAACAAAATTTGATCAAGATTGCATAATTATAGATAAAGGGTAAGATAATTTCAAGTGAATGATGCTTTCAATGGCAGTCATGTATTTAACACTATCAACTCATTTACAAAGGAAAAGAATGATTACAAATGTTGGGAACACCCTCATAAAAAAAAATTGAGCTCCCGATTAATTGTTAGTCATCCTTGCCTGGTAACTCTTAAAAAAACGGTGACCAAAAGAGCTAACAACAAGGGCGTCGCCTTATTATCTTTGCCTGTTGTGTTAATATTGCTGCACCCCATTATGAGGCTTATAAACGAGAAGTGAGAGCAACAAAGGCAGATACTTTGCAAGGGATTGTAAGACCACCCATCTGATACTCAAACCCAAACTCTTCCTCAGCTCGACTTAACATCTCTTGGAATGAAGGATGGTTCAAGTATGATACGGGAACGACAAATCGTTTCTTCTCGTTTTCCCCAACATAAACTGCCATGTGACCCTTGGGAACATCCACAGCTATAGACAACTGATTTCTAGTAAGTGGAGACTGCAGTTTGAGGATCTTCTTGGCCTGATGAGCTATTGAGAGCAAACGGGTACCCATGATAGTCCTTTGAAGTATAGAGACTAAAAGATCTTAATGAGGTTTATTGGGAAGGTTTGGAAAGCTTGAATACTTGGGAAAGGAGATGAAGTTTGTTGGAGAGCTACTCTGGGCTTCATGTATATATAGAGTGAGGAGATATTGTATTTGCAATCCTCAAGATGTGTGTGGTGAGTACAAACTGGTTAGTAGATGTGGCGAGGGACCTTGTCCATAAACCCCTCACATGGCTTTGCTTATGCCTCTCTTTCTCTCCCTATCCATAAACCCCACCCTTAATGGTACTGTTTGTGATCCATCAACCAAGCCATGGTCCAGTTGCACAACTTGTACCTTTGAAGTCACTTTCCAGATGGAATTAACAAGCTAAAAATGGAAAACAAGGAGAAACATGTACATGTGATCCTGTTAGTGTACAAAGAAATAGAACATGAATATGCCATGATCTTGGACCTCCACTAAATTAAGGAAAGAAGAGGAGATGATATAATATAACTCAAACTTTCACATGCACTTTCATTTTTGCTATGGTAAGCTAAGGCATGAAATCCAGCGATTAAGTTAATCACATTTGGTTAACACTTGATTAAGTTTTGTTTTATATTATTTCAAGGCAAAACAGGATTTATGCAGCCCCCTAAGTCGGATATATTGATGTAAAATATAAAAATTGTTACATCCTAACAAACTCCTTAGCCCTAGCATCCTTCTCTAATTTGACTAGCACGTCTGAGGAAAAGGAGCAAGGGTCAGCACATTGGTTCTCTTCCTTGTCTATTGTAGTCCCAATGATCTTCTCAGGGACGACAATAAGTTATATTTAGTTTGGGGCATGACACGTCTTACCAGAGGAGGACCACTCAACTCTCTTCTCTTTTCCTTTAGAACTGCTAGGGTTTAGTACATGGAGGAGAGGTTTTGAAAAAAAGTCCTCTCTTAGGTCTCCTTTCCTCCCTATTTATAGACAGGGTTTTAGACCTAGAGGTGCTCGAGCTTACGCGACGTGTGTAAAGCCTAAATTATCCCTGCGGGGTTTTAGGCTTTACCTTTCTACGTGGGCTGACACAAAGTATTCTTGTCAGTATACGTGCTTTTGACATGGCTTGTGGGTCGTTGAACGAGCTTCCTCTTTGTGTCAGCCCACCTTTTGCAACTTTTTAAAAGAGTTGACAATGTTAAATAAATGACTCTTGCCATTGAAAACATCACTTACTCTAAATTATTTTCTTTTTCTATGCTTATGCCTTTCATTACAGTATTTTTTAACATGTTCCTGGATAACAAACCTGACACTTATCAAAATTATAGAAACATGGTCAAATTTTGTGATTTTTAAGAGCCTCTGAAGTCTATAGTTCTCCCACATTGGAAATTAGCTTTATTGTTTCGAAAATTATATATCATAGCTTTAGTTTTAGGAAATATTTACGGCTTTTTCTTTGGTATGTACTTTTGTGTGTGTGTTGTTTTATTTTCCTTCTCCTATCTCTTAACAAGAATACGTGCATGATCACATACCCAAGTGCCATGGTGAACTACATCCGGACCTGCCACTTTTTACTCCACTCCATCAGAACCCTAATTCAACTTTTTTAATACTTTCTCTTTTGTGCATGGTGATAGATGTAGGAGCACGCTCCCGCTATCCACAAGCCTGGGGGTTTTCCACGGTCTTCTTACCTTTGGATAAGAATACTTTGTGTCAGCCCACGTAGAAAGGTAAAGCTTGTGGATAGCGGGAGCGTGCTCCTACATCTATCACCATGCACAAAAGAGAAGGTATTAAAAAAGTTGAATTAGGGTTCTGATGGAGTGGAGTAAAAAGTGGCAGGTCCGGATGTAGTTCACCATGGCACTTGGGTATGTGATCATGCACGCATTCTTGTTAAGAGGTAGAAGGAAAATAAAACAACACACACAAAAGTACATACCAAAGAAAAAGCCGTAAATATTTCCTAAAACTAAAGCTATGATATATAATTTTCGAAACAATAAAGCTAATTTCCAATGTGGGAGAACTATAGACTTTAGAGGCTCTTAAAAATCACAAAATTTGACCATGTTTCTATAATTTTGATAAGTGTCAGGTTTGTTATCCAGGAACATGTTAAAAAATACTGTAATGAAAGGCATAAGCATAGAAAAAGAAAATAATTTAGAGTAAGTGATGTTTTCAATGGCAAGAGTCATTTATTTAACATTGTCAACTCTTTTAAAACGGGGAAAAAGTTACAAATTGTTCGGAACCACATTAAAAAAATGTCAGGTTGGGTTTAATTGTTAGTCATCCTTGCCTTGGAACTCTTAAAACAAATGGTGATCAAAAGAGTTAAAAACAAGAGTGTCTTTGTACTATCTTTGCCTATTGTGTCTGTAAGGGATTGTAAGACCACCCATCGGATGCTCAAATCCAAACTCTTCTTTAGCTCGACTTAACATCTCTTGGAATGAAGGATTGTTCAAGTATGATACCGGAACCACATATCGTTTCTTCTTGTTTTCTCCAGCAGAAATTGCCATGTGACCCTTAAGAACATCCACAGCTGGAGATAACTGGTTTCTATTAAGTGGAGACTGCAGTTTGAGGATCTTCTTTGCCTGGAGAGCCATCGAGGGGAGAAGATTCCCCTACACACCCAAACTGCTATACACTTACTACACTCTCTCTTGACCACATACCTATCTGACGTAACTCACTCACTCACTCACTCACTCACTCACCCACCCACTATCTCCTGGTGATCAATTGTAAACCTTGGAGGACTATCATCATACACCAGATTTGGGAGCTGTAAATCGGAGGACTGTCATCTTACACCTCTCTTATTGACCAGGTAATCGAATGTATTCCCTTCAAAGGATCCCTATTCCCATCATCTTGTCTTATTTTTTGTTTAAATTTTCCCGCGCAATCCGTTACGCCTTTTTTGTCTATTTTTTTTACCACATTTTTGAAGAATTTCCCCAAAATTTAGGATTTAAGAAGAACATCGACAAATTACTCACTATAGGTTGGGTGAAACTTTTGAAAAATTGTCGATGTCTGATTAATCGATATTAATTACTATTATTTTTAAGAAAAAATAATCAATTCTGTTAAACTCGACAAAATACTGTCGATATATTTTGATGTTCGACAATTTTAAATTTCTCGAAAATTAATTTGTCGACAAATAAGGGAATACTATACATCAAACATTGTCGAAGATTTCATAAATCGACAATTTTTATTGTCGATTATCTTAAAATCGACAATTTCTTGAAAATATTGTAATGATTAATTACCGATTTTTAGAGTGGTCGATAATTTTTAGCTTTAACAATTTCAGTACTTAAACTGTTTGAATGCCTTTGTCAGTAGTTAATTTGAGTTTCTTAAACAGGATGTTACCAAAGCAGAAAGTCTCAGAGAAGATACGCCCAACAGCCTCGCATCGGAAGAGGCTAAATTCAAAGCAAGACGATCTCTCGTATTCAAATTTTAATAAACCTCCTCGCGTGCCTGCCAAGAGGAGCAAAACTGATTCTAGTAGGGCATAAGCAAATAGGAGTGTCCCTCAGGTGGCAAACACCTGATGAAGTTTAAGATAATGAAAGTCCTTCTATAAGTGGCGGTGATTCCCAAGCATCTGTTTCTAGTGCAAATTATGTCTATCACAATGAAGCGGCTCCTGTGAGCGATACTCCGCAATATGAAGCTTTCTTAAACTCTAAAGTTGAAAAACAAAAATATGGTACGAGAACCACGAACGAAGAAGGTATTCAGGATGACAACAATAATGACTCAAGTGAGTCTGAAGCGGACGAATATGGCCCTAGGAACACCTGTTTGTTGGCAAGCTTCCAGATATACAAAGCTTTCGCTTAAGTTCTTGGACAGGTACTGTTTTAGTAACCAATTATTTATTCTTGATCCCAATTCTAGTAATGTTCCCTTCTTTTATTTAGAAAATGACAAATATGATTATATTGTATTTACAGAACCCTGGCTATCTACAGGTGTTTCACCACAGTCCTACTTGGGGACATTGGTAGAAAGGTTGAGAAGGTCCAAAGACTGTTGAATCTGTAAGGGCTTGGTAGAATTGGAGCCATTTCATACACATTATAACGTAGTATTGATTACAGCTTTCGCCGAGCGTTGGCATTTTGAGACCAACAATTTTTATTTCAAATGGGGTGAGATTATTATTACATTGGAGGATGTGTGGAGATTCATTGGGTTGAGAGTTGGCGATGATATGACAGTTGTTCAGGGGAAGTGGGGAGCAACTAATGTTAAACAAGTTTTTAGAGGCTATTTTTTCCAAAGCAATCAAGTTTACCTTGATCTGAAGGCTGGAGGTGCGGGGATATCTCTTTCACTGGTGAAGATGATCGATTTATTCGCCTACAAGCTTAGAAGAAATGCACACGACCCCGAGGCAACAAAGGCAACTTCTTCCTTTGAACCCTCGAGATTGTCTTCTCAAGCAATTGCCAAAGCATACATGTTTTATGTTTTATGATTTTTTCCCTACCAAGAAAGGGACTGATGTGTCGCCGAAGTATCTTAATTTTTTTGAGAACAAGAACTCAAAAATTACATGGTCATGGGGAGCTGTGACCTTGGCACACCTGTATTACAGCTTAGGCGCTTCTTGGAGAGTGAATGTTAAAGCTCTTGCATGCTATACTACATTGCTAGAGGTGAGTGTATGTATATATTTTTTGGTTTTGTTGTTGGTCTGTTGGTTTCTTTACGTTGTAATTGAAGGTTTTTTAATTTTTACAGTCCTGGCTGGATATTCGAGCACTTACCAAAGCTACCTGGAATTTCAAAACCGAATAATTATTGTGCTCGTGAGTACTATACGAGGTGGTTTTTGACTGGAATGACAAACGATAGATCTGGTGAAAAGTTTTAAAGATATTTAGAGAAGCGCTCGATAATTATAAGCTTGAGGATGTAAGATCTCTTTAACTATGTTGTATTAATTTCCCGTTATAGTATTAATTTCCTAGTCATTTATAGTTGGAAATTATTAAAAATTTATAGTTCAAAGTTGTCGAATATATGGAATGTTGACAATTTTATAGTAAAAAATTGTCGAACATTTAGAATGTTTGACAATTTCATATTCATTAATTGTCGATTAGATGAGTTGTTGACAATTTCATGTAATTTATTGTCGAGTATTTGGAAGATTGACAATTTGACAATTATTTATTGTCGATTATATAGATAATCAACAATTTACATTGAAACTAATTGTTGATCCTCCATACGTCGACAATAATTTTATCTTACTCAGTTAAAATTTGTATAAATTTATTTGCCTTACTAATATATATTTATTTTGTGTTCTAGGCGTCTGGGACCCGTACTTGGAGAAGAGAGTAGACATACTTGTATTCAAAAAAGTTGCTAGTTTTACCGTTTCATTTGTAGTTCTGAACACATCGAGCCGTACTATCCTGATAGAGTATAATGCCAGTTCAATCGAAGGGAATATGTGCATAGGAATCCCATTTGTCTCGAGAATAACGATTTGCGTTTTGCTGCTCATCCATGCGTATACAAACTGAAGTATGATTGGCTGGATCTATTCTCTGGAGGGAAATAGAGGGTCTCTTTAATCGAGATGAGGGGGAGAAAAGTACATGATGAAATCCCCGTTTGTGTTGAAGGATACTTTGAATGGTTCAAAAGAGTTTCATTTGCCAAACTTTGCGTAACTGCTGTTAATCTTGATGAAAATGATGATGGAAAGATATTGGGCGATGGTGGTGGTGTTGGTGGTGGTATTGGAAGTCATATTGGTGGTGGTGGTCTTTCGTAACGTGAAGATGTGAGTATTATTGTTATATTGTTTTCCACTTGGAGTAGTACATTTGTTGCTTTTTCTAATATGCTTATACTCTTTTATAGATTGAGGGCCAAAATGAAGATATCTCTCGTTTGGAAGAGGAGATCTCTAACTTGAAGTCAGCGAAGGAGGTAGAAGACTAGGCAAAATCAGGATTGTTTGAGGCTATCAAGTTGAAGGTAGGCATACACTCTCCTCTCCTTTTAACTAATATTGGCATACTCGACAATTAGTACTCATATTCAATGTCAATTATTTTCAACTGAAGTTCAAATGACATTATAGTCATTTATTGTCGATTATAAATATAATCGACAATTTATAGTACTTTATTGTCGATTGTACAGAGAATCGACAATTTATATTACTTTATTGTCGATTATAAAAAGATTTGACAATATATAGTACTTTATTGTCGATTATATGCATATTCGATAATAAATAAGGTAACTAATTGTCGATTATTTCTGGAATTACTCAATGAAAATATGTTTTAATTTATTCACTTTACTAATTAATTTGCTAGTGACTTTAATTAATTTTTTCCCCTTACTATTATAGACAAATGAATGTGAAAGATTGAAAGAGTCAAATGACAGATTGCAAGCCGACCTTCAGGCGAAGCAAGTGCTCGGCTCGATCTGCGAGAAAAACTTCAGCGAAACAGAAAATAAGTTGAATGGCAAGGTATTCGTAATTTCTTTCCCCCTAGTTCACCATGTTTTAGCATTCTATTCTTTATGTGTTATTCATAGATGCTATACATGTTTGTTATCAGAACTCGGAGTGCAATAAACTGAAGTAAACAAATAAGAAGTTGTCAGAAGATGTTTGTTTATTGAAGAAGTCAATTACAGATTTGAACGTACAATTAGAAAAGAAAGTAAGTACTATGAGGATACCTACTATGAATGCCAATGAGAAACACGTTCATTAAGAGTTATTTATTTTTTGGGAAATACTCATTTATAATAACAGGTACAAGAATGTGAGACCTTGGTTACTATTAATGAGAAGTTGATAGGAGTTGTAAATCAAGAACCACAACCTTTAGCGGTGAGTAAAAAATATTATATTAAAGAATATAGTGCATCTAAATCTATATGTCATTTATTACTTGTTTTATGATTATCCTTCTTTTTATGTGCAACTAAATTTGGTTGTACACTCGTAGGAGTCAAAAACTGGAAGAAGAAGTACAGCGAGTTAAACACAAAATATGAAAAAGCGCAAAAGAAATTGAGTGAGAGAGATAAGAATGTAAGTTGATTTAGAGGAGAGTTTCTATGTCAGTGGATATTTTAAGTAAAGTTCATTTTTTGTTAAAGGAGAGTTTCTATGTCAGTGTATTTTTTGATATATGCCTTTTAAATATTTTCATTTTTTTTATAAATGACTAACTATTACCAATATTGTCTATCATGCGTATTATCGAGTTGTTTGACCTTTTATTGATTTCGATATATTATTGTCGAAATCGATATATTATTGTCAAAATCGGCAATAATGTACATTGTGATAATTGTGATAATAATGCCCTCTAAATATTGTCGAACTTTTTAGATTTTGACAATTTATTATCGACAATTGTGATAATCGGCAATATCACAATTGTTATAATCGATTTAATCCACCAAATTACAAAATTGTCGTAAAAGGTATATGTCGACAATTTTATTGTCGATTCTGGAAGGTCATCGATAAATTTATTGTCGATCATGGTGGTTCTCGAGAATTTATTGTCGACTTATAAAAAAATATCTCGATAATTTATTATCCAGTTTTTGAGTAGCTCTTCTGTACTCTAATTTTGTTTGTTTAACTATTTATGTATATATAAACTCATGTTTGATAGCTGAAGGCTACTCATGACAGGTGGTACGCCAAATATATTTACGAAACCAACAGGCTTGTAAGTTGTCTTGTGACTTCAAATTTGCCTTTCACCAAATATTAATAATGTCTCTCAAAACGGGTCTTAAACTATTCAGGAAACCAAACTAAAGATATCAAAAGAGATGAGATTCAATCTTCAAACTGATAATGATGAGTGGGTGTGTGCACCTTTGTCATCCTACGCTTGTAATTTGTTTTTAAATTACTTTGTTTTAATTTCTAACTATACTATTGTGGTTTCGCTTGCGATGTAGGGAGTGTAGCGTCTAGCACTAAAAAGTGTCATTGAAGGAAGGGGATTTTCAAGATCCAGATGACCCAACATGGGAGGAAGTAGGTCGGCAGTTTACTTAACTTTTAACTATTGCTCAAGAGGGTCCAAAAGGGGAATATTATGATGACTTGATCTTAGAAGGGGGGAGTATAACGAGATAATAGATTTGAGTTTAAAGAAGATTGACGATAAAATCAAGCTAAGACAGACTTTGTTTCAACTATTTAATTGGTTCCAGCTGGATATGCCCGATGTTGAAAGGGATTGGAACATAGCATTTAAGGTTGCTGCGTCAGATGCATATCAGAGCCAATTGAAGTTCTTGAATGTGAAGCAATCCTTGTGTACCTTAATGACCAAGAAACCTTCTTATTGAAAGAACGTATTCATTCAGACGTTGGATGTAACTTACAATGATTTGGGAGAGAGAAGGTATGATACTTTGCTACGGGCCTTTAACTTTGATAGTGTGCTTGTGGAATATTTGTATATGGGCCATTTGTTGGCAACATATTACGAGAAGGTGGTGATCTTCATCAGCAACAAGGAGGCCCAAACATTTTTACCCATGTTCTGGCCAAAAGCAAACAACAAGATTAACTAATTGGAGAGGTATAAAAATATTCTTGCTGATAGTACAAAGTATTGGTGGGTTGGGATGACATCTGATGAAAACTTTGTCAAATTAAAGACCAAGTACTTATCATCTATTCCTCCGGTTTCTACACTATGGTGGTCGCATGTGCAATTGGAGATTTCAGATGATTTTATGAAGGCATCTGTGAAGACTTATTTCAACGCACCAAACCAAGCTTGGATGATGTTGATGAAAGACAACAATATTAATCCACGGGATTATAGCACAAACGATTTATTTTCTTGAGTACTGTACATATTATATGTTTTTTTGATGATGTACAGTTGTCGCATAAATCTATGTATTGTTTGTAGCTTCTGGACAGAAGTAGTTGTTTCACAAAACATTTGTAATTGTCGAGGGGTCTGATTGTGGAGTTCATGGTGTAGTGGACAGTTGTAATTGTCGAGTTCGAGGTTCAATCGACAATAAATTATCGAGTTCAACTTGGAATCGACAATTTATTATCGACTTGACCTTGAAATCAATAATTAATTGTCGAATATACAATTGTCGACTTCAAGGTGAAATCGACAATTTATTGCCGTTTTAAAGGTGAAGTTGACAATTAATTGTCGAATATACAAAATTATCGACAATTATGATTGTCGACAATTATGTGATCGACAACAAATGCTCATCCAAACAATATGTGTAGACAACAAGACCAGAGTCTACCAAAATAACATAAAAAACAAGACGAGAGTCTACCAAAGAAATAATTCATTCCACGATAACCAAATGACATAGAGACAAAAAAAAACATACTAGTTACAACTTGCCTATAACTAGTTATAACTAAAATTGCCACCTGGGCAAACATTACGCGTGGTTCATTACGCCAAGCGCATCTTCTTCCCTCACCATCGTCTTCGCACGGTTGATGAGACTAGCTGCATGTTCTCGCAGATTTAGAATCACGGACTGCATCTGACAATGGTAGATATACTCTTCCCTACACACCTTTGCCTCATCCTCGCTCAAATCTGGATAATACGCCTCAAACAGATGTAGTGTCGGATCGTGGATACTATTCAAACCAAAGTATCGTTGCACCAGCTCCTTATACTTCTCACGCACACGACGGAGAAATGCATCCTGACGAGTTTGGGACCTAGTTTTAGCCATCTTACCAAAGAAACAAGAAATGTGAAGTATAAACCTCCTCAAGCAACACAATTGGTATTTTTTCTAGGGTTGGGGTATTTAAAACTGTATCAATATTAGGGAATATCAGTGCAGTGGTATCAATATCAATGCAGTGTTGCAGTGCTCAACTCAGGCTCCCTCCACCTTACTTTAATGTACTTAATATTGCTAAAAATGTAATCTTTAGTACAACAATAATTGATGTCCCAATGATGTAGATGGACATGCAAGCATATCAAGTTGTTCAGTAACTCCCTACACCATAGTCGTTTGATTGTGCATCTATTCCATCTTTTGTGCCAGCCCTTACGAATGAAACGAGGTAAATACATTAGAAATATTCAGGATATGTTATCGTACAAGTTGTTGGGAAGTACTTATTTCTCGTATTAGGGTACTCTCCAGCTTCTGCTTTTTAAAAGAATAATTTTAATTATGGGTAAGTTTGTTTATCGTGGCTGCCAAAGACTCCGCACCCTTTACATCTCCTCTTCTTCTTTTCGACAGCTATCTCTATTTCGCCCTTTCATTGGCCACCTTTATTGTGATCATCTTTTACATGGCCTTTGATTTGTGCCACATGAGGATCCAAAATAGGAGCTGAAGACATCACTGTCTCAATTAATGGAGTTGACATTAAAGGATCTGACCCTGAGAGTTGAGTGAGAGTTGCATCGTACACATCTAGCTGCAACTCAAGCTCGTTTAGCCTTAAAATTGCATATTCAAAGTTTGTTTTATTATTTGATGCCATCTCAAAAAGGTTTCCTGTACGAAGTAAAAGGTGGCTATGGCGTCAAGGTTTCCTTATGTTTTCTCCATCTAAGAAACTCTCGTCGCATGATCGGGAATATTTGTTTGCACCAATCTTCCAGCTTGGTAGGATGAATGCATCTGGAAATTGAAGAATATTATATTTGGAGAATACCTTGAAGAGATGACGATATGACAGACCTACATACTCGAACAACTTGTATTCACAATGGCCTGTTAGGCTGGCCAAGTCTATCTTCAGCTTAAAAGTTTCAGGCGGTCCGCTATGTGACTTCACAAGTATTTCTTGAACATTTTTGTCTATGCTCTTTTCTATTGCTACAAAACGAACAGTTTGATTGAATGGTCTTTAACTTTATGCAAAATTTGCCTTGTATAAATATTTACTGCATGTTTTAGTAGAGCCTTATGAGGTCCGACTTGCCGATATCTATGTTAGGATTGGAAGTCCTCTTCCTTATCTCTTTCAAATATGTATAATCGAGTTGTTGCATATTTCGCCACAAAACTACATAAACCAGTTGAAGGAAGCAGCCAACCATTGAAGAAATTGTTTATTGACTCTCTTTGGCTAGTGGTACTCATGCCAGCATAGAAAGTACCTCTATTCCACAAAGGTATCCATCTTTTTCTTATATTAAATATCCTTTGCATCCAATTGTTGTCATCAAGATTATGTTTCTTCATAAGCTCATTTCACCTTTTATCGGACTCTGCAGGATCATGTGTTATGGATAATTGAATATATATCAATTTTGAATATAGATGGATCTCGGTAAACATGATCAATTTTTCAGGGAACTTGTGTATGATGTGCCATAAGCAGAGCCGATGTTTAGTGTTTGGGAACACCTGTAAGAAAATGTAGATATTAGAGAACATACATTATTGATTTTGCATAATCAGTACACAAAAAATTGATATTATTATCGATTCCATAATTAATCGACATTATTTCAGCTATAATTATCGACTTCATGACTTTGACAGTATCAATTGTCGACTTGGTGGCTTTCGACAATTAAATAGTCGACTTCATTTTTTTTGACAATTAAATTGTCGACTTGATTCTTTTTGACAAATAAATTATCGAGTTTATGATTTTCGATAATATTATTGTCGACTTTGTGTATTTTGACAATTATGTCAGCTCTAATTGTTGACACAGGGATAATAGTACATTCACCTGACAATTCCTGCAATAATAATACTGAGACTGACCTTGGGGATGACGGCACCCATTGCAGCGTCTTGGCCAGTGATAAGAGCCGTCGGGTATTTATTGCTCATCGCCTTTAACCATGTATGGAATAACCAAGTAAAGGTGGTCTCTTGCTCATTCCTCAACAAAACACATCCGAGTTGGATTGTTTGGTTGTGGTTGTTTATTCCCGCGAATAGAGAAAATGACATCTTATAAACATTTGTCCTATACGTGGTATCAAAAGTTACTACATCTCCAAAAGCCTCATACGCCATTAGGGATCGGCCATCTATCCAAAAATAATTAAGTGCTCTGCCATCATCATCGATCTGAATATCAAAGTAGAACATAAGATCTTCGAGTTGCTTTTTCTTGAACCAATCCAATGCAGCCTGCGCATCACCACTCGATAGACATTCCTTGTTAACCTTGGCTTTGTGGCTGTAACAATCACGTTTGTTGAAACTCTTTTCTAGGAATAGAGCAGGCACCTTGCTTATTGAGATGTTGTGCAGCTTAAAAGTCTTAGTTAGGATTTTTACAGCTTCAGGAAAGAAACAATTAATCATCATATGATGGTGGTTGTGAGGTGACAAAAGCTTGCAGTTATGCACATATGAGAAACTGGTAACAACAAATTTACCAAATTTTTCTCTCTAATTAATGTTCAAAATAGCCTTACATCCACATTAGTAAGAAGATCGTTTCTTCCTATCTTGTCCACTTGTATCTGAAGTTTTTTTTTGACAAACCGTTGCTCAAACAAGTAAATGTTACTCGTCCTATCTCCTCAGATCTTGGTCGTTTTTTAGAGTTGTGCTTCATTTTGGAGAGCCTTTACTTCCTTTTATATTGTTCATAAAAGGAACTTTCATCATCTACTATATAAAAAGTTTGCCCTTCATATGACGTATCCACAAACAAAGAATTAATGGTACAATCAGGTGTTCTGGAATCTACAGCTGACGTACGTTCGTTGGCAGCCCTTGTTGGTGATTCATCTCCGATTACCTTTGACCACTCTGGTTCAACAAAATCTTTCATATTATTTTCCAGTCATATAGGAGAAATTATTGGATACAATCCTATTAATCAAATACATCCATACAGTTAGACGAACATATAGAATAAAAAATGTTAGACAAGTAACCACAAACGAAAAAAACACCGCTTTCCTAACAACTTTAATTACATATGAATTTATGGTTCACAGTTGCACATTATGTATGCCAATAGATGGTTTAAAATAGATACTACACTAACATGTTAACCAACATATCACTAAGTACAATATTCAGGTCCCGAATCCCAAACATATTCCCTTCATTCAAATTCTTTGGAAGATGACTCCCGGCAGATTTCCAGCTCTTTTACAAATCTGTGTGCTTGCCTTTCTCATTCTGCACCTTCCAATGCTTCTATATGTAATACCACTTGGGACCAAAATAGTTCATCATCCTCTTCATTAGGGGAGGAGACAAGGGAAATTACTTCACTATCGTAACCATCATATTCCCTGCCAAAACACTAGTGAAATAAATCCCACAGCCATTGAATAAACACCATATCTATAATATAAGCAGGTTTTACTGAGCTATATTGTCGACAACCCCATAAATAGACAATATTATTGCCGATTTTTTATGTATTTGACAATAATTTTTTCGATGTATTGGGTTTGCGACAATTTAGCCATTAATTATTGTCAACTTATTCAATTTCGACAATTCAACTATGTAAATTTGTCGATTGCTATTATTATGGCATGTTTTCCAGAAGGATAATCTTCACCAATACTTTTTGTAAGGAAGGTACAGTAATAACTTAAACAAGCAAGATTTTACGTGGAAAACTTAGTAAAGGCTGAGAAAAACCACGACCTTGATGAGGGTTTTGATATAAAATCTACTATGTTGTCAGTTATTATAAGTTTTTGAGTGACTCTAGGGTAAAGAAGTAAGAATAGTAGTGTTGCGGATCTGAATAATCCATTCTCTGCCTGTATTTATAGTGTATACAAGCAGTTTACAAAAAGAAAGAAACAGTCTCCTATTTCGGGGGGAGTGGGCGAACTTTGCGGATCTCTAACAGCTCTTTCTTGACCAAACACAATGGCTACTTTTAGTAGGTCGAGGACTTATGGTAACTTCATGACTGCTGTATGGCTTCGACTATGCAATGCTGACTGTCTTCGACTATGTTATACCGGCTTATCCTTGCCAAATCTGGGAAATATGCTACTACAATCGCCCCATTCTCGAAAGATGTACTTTTGGTTGTGTCGAGAAGAAGTTAGAATTCAAAAAGGTTATCAAATGTCTTTGGAAGTCTTCTTATTGTCATTTATGAGATATAAGTTAAGTGAACCTAGTCATGTCTTTCTTGAGAAGAAATTAATACGGAACATTGGACCTGGTAAATGAAAGCGGGGTATAAATAGAAGGTGTTTAAGAATGATTTTATGGTGGTGAATATTGGAAAGATGCCACCCCAAGTGTGGCGTAGCTAGTTGCATGAGGATGAAGACGGTGACCGTAATGACCAAACTGAGGTAAAGTTTTATCCCAAACTTTTTTTCTGTGATCCTGCAATTGATGTTATCATAGTGGGGGGAGTGATGGGAGGTAGAGCCAAAGAGTGTATTCAAGTAGGGTATCTATTTGGGTTGGTTTCAGTTGCCGTTGGTGAATGTATTGAAGCGGACCACAGTATGGGGGAAGGGGGTATTGTTTATATTGAAGATGAGGATGTGAAGGTTGGTTGGGCATCTAGGGCTCTTATCGAACGGAGGAGACTTCTTATAATTTTTTACTGCCTGCCATTTACAGATGCAGCTTTGTTTAGAGGTTCGCTAACCAGAGGTTTATTGAGCTTCTTAGGATATTGTTCCCTCTGCTGCTAGTAATAATGTCAGATTTTGGTAAAAAGAAGCAATAATGTCAAATCCTGGTGAAAAGATGCACAAATGAACTAGTTCTTGAGGTCGAATGTAAATAAAGAATTGCATTGGATGTAATGAAATCGAAGGAATGATTTATTGAATGTAAAATGTAATTGATAGTTCATTCAATAAAATTTGTTTTTGACCTTTTTTGCTGTTTAATATACATTTTAAACGAAGTAGAATGACGTTGAAGTAAAATGTGTAATGTGTAGAATTTCGTGTATAATAAACTCGAAGTATAATTTATTGAGTGGGGCCAGGAACGGATTTCAAGGTTGATTGATTTGACTGTTGTAATTGTAAAGTTCCAAGGAGAAACAAATGTTTATTGTACTAACTTGGACTGTGTAGGACTATAAGTATCCCCTGGATGTTTTAAAATTAAGAGTATTGTTTGAAGAAATGGTGAAGACTAGATCCCAAGTACGAAATGAGGTGTTAACCATGTTCAAGTTAAGTATTGGGAATTATATAGTCGGTACTTCGGTAATAAGAATGCTAATATTCACATTGAAGATCCTGTTGAACCAAATTCGAAGGGATGAGCGAGGCAGAGGCAAAGGATGCTGAAGAGGATTTTTAGTTTCGTTGGCAACTACAATTTTGGAGTCTACCTGAACGTGTGAGTTACATGTATATCTGTGCAAAGATAATGAACTGCTGCAATTAGGAGTTTATGAATTTAGTTTGTAGATGTAGTTAAATGTAATGGTCGAATTATGTTTGAAGAAGAAATGATAGTCCAATTTAATGTCAGAATGTAGTTGTCGATGTTTTGTAATGTTAAATTGTTATCAAATATATTTTGGACTTGGTAAAATTTTAGAATGTAGTAATGTGTTGGTTGTTGGTATTTGAAATGTCGAATGAAAATTTTAAAATTTGATCTGATTGATGAAGATTTGCCGTAGATATAGGGATTCATAAATAAAGTAAAAATGTACGGAGGTAATGAAAGGATTAAACATGGCGAGGTGTGCTCCTGCAGGTAAAATTTTGTAGTATAAGGAAGATGATGTAGAACATCTTTGTGACAAGATGAGTTGTGCTCTGTTGAGTATGAATACGTCTGAGGAAGTTCTTCGAGGTATGGAAGGATTGGAGCAACAATGTAGGGGTTTGCTGGTATTGGGAAGGTGAAGAATCAAAGACTTCGAGAAAAGACATGTAAGGCGTTATGCTCGATTACTCGAATGGTCGCGAGGTGGTGCAATGAACAGTCGTGTGGGGTCTATAAATAGTTCAGAGGTGGGCGACTGTTCATATTTTACAAATTCTTAAAAATTCTTTTTAAGTGCGAACTCTTTGTGCTCATCAATGGAATCGTTGTCAACAATTGGGAATGAGGAGATCAGTGCTTTGATTGAGACAGTAAATCGGGCGAAACAAAGGGATACCAAAGCAGCGCGTGTACAAGGTTAGTACCTATATTGATTGTGTATGTTTTTTGATTGATTATTTGTAAATATTGGTAGCTGCCAGTATGTTTAGTGTATTGGTATTCATTTTAGGTCTGATGGTTTGGAAGTTTATTTAGATTCGACTGTGTTAGGGTTTAGATGACAGAGGTTGAATGGTGATCGTTAATGGTGTTTATTCCATGGTAATGTAGTCGTAATGATTTATAAAGGTGTTGAGGTGAGAGAGATGCGACTAATTGGTGGTGATGAGTGGAGATAGGGATTTGCGTGTGTCGTGGTGAGTGCAGCACGACTGTAGGGAATTCGTTGGGATTTCGGTGAGATTGTAA
This sequence comes from Kingdonia uniflora, assembly GCA_014058105.1. Lineage (NCBI taxonomy): Eukaryota > Viridiplantae > Streptophyta > Magnoliopsida > Ranunculales > Circaeasteraceae > Kingdonia > Kingdonia uniflora. The sequence continues at coordinate 655,440 of JACGCM010002142.1, read as the reverse complement.
GAACCAATTTTTGAATTAAGTTTAATTTGGTCAGATTTTCGCCGAAGAAGGTGATTTCCCGTATGCTTTGAAATGTCGTGGTTTTGGTGGGAAACAAGCAAAGTTTATTTGAGAACTCTTGAGATTCCTGAATTTAAAAATAAATAAAATTTGTACAGTAATTGATGTTTTATGACTTAATGAATATAGTAAAATTGTATCGGGAACTGACTGTAGTAAATGTAAATGATAGTAGCAGATAGTAATGATAGTAATGCGAGAATGATATGTTGGAGGTTAAGCTTGACAACTATTTGTATATGAACATATGAACACATATATATATATATATATCAAATATGATTGATACTAATTGTTATAAGAAATGGAATCTGATTTTCAGGTTCTTAAAAATGGTTGAACCAACTCAAATCGATGATAAAGATATATACGAGAACCTTCAAGATGTAGAGGCCCTGATGATCGATACAACTACCTGTGTGCAACAGTTGGGAGGTAGATATAGGGTGGCATCGAGTAGTTTAGACATAGCTAGTGTGCACCAGTTTAGAGTGGCACCTAGGATTATCGAATTGTCTGATGAGGAGGCTACCGAGACATATGTGGATCACGAGCCACAGGCTAGTGATCCACATATGTCTCGGTAGCCTCCTAGTGATTGAGAAGGTAGCAGGGGTGGGGAAGAAGATGTGGAGGAAGATAAGGAAGCTTATTATGGAGAGGGTTCGGAGACAAAGGAAATACTGAGTTTTAAGAAGAAGTACGGTATTCCTGAAGATATTAGGTTAGAGGAGTATCAATATGATATGATCAACTAGGAAGTACCATTGGGCGGGATTCTCATGCATCGAGAACAAATTAAGAAGGGGTTGATGCTTCCTCTTTAAGCTGAGCAAAAGAAGTTGGTCACAAGAAATTGTTGACATAAACTTGTTGACTAAAGTCAAGGGGGAAAAAGTTGATCACAGTTGATGATTTATGTATATACTATACACTTAAGATGAACCCGAAGAAGCTATGCTATTAATACTTGGCAATGTTTTTGAAGAGACCGTTGTTCTATGACATGGTGTCACCAGGAGGACGATATAGCGATGAATGTCTACTCACGTCTGGGAACTGCGAGTTCGAATAGAAAGACCCTGGGGAGCCCTTAAAAGGAAAGACTTTTCACTTAGGTTTGTGGTCAGGTAACGTGAATGCCTCTTTTTGAAGTGTTGAATGTGATGTAAATTGTTTGTAACGATATTTCGTTTATGTGCAGCTTTGAAGGAGATCAATAGGAAGTTTGAAGTACGAGAGGAACTATATAACATAACGAACTGTGCAACTAGGCTACTAACACATAGTGGAAGGAAACATAAAATCCCATACCACATTAGAGTGAGGTTGTAATTGGCAATCATGAACTTTGACATACTCTGCAATTAATTGAACAGCCTCCAGAGTTGCTTCACCCCCATGCTTTGCCTCATTAGTAAAAGGTGATGTTAGAGTTGAACAGTAGAGCTTCCTGTGAAGAAATTTGAAGAATGAAATAATATGATTAGTACTAAACTCTATACAAAAATAGTTCCTACATAATATGAAACTAGAAATCTTATTAAGGTGATAGGAAGAATAACTGCACACAAAACATGTCATGTGCTGCACATTTGATGCCACTGAGAATCAGGAGTACAAGATTTGGTGATAAACGTACATAACTTTTATGGCCAACATATTTGATGTATTTTGTTCACAAATTTGTTCCACATGACATATTTTGGTAAAGATGTTTTTTGGCATTCCTCCTAATTATTCAAGGATTGGAGAAATAGGACAATGTCGTCCCAAACACGATGCCCCTAAACAAAAAGCACATTCAAAATGGTTATGAAGGCATAAACGCAGGACACGACTCACTATTAGAGAGGCATTTCCTACTTCTTAATATTTAAAAAACATAACACGTCATATGAATACAGAGCTAGTCACAAAGTTTCTCAAACATAAATTATAATATTATTACGAATATAAACATAGCAGAACCTTATTGTGTCATCTATAAAGCATATGTTATTGACAACAATAGCTAATAAGTTTCCCCGGAAGTTGAAGTGTGGAACTGCTTCTAGCAAAGTGCAAATGCAATGAGCAGAAACATGCTGAAATGAAGATGTTTTTTTCAAAAGCTTTCAACCTTTGAAGGTATGCCTGAAAGCGAATAGTAAAAGAAGAAATTATTTGGTGGTCCCTTAATTGGAATTATACTAGGTGGCAGATGTCAAATCCTTGACTAAACATCAAGAAAACATAGTTGGTTAGATGACGTAATGCGTAATCAATAAGGTTTAAGAGCCCTATAAGGTGCTCATATAATCAACTTTTTCAAGGGGTGATAGTACTTGCCACTCATTGAAGAAATTCAATTACTAAGCTTTAGTCATTTGACAAATTAACCAAAAGTGCAAATACCAATTTCTCATAGAAATACTATTTGTTTATTTTTTTCTATGAAAAAGGAACATAAAAGTACATATTCAACAGTTCGGCAATGTCCTCTAACTCTTGATGCCCAGCTAGTACAAATCTTTAGTTTGTAAACAGTCATTCCGCAAAACAAAATGGGGCTCTACAATTCGACAGTCGACACTCACTACTGAATCCCTTCATTAAGTTTTAGTAGGTAAGAGCGTGAGTAATAAAACATTAAGGACGGGAGAGGTAATAAGCAGCTGAACTCTTTTATTTTTTACAGACCGATGGATCGTTAGCCCACTACTAGACCTCCAGATTTGAGTTCCAGTGAGATAAAAAGGAGAGGAAGAGAGAGAGAGAAAGAGATCACATATGACTATGTTCTAGCCTTGCGTGGATATTCACCTATATTGATAGTACATGAATGATAAAGCCTTTAACAATTTTCTAGTATATACTATAAATTTAACCAATAATTAGCAAAATAATGTGAAAGCAAGCATATTAAATGGTAGAATAAATATAACAACATAAAAGTGAAACACATTCAGCAACAAATTTCATCTTTTATTGTAGTAATTGTCAGCTATGAAGAATGCCACATACCTTATATGTTATTAGAAGGGTTGATTCATAGAACCGCGTCCTTTTCACTACTTTTCAGTAGGCTTTGACAAGTTGTCTTTAGAGGACGAGCTCTTATTTTCTTTACTTTTCTTTGCGTCACCGTTTTCCTTTATAACCTTAGATTTAGAAGGTGAACCAGAAACTTTAGCACTTTCCCTTGAGGCAGAGCTTTTCGTGGATTTTATAGGGGTTTTCACAGATGTTGTAGGTGTTTCCTTCATAACTTTTACCTTTTCCTTGGCATTCTTTTTACCAGAAGCTTTTTTGCTATCATTATTTTCCTTTAGTTCCTTTTCAACTTCTTTCCTCTTATCTCCTTTCGACTATTTTATAGACTTCACAAAATTTTTAGCAGTTTTTGAAGATATGCCCTTCTCAGGGGTGGCTTTCTTCTTCACGTCCTTTTTAACAGACACTTCTTTGATCACGCTTTTATCTTTGGCTTCTTCTCCATCCTCTATTTTATTATTGCTCTCTGAATGAGTATCTTCTTTCTGCACTACATCATTATCACCATCTTCATCATTATCATCTCTGGCAGTATCTGCAGATTCAGCTTCATCTTCTACTTTAGAGGCACTCTTTTACTTCTTTTTTGCTACGGGACTCCGCTTTTATGAAAAATTTTAAAAATTAAAGAAGAATATAAGAAATATACTATCATGAGCTTGAGAGAAGGGACTTATCCATATTATGATAATAGTAGAACAAGACAAACCTTAGCAACTTTAGTAATTGCTGAGGGGGCTTTCCTCTTACGCCTTGTAGTTTTCTGTACCTGAAATAAAAATTAATTATCACCACATTATTTCAATCTAATAGACTGATCCTTGGAACAAGATATTGCACCTAATTGAAGTTGCAAACCAATTCCTTATCAGTAAGTGAGACTTCTGTGGTAGCATGTGAAGATTCTCGGAATTCTAATAATTTTACTGAAAGTTCTTTCTGAAAGAATGGTTATTCTGGAAAATAAAATTGTCATAAAAAATATATCACAAATACGAGAAATATCACATAGCACATCAACCAACCTTTTTCATGGTCGATTTGGCAATTGTAATATCAAGCAAATCACGGTAATCCAACAATTTTTCTTTAACGTATTTCTCAAGCTTTTCCCTCAATTTATCTCTTTGTTTAGGAGCCAGTTTACTTGACGAGGGTATATGAAGACCATCTTTCTTCAGAGCCCTTGCTACATGTTTCTGAGCCTTTTAAAAATGGACGGAGCAGTGGGAAGGTACAGTAGCTTTCAGTATTGGATTTCCACAATGAACAGGTCCTGTATGTGCACTGCACACAGTCGTGCATTTCAATGAACTAGTCAAAGAAAAGTATAAGAAAGTGAACATGACAATACAATGATCTTAAGCATTTCATAGAGTCGGTTGCCATTGCAAACAACAAAAAATCTAAAGAGCACTTCTAACAGATCAAGAAGCTGATTAATTTAAGAGATGGAGAAAGCTCAGAATTATTTCACAGAGAACCACTTATCGGCTTTGGAAAATACATATGAAGTGTCAAGTAATCCAAATAGGTTTGTCATGCCATGGTTAAAAAAATGCACCCTGGCTTACGGCTCACAAAGTGCATCAACCACTAGAAGTTTTTCATAGTGAGACTTAAACCTTACAAAGTGCCTCAACAATTACTGACGTATGTAAAATTTAATTTGAATATATTTGTATAATGACACAAACTCAAAAAATACCCCTCTTAAGATGTCATTTCTTGTGAATTTCTACAATTTTTTCTTTTATTTTATAGCGAAAAAGGGAGGTGTGTACCTTGCTTTTTGTGGGACTTTAACCTCATGCCACCTTCTGCCACCCTAGACACTTACCACCTTTTTAAACCTCAATCATACCATAATGTGAATTATGTACCCAAAATATGTACAATCAAGTAAAACTGAAACCGCGGTCGAGGAGTTTCATAAATATTTTTTTGATATATTTAGGATTACCTTGAGTACCCATAAAATGATCCCTACATCTAAACATCCCGATTTCAATTTACTTGACCTAAACCATTTCTTATGCTACAGAAGGCAGCTCCCTCACCTTGTCCCAATAGAATCCAATAATCGGGAGCATATTATGGCATTTCAAGGGTTGTGAATAACATTAAAAGAAAATAATTAATTGGAGTACTTACGCCAATTTCCTTATGAAGGAATGACCCAAAATCAATTATCCAAAGAAAATACCCAAAACCTTCATCTTTAATAAATATAATTCTTTCAAGAGAATATCCAATTTATGAATCCAAATATCATCCCATAAGCTTTACCACAATTCCCAATAATCGTATACCCATCATAAAACTTAATCTCTTCATTCTAATATGACTGAATGCTAGAATTTGTTTGATATTTCTAGGTTATATATATTGGAATACAACTAAGAAGTGCCAAATTATGAATCTAATTTCTGAATCAAAACCCCTTTTGATGAAAGAAATCAAAATCAGGCAAATCTTCATGAAAATTTGGGGGAAAACTAATTGGGAAATTTTTTACCTGTACCAATGTCTCAATCTTTAATTAGAGCTAAGAAAAGGTGTTCTAATTAGCATAAACAATCCAAATATTAAACCTATGGTTCTGAGAGCAAGCAAACAATGCACTATGCTTTCTTATCCAAAGATCATAAAACCTAGACCTCAAGCAACAATAACATAATTGGAAGAAAATCAAGTATTTTTCCCCTATAAACATAATTACATGTTTAGAATGTAGCACTATAAATGTAGCAAAAAATAAATAAAAACTTCATTCATAAACTAGGAATTTTAATCAAATCGAAAAAGAAAAAAATAAATAAAAAACCTAATTAAGGATTTAGCTTACCTGTTTACAGATTCAGCTCGATCCACGTTCTTGAGTAGTTCGTGGGACTGGTTGAAATGTTGACTGGAGTGCTAAAAATGTGTGGACCTAGGATGGAGGTAATACAAGCTGGATGAGCTCGACTTTGTGTGAGATCGAGGGATAAGTCCATACAATCGCCCCCTCGCAACTGAAGTCACGAGTGGCTTTGGTTGAGAATGAATGTATCTAAAAATTTGAAATTTGAAACGGAGTAATGATGGTGTTTGACTGGGTGGAAGTTACTTAATATTGGGAAGTGATGAGTATTAAATGATGATGCGGATGTATGTGACGGTTGCGTTTGAATAGTCACGTCCATAATGAATGATGATGCTTGGGAAAACGTACCTGCACAATAAATTTAGGGTTATATAAAGAGTACCTGCAGTAAATCTTTGAAATAATTCCTACATGCGTAACTTTTTATGAGATGGTAAAAACTCAAAGGATGGTTCTTGAAGAGAGGATTGCGTCTGAAATGTAGAGGTTGAAGTTGAAATACTTTGGTAACCATTCCTTGGAAATGGCGATGCCCGCCCCTATTCCTCCGACGTACCAAGGCTTGTCGGGAGAGGAAGCGGTTGAAGCTGAGGAAGATTTCTACTATAAGTGGAGATTTCATGTCTTCGTCTTCACAGGCGAGGAACGTTGGGCCTGTCTCCGCACTCTTGTAGAAGACAGGGTTAGGGCATTATTTGTAGGGATAGGTGTATCTGTGGGGCAGATATGCTGATTTCTTATGTCACCATAGATTCTAAGGTTGGGCCCTCATCATCTTTACCAACTCTTCGGTGGTGGTGGTGGTTATAGAAGAGACAGTAATGGCAGTGGAGGAGGAGGATTAGAAGTGGGAGGCTGCTAATGTATTTCTATCGTGTTTTTGCGCTCAGAAGACCTTCATCTTGTTTTGTGAGGGCCAACACTAAGTTTACTGCTTGCATTGTTTCCATTTAAAGTTCGATTGGACTTCGACCAAACTCATGTGAGGGAAACTTTTTGTTGTGTCCAATGTCTTCTTTATATCAAGGTAAAAAATTACAAAATCAAGAAGAACTGGAAGATATGGCATCTCGGCTGCCTAAAAGACATGTGACTTTTAACAAGCATGAAAAATTTGTTATCTGTAAAGTACCTGAAATTTGGTGCTGGAGGGATAACATTTTGTTGTTTTCCCGAGGTTGATGTGTTGAAAACTTATTATTTGTAAATCGCATGTAATGTCTTTGACATGAATAAAAGTAGATATTTAATAAACTGTATATATAAATAAATTTTTGAATCAAACTGAATTGTGTTAAATGATGAATCAATGTTGTACTGCTGCCCGAACTGAGATGAGGACGTGTTGACAATGTCGTGCTGATGAATAAATTGATTTATATTTTTAGCAGGTGAGGGGGAAAAATTGTAGAAAATATTAATTGAAAAAAATTGAGTTGTTATAGGTTGATAGGAATACTACTTGTGGTAGCGAAAGGTCTAGTATAGTAACTAATGTGTGTACGGATGAGGGGATAAGTTCAAATAATTTATTCTAAGATTTGGGTTTTCTGTTACGAGATACAAGGTAAGAATCACGTATCTGAGGGGAAAGTGTGTGAGAAACGTATAAATATGGGTAGGATGAAAGAAAAATAGAGGAGAGATTAGGATAGTACGGCTTGATCTCAGAGGATCCATCTTACCGTGGAAGGAGGATTGGCTATAAAGATTGCTGAAGTACGTGAAAGGATCGTTGGTTCGTTTGGTTATGATGCTGAGCTATTGGGGAGGGAATACTAGCTCAAAAGAAGTTGGTTGGTTTGATTGCTGAAGTTAAGATCGAAGTCAAGATTTGAGGACTGACGAATAATGTGATTGGATGATGCTTGTTTAGGTTACTAAGGCTATGATGGATGTTGGGTAAAGTATTTCTTATGAATAATATAATTGTTTTGAATGTAACAGAAATAATATATGTTAATCGGACTCTCTATAGGGGCGAATCTATTTTGAGACTGTTTCGGCAAATTATTTTGAATAATTTTCAAAATTTACACAGTTTAGAAAATGACTTCAATCACTATAAGTGTGATAAACAAGGACAGAGAAACAAAAATATGAAAATGCAGAAGCTTCTAGTTTTGTTTTGTATGTAAAAGAAAATAGAATTCTGACATCATACAGAGTGAGTCATCATGAGTGTGGGAAGGTCAGGAAAAGATATGGAAATAGGGAGAAAAAAATGTTAAAAAATGAGGGGAGTTGTAATGATGGAAAAGTAATTTTATTAAAAAGGTACAAGGCATTTTACATGGAGTGTGGAAAGGATGCCTCAGTTCTAGAATCAAGGGCAGTTCGTGTGAGGAGCATTAAATGCAGCCGCTTGAGAGAGAAATGATAAATAGTGCGTCTTTGTCTCCAACAAAGCGTTTTACAACTTCAAAAATTTTGGAGAGCACTCAGAGAGAGAGACGAAAGATCGGGGGATTTGATATAGAGTTATCCAAAGGTGATAAACGATTGAAGAGGGAAAGAGATTCTGGATCTCGTAGGTGGCTATAAAGCAGCGTTGTGAGGGGAAAACTTGACTCAATTGCCGTTCTTATTCGGATACTGAAGGTTAGTAGAGATGAATGCAATATATATTGACGCATATATATATGTTAAAGATATATGTCATACGTAAACGATTTATCAGAGATATATGTTGAATATATATATATATATATATACATAGATGGAAGAATTATAAATACCTTAACCTGTATGTTGGTCGAGCGTGAGAGGCATTTCTGTAGGTCAAAAACGTGCCTGTAGAAATTGTTTTTAAGATGGGTAGTTCGTCTGTTAATGATGTATCGACCTCTAGTCGGACTAATGAGTTTGATAATGAAGGGAAAGTAAGATTGGAACAATTTCTAGGTTTCCCTGGTCAATTGGTATCTTATCCTCCTGGTTCTGATGCCTTTAGAGAGTTTTCTAAAGCCAAGGCGGTTGTAGGAGGGAAGTGGGGAAAATGTGTAGAGTTTGCCGGTAGGCAGCTTAGGGGTTGTATGGTAGCGGCGGGGGAAGAGTATTTTTACCTGTTGGCTGATCTGGAAGTGGAAAAAAAAGATAGGGGTATAGATGAATCAATCTCGTTAGAATATTTTGATGGGGATATCCGGAGTGACCTCTTGGAGGGCTTTTTGTGTTACCTATCTCAGTTAGAGTAGGGGTTGAGCCTTCCCCTCACCAATTTGGAAAAGGGGATTATGAATGCAATCGGGGCATGTCCTGTTCAATTGAACGAGAATATGTGGGAGGTAATAACCATGTGTGACCATCCGAATGAAAAATGGGAAAATGAGGGAAAAGTGAGGAGGATAACCCCTGAGGACGTTTTGCAGTTTTATGAGGTGAAAAATTTTAAGGCTAGTGGGGGGTCATATTTCTGCGCGAGCGTAACTTGGCATCACTTTTTCTATCTAAATTTAGCAGGTCGAACCTGGAATGACAGCATCATATAGGTGAAGGGTTATTGTCTTCAAAAAGATGATGAATAACCTTTAAACCTTCGGTTTAGAACTTTAAAGAAAAGTAAGTATAAACATGTGTAGATAAAATTATTGTTATGTTTTATTGACAATTGTAGTTGATAGTAAAAATGATGTTATTGCAGGTGTTAAGTTTATAGTGGAAAGGAATGAATTCTAGTTGGACGAAGTTATGAAGGAGGAGACTGAACTCAAACTTGTGTTGATGGGACTCGGCCTGAGTTGAAAGAAGAGAGTTGATAGTAGGTTGAATATGGTTTGAAAGGCTCAGTCTACCAGGTCAATGACAGGTGTTGATGAAGGAAAAAAGGCAAGTAAGTGGTGAGGAGGTTCAAACTAATTTGTCCAAAACTCCTGGAACTAGAAGTTTGGCTCAGTTGAGCAAAGTAGCTCTAAAATATTTGAAGAAGCGGATGCTAAAGGCTCTGCAGGCCTCAGGTACCACTGGAAGTGGTGAGGTCGTGAAAGATAGGAGGAAGAGGGCCGATTCCCCGGGGGAGTCAGGAGAGAAGGTCACTAAGGAGCGATCTACTGTGGTGGACAGCCTTAAAGAGGTCGAGGAAAGGGCCAGGTTGGCGGTTCTTCTCAGAGAGGAAAACACGAGCAAGATGATAAATTTTTATTATTAGAAAGAACTGTTTAATACACTTCGAGCTAATTACTGAGATTGATGAAATTTTTGCAGGTTGCTCGTCTTATTAAGGGGATGTGGCTCGGTATAGAGGAAGAAAGAAGCGAGCAGAAGAAGGCAAATATCGAGCTAGAAAAAGAATTAGCTCGATCTAGACTAACGCTTCGAAGGAAGTCAGGCAGCTGAGGGCTTCTTATGCCGTGGCGATTGGTCAGTTATAGGTAGAGACAAAGGCCAATCTTAACGAGATGGTTAAGGAGCATGACAGACTAGGGCATCATTTGATGCTGAAAGGCTATTCTGAGGAGATGGTAGATGCAATTAAGGTAGACATTTATGTTGTGGAAGAAGATGAGGAGAAGCAGAAGTGGTGGGGACCGTAGACGGTCTGGATGGTGTTTCTCACTAGACGGTGCTCGACAATCAAGGGGATGACGCCGAGTTCCCCGAAGGTGGTAGTAAGAAGGTAGGGTAGACACGTGTGTTCGTACAAATATTTGCAAGTTACTTGAACTGTGTGTGGGGAAGAAGCTTCTGTAGATTAACTTTGTTTTATAAACATTTTGTAGGCATTTAGAGAGATGAGCGTCAGAATAAACGATGTAGAGTTTGGACTTTCTAGGGAAAGAGAGACCTCTAAAGCCTTACTGTCTGTACAAGCGGAGTTGCAGGTTAAATCGGAATAGGTCTTTCAACTTGCATGTTGTTCCAACGTCAAGCTATCAAGTAAATAGGATATAGATGCATGGTAAAAATCCAACGCTATTAATATAAAGTAGTATATCGAAAGTATGTACCTTGTACGCCGAAAGAAGACTCATGAATCGTTCATCTGAGAATGAGCTCCAAGCTTTTAGTCCAAGAGTATTTGGAAGTAGATGTTTAAAAATCTCATAGTCTCTTTAGAAATGTAGTATGTATATATTGAAAGGCTTGCTAACTCAAACTGTACTAAAACTTATTATATTTCCCAGGTTGAATTAGATTCATCTTTCTCATGTGAGGACGACGTACTCATGTGTAATCAAGAATTTGCGGAGCAGGTCGATAGGATGAAGGAAGCGAATAAGAATAGAGAAGATCAATGAGTAAAGGTGCATTTTAGATTTGTGGAGTTGACCCAGGCTATTTCTGACCTGACTCTTCAGGTCGAAGAGAAAAAATCCGAGATAAAGAAGAGATTAAAAGAGCTAGCGGAGGTAACAGAACGCGCCGTGAAGTTCAAAGTCAAGTTGACGCGCTGTCAATGAAGGGAAAGCAGGCTGACATGGCTTAATACCATATTCAGGAGTTGGAGCAATCAAAGGAACGATTTCGATCTGATTTTTAGAGATGTAGGAACAAGCTTGAACAAATGAGAGGAAAATTTGTCGAAAAAGATGATGAGCTGAGGGCAGCTCGAGAAAATCTATCTGCTTCGGAAGCCACAACTGAACATTTGCAAATAGCCCTACCTACCAAGGATTTGGAATTTTGGGAAATACAATGAAGGTGTAGCGATTTAAACGGGAGAGTTGCGTGACTTAAGGCCGAACTGGCGCAAGCCATTGCGTGTGCCATGAAAGACAGGGCTAGAGAGCGTTCAGGGGGATGTAAAACTGATGTTAAGGTTCCTTTAGTTCGAGGGGATGTAGTTAATCTCTCAGGTCGAATTAGAGAGCTAGAGAGTGACGTATCTCGAATTTAGGGGCATGTCCAGGAGGGAAATGCTAATTTGAGGGAATGCCAACATAAGTTGGATGCTGCTCTTATCAGAGAGAAAGTTCTGGAAGGGGATATCAAAGCAAAATAATCGCTGGTTAAGGGGAAAGATGAATTATTAAAAGATATACCGGCTAGGGAAGAGTTGAGCGCAGAAATTGGGAGATTTCGCATTCGGGTAGTAGACTTATAAGCCATGAACCTTGCTGAATCAGCAAAGTATATTGCAAAGTTGGTAGAAAATGTGATCTGGTATGCTAAGGTTAATGCGGAAATGACTGAACTGAAGAATGAGTATGCCAGGTTAGAGTCACGCCTCAAGAGGTTGAGAGTGAGATTTGCAATAATGGTCATATCTGATACATCACGATCTGATATGTTAAAGGCGATTGCTGCATACTTTTTAGTGGAAGTAAAAAGACTTGAGTCAGAATGAGATACCTTTTTCAAAACTCTGTCGGATAAAGGATGCATTTGTGGAGCTAGGATAGATCGAGGGAACTCTCTAGGAATCATGGAGACCCAACTCGTCCCTCGAACTACTGAATTGATAGAATCGGGTAGAGCTGCTATGTCCCGTGAACTAAAAGTTCGACCTCTTGATGTAGGGGGAAACACTGCTGACTCTCTATCAGCAGAAAATAATCTTTTGTAGCATGAATTCGACCTGAAAATAAATAGTATCTGTCGCAGACATATTGTTAGAGATGAAGGCTAGTATGACCTTTGCTTTATCTTATGCATGGTTGAGTCTTTTATGTGAAACAAGTTTCTACACTTTCTACAATCGCAGAGATGTAAAAAGTCAGCTAAACCAAGTGTTATCCTTGATCTAGCCGGTAGAAATGATCCAAACAAGTTGAAAAAGATGAAGACTAGTATTACCTTTGCCTTATGTCTTGTTTGGTTTAGTCTTTTGATATGAAACAAGTTTTTATACTTGCTACAATCCCAGAAATATAAAGAGTCAGCTAAATCAAGTATTATCCTTGATCCAGCTGGTAGAAATGATCCAAACAAGTTAAAAAAGATAAAGACTAGTTTTACCTTGGTCTTATCTCTTGTTTAGCTGAGCCTTTGATATGAAACAAGTTTTTACACATGCTACAATCCCAGAGATGCAGTAAAAGAAGCCAAATAAAGTAATATTCTTGATCTGACTTGGATAAGATTAATTGTAAGCTAGTGCTATCTATGCTTTAATCTGTAGAATGTGGACGAATGTTCGTGAAGGGAATGATATTGTTCCAAAAAAAACTTTCATTGATAAGTTAAAAATTTACATAGGACGGAGATTAGAATCTCACTTTTGGAATTGAAAAGCAAAGAAACGAACAATGAAAATGGAGTAGTAAGACGCCTAACAATTGTACCGTTTCAGTCGCCTAGTGTTCCAAGGATTTGAAATGGGGATTCCCTCTTTTGTCATGAGATAGTATGATCCCAGGCTTGAGAGACCCGTAATAATGAATGGACCCTCCCTATTGTCAGCTAATTTTCCAGCGTAAGGCTTTTTGTGATGTTGCACAATTTCTCTGAGGATGAGATCTTTGATTTCGAAAGTATAGCTCCTGACTCCGATATAATACGATCTGGCGAGAATATGATGATGTCGACCTAGGTTAGCGATGGCGCATTCCCTGGTCTCATCTATCATATTGTGGTTGCAAGCCAATTCAAACTCATTCTCCTCATCAGTCAGCTCATGATCGCAAACTGGATGATGATATTCAGAAGGAATGATAGCCTCAGTGCCATAAGCGAGGGGGAATGGTGTACAGCCAGTAGATTATCGGGGAGTAGTTCGATTCGCCCACAACACATGAGGTAGTTTGCGAACCCAATTTCCTTTTTTATGTGAGTAAAGCCATATTTTGAGTTGATCCACAATGGTTTTGTTGGTGATTTCGGCTTGGCCATTGCCTTGAGGGTAGTATAGATTTAATGGTGAGTGAATGATATTGTGGTGGTTTAGGAAGGTTATGACATTTTCTCCTATAAATTTGGGCCCGTTATCGATACGAATTAGGTGGGGGCACCCGAATTGTGTGATTATGTGGTTCCTGATAGAAGAGATGACCTCTTCTTCTCTGGTTTGACATAGTGGAATTGCTTCTACCCATTTTGTGAAGTAATCGGTAGCTACGAGTAGGTGACGACGATAACCTGAAGTGTTAGGGAATTCATCGACGAGGTCTAGTGCCCATCATTTGAATGGCCAGAAAACCTTGCTTGCATGGAATTCGGGCATAGGGGAGCGTATCATATGTCCATGTCCCTGGCAGGTGTCGCACCTGTAGGAATACTCTTCTGCTTGCTTGTGCATGCCGGGCCAGAATACTCCTTGAGTTATAGCTCAGTTCGCTAATGATCTACCTGCGGTATTGGAGCCACAAGTTCCTTTATGTAATTCGCGGAGCAGTTTGTCTGCTTCTGGCCTCGAGAGGTACTTGGGGTAAGGCCCTGCAACGGAAAGGCGGTAAAGCATACTGTTTTAAGTTATGTAACGCTTCGAGATGTTGATCAGTTATCGGCGCTCTTTTGGATCTGCTAGGAGTAGTCCGTTGCACTTGTTGTCGACACCGAGGTAGGCTAAGAAAGGCTTTCCCCAATCGTCGTCTCCCCCTTTATCGCCCCCAGTGTTGATCGTACATAAAAATATGCTATCAACGCTGGGGGTTGAAATGATTTTGATCTGGAGATATCGAGCTTCTGTACCCAAGACCCCGGCCAGATATGCCAAAGAATCGGCGTGTCTATTTTTACCACGTGGAAGATATTCGAGAGTTGCTTTCGCGAACTTACTCATCCTATCTGCAATGAAGGCTGCGTATTAGACCATCTTCCCGTTTATCTTGTATTGCTCGGAATAATGATGAACGATGAGAAATAAATCTATGTAAACTAAGAGTTCGGGGACATCGAGCTCAAGTACGAGGTTGAGTCCCTGAATGAGAGCTTCATACTCAGTGACATTATTTGAGGCCTCAAAATCCAAGCGGATTGATTTTTCAATTCAATCATTAAAAGGGGTAATCAAAGCGATCCCGATCCCTGACCCTACGGGTCCTGTTGATCCAGTGAGAAGCCTCTACCCTGACGTGGTAATCCAGTCAGCTTATTCATTGAATATCTTGGGGTTTGGATTCTCCTGTGTGTCTTTGGCATGGTCCAATTTGTGCTCCTCCCACTCGGGATCTTCCATTGGAAATTCCGCGAGAAAATCAGCAACGGCCTGACCTTTTTCGGAATAACGCTGTTCAAACTTGATATCATATTCTTCTTAACAGACTGACCACTGCTGCACTATTTGTGACCTCTCTTTTTTGGACAAAAACTTCCCGAAGTGGGTTGTTCGTTATAACTTTGACGGAATGTGCTTGGAAGTAGTGCTCGAGTTTCTACGAAGTATAAACAAGGGTGAGAAGAAGTTTCTTAATTTTAGAGTACCTTGTTTCCGCTGGTGTGAGTGTTTTGCTGATGTAGAAGACTTGTTTCTCTATTTTTCTTTCTAGGCGAATGAGAACTGAGCTGAGAGAAGTATCTGCGACTGTTTGGTAGATTATCAGTTCCTCATCACCTTTTTGGGTGCTCATTATGGGAGACCTCCCCAAATAGATTTTGAGATCCAGAAAGCTGCTTCGCATTCTGGTATCCATGTGAATTCTATAGTTGGCTGATACTTTTCTCATTTGCTACATACGCAGAGTAATAGGAATGGCTAACGGCAGTAGGCTAAAGATTTAGAGAGGAAACGGTAGATCGCGGCAATCTTGCCGGCGAGTTTTTGAATATATTTTGTTATCTTTCGAGAAGGCATGTCGAGGAGAGCCCAAATGTGATATGGATCAGCCTCAATCCCTTTCTTGCTAATAAGGTGGCCTAAAAAGAGGCCAGAATGTACCCCAAATTGACATTTATCAAGGTTGAGACACATTCTGTAAGATCGAAGGATGTTGAATATTATCTTGTGATCTGAGATATGATTATCTGACTGTACTCTTTTGCACAAGAGATCATTGATGTAGACTACAACAATTTTTCCAAGGTGTACTTTGAACATAGTAGTCATCAATCGCTGATATGTGGCACCTGCATTCTTGAGCCTGAAGAGCATGACTTTGTAATAATAAAGGCCACTTTCAGTGATGAATGTTGTCTTCACTTGATCTTCTACTAGAAGTAGAATTTGATTATACCCTTAAGCAACATCCATCATAGAAAGGAGATCATGGCTTACTGTGGAATCGAGGATCTAATGAATGTTAGAAAGAGGGAAACTATCCTTTGAAGTATGTTTGTTCAGATCTGTGAAATCTACACAAATGCAAACTTTTCCGTTCTTCTTTGGGATAATGACAATGTTGGATATCCAGTCCGGATATTTAGCTTTTCGAATAAATCCCATTTTGATCAATTTCTTGATACCGGTGTTAACTTCATCTCGGAGACGAGGTAAAAGTTTCCGTTATTTCTATTTGACCGTCGAGGCATTGATATTGATGGCTAACTTGTGGCAAGCCATGGCCGGATCGACTCTGGGAATTTCTTCAAAAGACCATGCAAAAACGTCTCGATTGAGTTATAAGAACTGAATGAGAGCATCTTTCTCATGTTGAATCAGCTTGGTTCCTATGAACGTACCTCTGCTAGGTCCATCAATGTTGATATATTCTGTGGGATCCTCTGTAGGCGATTGATCGTTAAGGTGATCAATTATCTGTAATTGCTATGCGGCCAATCTGTCTGAAGTATCGAGGATGGCTGAGACAGTATTGTCGCAAGCTCGAGAGATTTTCTGACTACCTCTGATCTCATAAATAATCGGAGAGCTTGGTGATAGGTGGAAGCGATTGCTTCCATATTGTGTATGCAGCAGCGGCCCATAATCCCAAGATAGCGAGATTTGACATTGAAGAAGTAGAAAGCGACGTCGACAGTTGCTGGTTCTGTGGTAATAGGTAAGATAATCTTGCCAACTCGTTCCTCCCTGGAGCCATTGAACCCACTGATGTTTGTGTCGCTCTGAATGACTTGGTCGGCCAAACCCCTCTGGTCGATCGTACTGTAAAAAAGAATTTCAATACCGCTTCAAGTATCGATCATCATTATGTGCATAACAAACTGCTTCATCTTGAGAATTATGACTAACGTATCATATTGTTGGCTAGTATCGCAATCCTCAAAGAAGATTCTGAGACGGCGATTGCTCGACTCGGGAAAAAGTTTGGCTTCTTTGTCTTGAGGTGTAAGATCACAACATTTCGAGAGCCTTCGACACTTTGATCGGTTGGAATTGGTGATATGGTTGATTTCGATCATATTGTTGAGGTGCATATAGTAGAGATGCTTCTTCTCAGCTCTATCGTTGACCTACACAACTTTGAGCTGCTTCTTATAATTGCCATCTTGGTATGACTTTAGGTCAACAATGTATTCAAGCATTTGTCCTTCTTTGAAAATAAGCTCAAGCAACCGCTGTAATGCATAACAATTGTCAGTAGTATGATAATTTACCTTATGATGTAGGCAAAATGGTCGATTCTCAATGGGCTCCAGTGGTTGAGAGACGCGGTAGAGCGGGCCATTTAATAGCATTGGAAAATTGTGGAGATTCGGACGTTCAGCTTTGGGAGGATGGGTTTCTTTTGCGGACCGCTTCTTCGAGGGTATCCTGTATTTCCCTTGGTACGTTTCTGATCTCTCTGCTCCCCCTTAGGCTCGCTGGTTCGATCTGCAGGTGGGGATTTGGTGGAGAGGATGAATTTAGTGGACTTTTGTCACTCAGACATAATCCTCTCTAAGTCAACGTAATCGTTAACTTTGGTGATCATCTCCTCTAATGTCACAGGCTTGCTAAGGAAGAGGTACTCATTGGCTTTGTAATCGAGCAGGAGAACAATGGTGAAAGCGGTTACAATAATTTTTTTGTCGAGGTTATCCACCTTTCTCACGAGCTCTAGGAATTTCTTTGAGAAGTCTTCAAGCTTTTGTTCATGTGACTGTCTAAGACCGATTAGAGAATACAAGTTCTCCTCTTTGTCTCTGTTATGAGCATATGTCTTGATGAAC
Source organism: Kingdonia uniflora (assembly GCA_014058105.1). Taxonomy (NCBI): domain Eukaryota; kingdom Viridiplantae; phylum Streptophyta; class Magnoliopsida; order Ranunculales; family Circaeasteraceae; genus Kingdonia; species Kingdonia uniflora. The sequence goes on along the minus strand of JACGCM010002142.1, from coordinate 637,553 downwards.
TGTTTCTGTAGCAGATCAAACGTGTAGAGAGATTTCTCAGGAAGAGAATGAATCCATCAGAGTGGTTCCTCCTGTAAAATTGTGGCAAACAGACGACAGAGAATGTGGTTGAGATTGGAGTATAACCCTAATGAATCACGGTATTGCTGAATAGGCTCCTTCGGGTCAGTACCTTTGTATTTGTGAATTTTGGCAGTATGGAAACCTTTCGGTATTTCCATATCGAATAGTTTTTTGGCAATCGGACTTCCTTGTAACTTTGAGGTATCGCCGGTAGTACCTAAAACTTGTGCCTTGATCAACTCCTTAATCTGTTGGTCCATGTGTTCTTTTGTGACGTAGTGACGCGTTGGTTGAATCGCCAGACGTGTTGGCAGCGGATGATGAATTCCTGTACCTTTACTTAAGCGACCTCATGCTAGATCTTGATGTAGAGGTCGTTGGTCTTCCTCCTGACGGATGGAAATCTGGTGACCTCGAATAGCTTCTGATTGAACTTCTCCCCCCAAATAGATTAAGAGCTGCTGTTCGTATGGTTAATTTCTCGAAATGGCTTTACTGGCGACTCCCCGAGGTCCTAATCTTTCCCTTGCTGAAATGAGGGAGGTCTCTGGAAGTTGATCGCGACCCCTGGTTGGAGGAGCCTGCTGAGTATTTTGTAGAACCTCGAGTGTAGTCTGCATCGACGTTATCTGATCTTCGTCCCGCTAGAGCGTTGTCAAACGAGCTTGTCATTATGCATCGAGCTCTTTCTATCGGAGCTCGCTATCTTTTCTCAACTGAAGTTCGAGTTCGGCACGTTTCTCTGTCTCAGCGTGGAGATTCATCCGTAACTCAGTGAACTGTAATGGGTCCACCAAAATTTCGAGCTGAGTTCCTGCAGCCTGTCGTCTGAAAGAGACCATAATTGAAAATTGTAGTAAAAGACTGCCTTAGGGTATAGTAGAAATGCAATCTTTTCCACAGACGGCGCCAAATGTTATGACAAAATTCCATAAGCTCGAAATGATTAGGAATTAGCTATCACACCAATGAACCTATAATAATATTCCAATGGAAAGTAAGAAATTGAAACAAGTGTTTTTAGCGTGGAAAATCTTTGAATAGGTAAAAAAACCACGACCTTGTATGGAGGATTTTTTTAAAAGTATCTTTATTGCTTGAAGTGGATATCTTTATTACAAGTGATCTCTAAAATATAAAAATGCTTTTGATCTCGTAAATAAGAAGTTTGTGTAATTTTTCTGGTCCCTGTCTCTTTTTGAACTTTTTCTTTATATAGGCTTTTCCCATAGCTCTTCTGGAACGATTTCCGAATAATACGGTTAGTGGCGGTTGACTGGATAACTGACGAGTTTGTGAGAGACAAGTCTCTTTGACTGGGTAATGCTTTCCAGATTTAGCTCGATCCACGTTCTTGAGTAGTTCATGGGACTGGTTGAAATGTCGACTGGAGTGCTAAAAATGCGTGAACCTGGGATGGAGGTAATTCGAGCTGGATGAGCTCGGCTTTGTTTAAGATCGAGGGATAAGTCTCTGCAATAGCATTCTCGATTCTATGGTTGGATGGTATTACGAGAACGTTGCCAATCTCTAATCCTCTTGGTCCTGCAGATGCATCTGTGAAGAGTCTCCATCCTATACTTTTTGACCACGCTTTTGATTGTGTAATTGAGTCATCGGTTAGTACTTCTTTGAGTTTTTCCCATTCGGGGTCTTTGACGGGGAAGTTTGCCAAGAAGTTAGCCACTGCTTGTCCCTTAATCGATATTTGTGGCTTGAAAGAGATGTCGTATTCGCCTAGGAAGATAGACCATTACTGAACCCTTCTGGACATCCTTTTTTCTTAAAGACTAGCTTAAGGTGGAATTTAGTGATGACCTGGACAGGATGTGCTTGGAAATAAGGTTGAAGTTTTTGGAAACTGTACACCAAAGCTAGCAACTAATTTTTAGTTGTTGTGTATCTTTTTTAAGCAGGCATGAAAGTTTTGTTGATGAAGTAGATTAACTTTTGTACTTCACTATCTTTTCGAATAATAACAAAATTGATTTAGTCTTCTGTTGTCGATAAATTCATAGTTAATACTTTGTCGTCAATAGGTGTACTCATTATGGGAGGACGCCCCAAGTATCTTTTGGGATCTTGGAAAGCCAATTCGTATTCCGGGGTCCTATTGATTTCCTTTAGTTGTTTCTTTATCATTGGGGTAGGGCTTTCATGAATAAGGAGGTAAAGATGTTTGTATCGATCAGATGACTTCGATATGAACCTGTGAAGAGTGGCAACTTTTCCAATGTGCTTTTGGACACCTTTTTTTGTTTGTGGCGAGGGCATGGTCATGAGTATTTTGATCTGCTTTGGATCTATTTCTATTAGTCTTCTGCTAACCAGATGCACTGAGAATTTGCCAGACGTAACTCCAAATTGGCATTTTTTTGGGTTTAACTTCATGCTGTATGTACGAAGGATATCAAAGATTATTTGTAGATTATTGTAATGATTATCTCGTTTTAGGCTTTTGTAGATCATGTCATCGATATATACCTCCATGATTTTGCCTAAGTAAACTTTAAACATTTGTGTTACGATTTGTTGATACGTTGCTCTTACATATTTTAATCCAAAGGGCATGACAGTATAATAGTAAAGGCCCTTTTCTGTGAGGAATGTAGTCTTCTCTTGATCTTCCTCGGTAAGAGGAACCTGATTATATCCCGAAGCTGCATCCATCATTGAAAGAAGTTCATGTCCTCCTACGGAGTCGATGAGATAAGGAATAAGAAGGGGGAATTGTCTTTAGGTATAAATTTATTAGGTTCGGCAAAGTTCACACAGACCCTAATTTTCTAATTCTTCTTTAGGACAACTACTATGTTTGAGACCTACTTGGGATATTTTGCTTCTCGAATGAATCCAACTCGAAGTAACTTATAGATTTCTTTATTTACTGCTTCTCGGATCTTAAGGGCAAGGTTACGGTGCTACTATACTGCTGCCTTGTTGTCTGGGATGAGGTTTAACATTTGCTATACAATGGGAGGGTCAATTCCTGGTATTTTTTTGAAAGATCATGCAAAGATATCAATATTTTTCTTTAAAAGTTGCAGGTGGGTTTCTTTTTCTTCTGGTTAGAGTTTAGAGCCAAAAAAAACTATTTCTCCAAGGTTCATCAAGTTTTATGGATTTGAGTATTTCAATATTGTAGGGATGTATCCCTCGACCTAACCCAATTCAAACTACCTCTATATCTGACTCAAACATTTTACACGTGACATGAACAGTCAACATTGACACCTACACCACAAACTAATGAAGAATGTAGATTGAGTACAATAAAAAAGTATGAACAAGTTAAAGACACCTAATAGTTACTCAGTTAACCACCACTTCCCTCATCATTTGGAGAACGCGCTTCAGCACAATAACAAATTATGGGTAAGGCCTATATAAGGAAAAAGTTCTAGAAGAGACAAGGACTAGAAAAATATACGAGAAATCACCAAGAAAACAAGATTTTCTAGATTCTCAAACACCAAATTTCTTATTTACAGGACAAGTATTTTTCGTTCGAGAGATCACTTGTAATAAGATATCAGTCTCAAGCAATAAAAGTTACTGTTGCTAAAACCCTCAACTCAAGGTCATGGATTTTTACCTATTCAAAAATTTTCCATGCTAAATCACCTATGTCATTCTCTTGCTTTTCATTAGCTTTTGTCATAGGCACATTGGAGTAAGAGCTAATCCTGAGCCATCTCGAGCTTACAGAATTAGGCTATTACATTTGGCTCCGTCTGTGGGAAAGAAGACATTTCTATGATATCCTAAGGCATACATTCACTCTACTATAAATCTCCAATCATGGTTACTTCCAAATGACCAACAACCAGAATCAAACTCAATCTTTCAATTAATCTGGAACAACTTACAGAACTGCGGGCGATTCTTCACGCCAAAATAGAAAAACATAATAAGCTTTAACGTCAGTTAACTCTTGACTGAGAGCTCCGCGGGAAGGAGCTCGAAGCTGAGCGACATGGTCGTTTGACAGTGTTCAAATAATATGAAGATGACAACTATGCAGACTACGTTACAGGCTCTACAGGATACTCAACAGGCTCCTCAAACCTGATATCACAATCAAGTGCCTAAGACCTCCCAGGTTTCTGCGCGGAACAGATTAGAATCTCGAGGAGCTACCAACAAAGCTATTTTTAGAAATATCCAACACTAACATTAACCTTCTATTCATTTGGGTGGTGAAGTTCATTCTAAAATTAGCAGAGGTCACCAATTTTCTTGACATCAGGAGGAGGAGCAACGACCTTAGCCTTGAATTCTAGTACGCGATCGTTTGAGTGAAGGTACTGGTACTCATAATCCTCAACCACCTTGCCAAGCCACTCAAGAAACATGCCAATAGGTCACACAAGAGCATATGGAGTAGCGCATCAAGGAGTTGATTGAGGCACAAGTTCGATATATAAAGAACTATTCGATATAGAAGTACCAAAAGGTTTCCATACTCTGAAAATTCGTAAATAGAAGGGCACCGATACAAAGGAGCACATTCAACAATACCGTGATTCATTGGGATTGCACTCCAATATCAACCACATCCTCTGCTGTCTATTCACAATAAGTCTACTGGAAGAACCACTCCAGTAGTTCTACTATTTACCTAAAGATTCCATACTCACGTTCGATTAGCTGCTGAAACAATTCATCAAGATGTATACTCAAAATAGAGACAAAAAGAAGAATTTATATTATCTTATTAGTCTTAAACAGTCACTAGAAGAGAAGCTCGAGGCTTTTGTAAAAAAGTTTTTGGAGCTCGCATGGAATGTAGATAATCTCGATCAGAAAATAGCTGTAATTGCTTTCACAAACATGCTCGACCTCTACTGCAAGACCAAAGAGAACCTCTTCCTCAAAAAATCTGCGACCTTGGAGGATATGATCACCAAGGTCAATGGATATGTTGACCAAGAAATGATGATGTCTAAAAGGCATAAATCTACTAAATCCATCCTTACCACTAAGGGTCTAAATACAGATCGAGGCAATGAACCGATGGAGTATCAGGGTGATTAAAAGTATTCCAATGGCAATACTGGAAAACCTCAGAAAGGTAATATATTACCTAAACCGGTCCTCCTGATAATCAATGCTCAAATCTCCATAATATTTCTAATTCTATTTAAGGATAAGCTATACTATCCATCTCAACCATTGGAATCAATTGAAAGGTGCCCGTACTTCATGCATCACACGGTATATTATCATTCTAGTGATAACATGTAATGCAATGTTTTATGGAAGAATAATCTTCGCCAATACTTTTTGTAAGAAAGTTGTAATAATAACCTAAACAAGTAAGATTTTACGGGATAACTCTGTAAAGATTGAGCAAAGCCACGATCTCGAGGAAGGTTTTGATGTAAAATCTAATATGCTGCTAGTTATTACAAGTTTTTGAATGATTGTAGGGTAAGGAAGTAAGAATAGTAGGGTCGTGGTTCTATGATTCGTCTTATGTTATTAGCCAATAAGTCCTACTATCTGTTCTGTTACTGACAATATAAGGACCTTCCCAGTTCTCAGAAAATTTTCCAAAATTCTTAGGCTGAGAATTATCTTGGATTTGTTGAAGGACAAGATCGCCAATAACAAACTTTCTCTTTCAAACTTTTTTGTTATAAGCTTTTTTCAACGTGTCATGGTATCGTCCCAAGTTTACGATGGCTTTATCTTAAATTTTGTCAATCTAGTTGAGGTTGCAGAGAAACCTAGCTCATTGTCTTCATATGCGAATTAACTTCAACCACTTGGTTGATTGAGGTCTGAGGCTTTGACTGCTTCAGTGCCGAAGGCTATCATAAATGGAGTAGCGCCGGTGGAAGTTTGAGGAGTAGTCCGGTATGTCCAGAGAACACTGAGTAGTTCGTCGACGCATCTGCCTTTCTTTTTGCTGAGGTGCTTGTGTATACTTGATTCAATACTCCTGTTGATAGCTTCAGCTTATCCGTTGCCTTGAGGGTAATATGGTGTGGAAGTTGATAGCTGTATTTTGTACTTTGGGAAGAAAGTGAGGACTTTACTGCTAATGAATTGCTTGTCATTGTTAGATCGTATCATTTGCGGGCAGCCAAATCTAGTGATTATGAGCTTCCATAGGATCTTGATGACTTTATTTTTATCAGTATGACATAGAGGAACTACTTCGACCCATTTTTTAAAGTAGTCAGTGGCTATAAGGACGAACCTTCAGTTTCCCAATACTGGATAGAAAGGTCTAATGATTTTGATTCCCCATTATTTGAATGGCCAGAGGACATTGCTAATGTGTAAATTAAGTGTTAAAATTTTGATATCTTGTGCGTGAATTTGATATTTATAACACTTCCGTTCAAAATCTTCACAGTCCTGTCTCATCTGGAGCCCATATATTCCTTGTGTGAATACCCGCTGGGCTAATGACCTTCCCAAAACATGAGCTCCACAGATACCTTCGTAAAGTTCTTTGATTTTGATTTGAGCTTGGTTTTGAGAGATGCATTCAATAAGGGGTCCTCTTCCGGTGATACGATATAGGACTTTATCTTGAACTGTGAATCTGGGGCATTTGGCCATAAGTGAACGGGCTTCTTCTTTGTTACTTAGGAGGATGTTGGAGTTAAGGTATGCATAGAATGGTCTTCTCCAGTCGTCATGGTCTTCATCTTCAATAATAGTGATTTGCATCATTAACTGTATATCGAGGCTTGAATGCTCGATGATTTCGATATCTAAAGATCATTTTGCACTGTCTCCCAGTATGGCGGTGATGTAAGCCAATGCGTCGGTATGGTGATTTTCTTGTCAAGGTAAGCAAGAGATCGATGCTTGTTTAAATTTGTTAATTTTTTCTTCGACCATGGATGCATAATCAACCATTTTTCCTGATGTGCAGAACATTTTATTGTATTGAGTAGTCATTAGTAAAGAATCGACGTAAACTACTATTTCTTTCACGCCAAGTGTGAGTGCGAGATCGAGTCCATGGAGGATACCTTCATATTCAGTCTCATTGTTTGTGGCATAAAAGTTTAGTTTAATAGTTTTCTCGATGCGATGATTGGAAGGTATAACGAGGACGATGCCAATTCCCGATCCTCGTAGTTCAGCTGACCCGTCTATAAAGAGTCACCATCTGGTACTTCACGACCATGCATCTGGTTCCGTAATTGAGTCATTTGTGAAGATTTCTTTGAGTTCTTCCCTATTAGAGTCTTCGACTAGAAAGTCTACTAAGAAATCATCAATTATTTGTCCCTTGAGAGATATCTGGGGTTTGAAAGAGATGTCATATTTGCCAAGGAAAACATACCATTATAGGATTCTTCAAGATTTTTCTTTTTTGGAGAGTACCAGTTTGAGGGTATACTAAGTAATGATTTTGATGGGATGAGCTTAGAAGTAAGGATGAAATTCTTGAGAGTTGTAAACTAGGGCAAGTAGTTGTTTTTCTACTGTTATATATCTTTTTTTAGCAGGCATAAGAGTTTTGCTGATAAAGTAGATTGGTTTTTCTACTCCTTCGTCTTCTTGAATCAGGACGGAACTAATGAAGTCTTTAGTTGTGAAAAAGTACATTGTTAGTACTTCGTCATCAACTGGAGTACTCATTATAGGAGGACATCCCATGTAACGTATAAGATCTTGAAAGGCTAATTCACAGTCAGTTGTCCAAATGATCTCCTTGTATTGTTTCTTTAAAAATATAGTGGGATTTCAGCTAATAAGGAGGTAAAGAAGTTTGAATCGATTAGATGACTTGGAGATGAATCTGTGAAGAGCGGCGATCTTGCCTATAAAATTTTGGACATCTTCCATTGTTCGCGAAGATGGCATTGTGTTGAGAGCATTGATTTATGTAGGATCAATTTCAATTCCTCTTTTGCTGGCCAGGTATCCCAAATATTTACCAGATGCTACACCGAATTGGCGTTTCTCTGGGTTGTGTTTCATCTGGTAATGGTGAAGGTTATAAATGATGGTCTGGAAGTTGCTGGAATGATCGTCGCACTTAAAACTTTTGCATATCATATCATCGATGTAGACTTCCATGATTTTTTCTAGATGATCTTTGAACATTTTAGTGTCAAGCCGTTGGTAAGTAGCTCCTGCATTCTTTAACCCGAAATGCATCACTGTGTAACAGTAGAGACCTCTTTCAGTAATGAAGGCTGTTTTTTCTTGATCGTCTTCGGCGAGTGGAACTTGATTGTAGCCGGAGGCTTCATCCATCATGGAAAGTAGTTTGTACGTTGCGACAGAGTCGAGGTATTGTGGGATCAGTGGTAGCAGAAAACTATCCTTTTGCGTGAATTTGTTGGGTTCTGGGAAGTCAACACATTCTCTGATCTTCCTATTTTTCTTTGGGACTGCCACAATGATAGAAACCGACTTTGGATATTTCACTTCTCGAATAAATCTTACATGAAGGAGTTTATAAATTTCTTCGTTCACGGCTTCGCGGAGGCGGGGAGCTAAGTTTCGACATTTCTGCTTGATTGCATTGCTGTCTGGAAGGTGGTTTAGTTTATGCTACATGATTGATGGATCAATACCGGGCATTTCTTGGAAAGTTCTGGTGAAGATGCCGATGCTTTTCTTAAGTAGCTAGACCACAGCTTCTTTTTCGTCAGTTGACAACTTGGAGCCGATGAAGTTGTGACGCTCGGGTCCATTGAGTTTAATGGATTCGACAATTTCGGTGTCATGCTGCTCGAATGTGGGGTGGTGTTTCCTGCTGTATTTACTATGCTTTGATAAGTTTCGCTGTATCAGAGTTGGCGGTGCTATTCTCGCATATACGTGTAATTTCTTGGCTATCTTTGATTTCATAGATTCCTAGATCTGTTGGAAATCTTAATGCTAAATAATATGTAGAAGGTACTGCCTTGATCGAATGTAGCCAACTACATCCCAAAATTCCCAAATACTTGGACTCAACATCAATGACTAGGAATTTAACGAATGTAGTTTCTGATCCTGCCTGAGCTGGCAAAGTAATTTTTCCTGTAATTGATTCTTTATAACCGTTAAAGCCGGTGATTGTTGTTATTGATCATTCAGGGAATATTTGAGTCCTAGAACATCAATCGCCATTTAGAATAAATCATCTGTGATGCTTTCTGTATCGACGAGAAGTGTATGCAGGTAATCTTGTCCAACTTTGAGCATAATAACTAGAGGGTAATCATGAGGATATTTCTAATGGTTTGTATCACAGTCCTCAAAGGTAATGTAGTATGGACATTTTAATTTGCTCGAGCTGGGAAATTTTTTTGCTGATTTATCCGAGGAGGTCATTTTGTAACAAGATGTGACCCGATCGTCTTGTTTCATTTTCTATACTTTTTCAATCCCGATCATATTAAGGTGGCGAGCTTGCCTCTGGCATTGATTTTGTTCAGCATCTTTGCTCTTTGTCTCATCCTCGAGGAACTTTTAGATGTCGATGACATAATTATGAAGTCATCTTGCTAATAGGATGCGATGAAAGATTCAAATGAGAGAGTAGCAGTTGTCAGTTTTTTGATGTATATTGTGATACTGACATAAAGATTTGTTGGGGATGTTGAGATTTGTTTGTGGTGCTCGATTGCACTAATCCCCCTTTATCATTTGTAAGATAGCAGAGATAGTCGTTATCATTGGGGGTAAAACTGGGACGGGTCTGTCGGGTTTCCCGTTCTTTCTCAAATTATTGTTGGCGCTCCTGTCGTGTTGCTTGAGTACTTCAGTAATGGTTGACTTTCAGGGTGGGGAAGAAGCTATTTCCCGGGAATAGATGGCATAAGAGCTCTTCATTTTATCTTTCTTGGATCATTCCAGATCGATGTAGTTATTAACTACATCAATCATTTATGTCACTGTTCTGGCTTATGTAGAGTAAACACTTCTCGAACCTTAGAGTTGATGTGTATGGTTGAGGTGATTGCTGGAATGACGATTTTGGGATTTGAGTTCCCAATTTTCTATATTTCTTGTAAGAAACGCTTGAAAAATCTTGCCAAGGTTTCTTTTGCACCCTGGTCGAAGAAAACAATGAATCCATATAGATCTCTCTCTCCTTAGGGTAAACATAATTGGACTTGAATAGACACTGTAACTGGCTGAATGTGGTGATGGAGCCTTCTTGGATTGTATGGAACCATCTAAGAGGTTCTTCATTTAGGCTCATGTTAAATAGTCTTCATAGCATGTGGTTGAATTTGGAGTATAATCCCATTGCGGCTTTGAAATGTCAGACATGGGTAAGCGGGTTAGTGAGGCTTGCATACTGAATAAACTTTGGCATATGGAAATTGTTTGAAATGGGCATTGTAGGAACCTATCCCTCGATCTCACCTAAAGTCGAGTTGTCGTTAGTTCGAATCACTTCCATCTTAAACTTATGCATTTTTAACATATCTTCCCCAGTCAATATTCTAACCTACCCCACGAACTGGTTAAAAACGTAGGCTGAACTTAAACTAAAAAGCCATATCCAGTCAAAGACGCCTCTCTCTCACAAACTCGTTAGTTACAGAGTCAACTGCCACTAACCACATTGTATAAAAAATGTGTTCCAGCACGATAAAGAGTTGCGGAGAAGGCCTATATAAAGAAAAAGTTCCAGAAAAGAGATGAACCTAAAAATTACACAAAAGATTATCAAGAAACTACTTATTTTTTATTCTCAGCAACATTCAAACTTCTTAATTACAAGGTTCAAGCTTTTTTATATCTAAAGATCACTTATAATAAGATATCTGCCTCAAGCAATAAAGATACTCTTACAAAAATCCTCCACTCGAGGCCGTAGTTTTTTTCCTATTCAAAGGTTTTTCACGCTAAAATCACCTGTGTCATTTCTTACTTTCTATTAGAATATTATTGTAGGCTCATTGGCGTGATAGCTAATTTTGAGTCATTTTGAGCTTATAAAATTTGGCTATTACATTTGGCTCCGTCTTTGGGATAGATTGTATTTCCATGATATCCTAAGGCATTCTTTCACTACAAATTTTAATCATGGTTACTTTAAGATGACCGCCCACAGGCACCCAGCTAGATGTTTCAATTGAGCCGGGGTAACTTACAGAGTTACGGACAAATCTCAGCGCCGAAATAGAGAAGCACGCCAAGCTCAAACTTCAGTTAACAAATGATTGGGAGATTCATGAGAAAGAGTACGACGAAGAACGTCAAGATCGTTTGGCAGCGCTCAATTGACATAAAGAAGAGATAACAATAATGTCGAGTACCCTAGAGGCTCTACAAAACACTCAGCAGGCTCTTCCAGCCAGAGGTCACGATCAGTTTCTAGAGACCTCCCGTATTTCTGCAAGGGAGAGATTACGATCACGAGGAGTCGCCAATAAAGCTAATTCCAGGAATTTATAATACGAACCACAGCCCTCCATACATTTGGGGATGAAGTTCAGTCTGAAGTCAGTCGAGGTTACCAAATTTACGTCCGTCAGGAGGAAGAACATTGACCTCAACACCAAGTTCCAGTACGAGATTGCCTGAGTGAAGGTACAGGCACTCATCATCCACAACCTACTCGCTGAGCGATTCAACCAGTACGTCATTACGTCATGAAAGAGCATATGGACCAACGAATTAAGGAGTTGATCAATGCACAAGTTCTGGGTACTGCTGGTGACGTCATAAAATTAAAATGATACTCGATTGCCAAAGAGCTATCCGATATGGAGATACCAAAAGGTTTCCATACTCCAAGAATTCGTAAATACAAAGGTACTGACTCGAAGGAGCATATTCAGCAGTACCGTAATTCATTGGGGTTATACTCCAATCTTAACCACATCCTCAGCCATCTGTTTGCCATAAGTCTATTGGAGAAACCACTCCATTGGTTCCATTCTCTCCTTGAGGACTCCATATATACATTCGATCAACTGCGGAAATAGTTTATAAAGGTATATGCTCACAACAGGGACAAATAGGAGAATTTATATTTTCTTATCGGTCTTAAACAGTCACATGGAGAGAAGCTCGAGGATTTCTTGAAGAAAATTTTAAAGCACGCAAGAAATGTAGATGACCTCGATAAGAAAATAGCTGTTACTGCTTTCACCAACGCGCTCCGGCTCGACTACAAGGCCAAAGAGTACTTCTTCCTCAACAAATCTGCAACCTTGGAGGAGATGATCACCAAGGTCAGCAGTTACGTCAACCTGGAGAGGATGATGTCTGAGCGACAAAAATCTACTAAATTCGTCCTCTCCACCAAAGGCCCATTTACAGATCAAACCAATAAGCAAAAGGAGGAACAGGGAGATCAGAAGAGCACCAAGGGCAATACTGGTTACCCTCGAAAAGGTGGTCCACCAAACAAACCCATCCTCCTAAAGATAAAACGTCTGAATCTCTACAATTTTTCTACTACTTTTGATGGATATATACTCTACCGCATTTCTTAACTACTGGAACCAATCGATAGTCGACCATATTACCTATATCATAAGGTAAACCATCATTCTACTAAAAATTACTATGCTTTACAGAGGTTACTTAAACACATTTTTAAAGAGGGACGAATGCTCGAATATATTGTCAGCCTGAAATCATAGAAATATGGCAGCTATAAGAAGCAGCTCGAAGTTATTCAGGTCAATGATCAAGCTGAGGAGAAGCATCTTTACCATATCCACCATAACAACATGATCAAAATTAATCAGATCACCAATTCCAGCAGATCAAAATGCAGGAGACTATCGGAATTTTGCGATTTTACACTGCAAGACAAATAAGCCATGCTTCTTCCTGAGTCGAGCAATCGCCGGCTTGGGATTTCCTTCGAAGATTGTAGTACTATCCATATCAATTTTCCACATCATGATGGATTTGTACTAATGCTTAAAATGAAGAAGTTTTTCATGCGCACGATGATGATCGATACGAGAAGCGGTATTGAGAATTTTTTTAGAGCATTATCGACCAAATGGGCTTGGCCGACCAAGTTATTGAGAGCAACACCGATATGAGTAGGTTCAATGGATCTAGAGAAGAACGAATAGGCAAGTTACCGCAGAACTAGCCACCATCAACGTCGTTTTCTATGTCATCAACACCAAATCTCATTATCTCAGGATTATGGGCCGTTGCTGGATTCATAACATGGAAGCAATCGCTTCTACCTATCATCAAGCACTTCAGTTCAAACACGACAACGGAATTTATGAGATTAGAGGTAGTCAGATTCTTTCTCGAGCTTGTGAAAATACCGTCTCTTCTATCCTAGTTACTTCTGACAGATTTATTGTATATCAATTATAGGAAGCTGATTACCTCAACGATTAACCATTTACGGAGGAGCCCGTAGAATATATCAATATTGATGGATCTAGTAGAGGTACTTTCATTGGTACTAAGCCAGTTCAACACGAAAAGGATGCTCTCATTTAGTTCTTGCAAAAAAATCAAGACGTTTTTGCATGATCTTTCGAAGAAATGTCTGGTGTCGATCCGACCAACGCTTGTCTCAAATTAGCTATCAAAATCAGTCATAAGGTAAATTTTGACTGATTTCTATGCCACCTTATCAGCTAGAAGGGGATTGAGGCCGATTCAGATCAGATTCAGGCTCTCCACAACATGCCCTCTCCAAAAATAACTAAAAACGCTCAGAAAATTGCCAGCAAGATTGCCGCTCTCAACCGTTTCGTTTCTAAATCATCATACCGCTGTCAGTACTATTCTTATTACTCTGTGGTTATACCAAATGAGGAAAAGTTCATCCAAATGCAGTGGTCACATGGACACCAGAATGCGAAGCAGCTTTTTTGGATCTCAAAACCTATTTGGGGAGTCTCCCATAATAGACACCCCAGTAGATGACGAGGAACTAATTATCTACCTAGGAGTCATAGAGACTTCCTTCACCTCAGTTCTCATTCGCCCTAAAGGGAAAATTGAAAAACCAGTGTACATCATCAGTAAAACCATCACTCTAGTGGTAACGAGGTACTCTAAAATTGAGAAACTTCTTCTGAATCTTGTTTACACTTCACTGAAGCTTAAGCACTACTTCCAAGCTCAGTCAGTCAAATTCATAACGAACTACCCACTTCGGGAATTTCTATCCAAGAAAGAAAAATCAAGGAGACTGCAACAGTGGTCACTTAGTTTGGGAAAACATGATATCAAGTTCGAATAACGTCATTCCAAAAAGGGTCAGGCCGCTGCCAATTTTCTCATAGATTTTCCTGTGGAGAATCCTGAGTGGGTGGAGCACAACCCTGACCTTAAAGAAGAAACTCTCAAAGATCCACCCCTCCAACCATTTGACGAGCGGGCTGAATGGATTACATCAAAGGGGCAAAGAATTCTCACGGATGGATCAGCAGGACCCCGCAGGGTTTGGGATCAGAATCATTTTGATTACCTCTTCCAATGAAAGAATTAAGAAATCAATTCGCTTAGATTTTGAGGCCTCTGATAATGTTACCGGGTACGGAGCTCTCATTTATGTACTCGACCTCGTTCTTGTGCTCGATGTCCCCAAACTCTTAGTCTGCACAGATTCACTACTCATCGTCTACCATTACTCTGTGCAATACAAGAAGAATGGAAAGATTATTGAATACGCAACCCTCGTTGTAGATAGGATGAGCAAGTTCGCAAAAGTTTCTCTCGATTATCTTCCTCGAGGTAAAAATAGACACGCAGATTCTTTGGCAAATCTTGCCGGGGTCTTGGGTAGAGAAGCTCGATCTCGATATCTTCAGATCGAAATCATTTCAACCCCTAACATTGATCGCATTTCTGTATGCACGATCAACACTGGGGACGATAATGGAGGAGACGACGATTGGTGAAAGCCTTTCTTAGCCTACATCGGTGTCGACAACAGTTGCAACGGACCATGCCCAACAGATCCAAAAGAGTACCGACAGCTGATCAACAACTGTAAGCACTACACTAATCAAAATGGTGTGCAATACCGTTTTTCTGTTATGGGCCCTTACCTCAAGTGACTCTCCAAACCAAAAACAGATGAAAAGCTCTGTGAGTTACATGAAGTGACTTGTGGCTCCCATACCGTAGGTCGATTACTAGCAAATAGAGCTATTACACAAGGAATATTTTGGCCCAGCATACACAAGCAAGTTGAGGAGTACTCATACAGATGTGACACCTGCCAAAAGCATGGACATATGATACGCGCCCCTGCGCTCGATCTCCATGCAAGCAAGGTGTTCTGGTCATTTAAAAGATAGGCACTTGATCTCATCGGCAAATTCCCTAACTCTCCAGTTAATCACCATCACCTACTCGTAGCTACCAATTATTTTACAAAATTGGTAGAAGCAGTTCCCCTATGTCGAACCCGAAAAGAAGAAGTCATCTTTTTTATCAGGGAACACATCATCACTCGGTTTTGGCCCCCCTACCTAATTCGTATCGATAACGGGCCCCAATTTATGGGAGAGAAAATTGTAACCTTCCTCTACCAATACAATATCATCCACTTACCATCCAATCCTTACTATCCTCAAGGCAATGGCCAAGCATAAATCACCAACAAAACCATCATGGATTGACTCAAAAAATAGCTTCAATCACAAAAAAGGAAATTGGGTTTGAGAACTGCCTCATGTTCTGTGGGCATATCGTACCACTTGGAGATAGTCAATTGGATGCACCCCATTCCTCCTTGCCTATGGCACTGAGGCCGTCATTCCCTTTGGATGCCATCATCCAGTTAGAGATCACGAGTCGACTGACAAGGAAAAAGAGTTTGAATTTACTTAAAACCTTAATATGATTGATGAGACCAGGGAACGCACCATCATTAACCTAGGTCGATATCATCATATCCTTGCCAGGTCATACAATAACCGAGTTAGAAACTGTACCTTCAAAATCAATCATCTCCTCCACAGAGAGATTCCTCAACATCGCAAAGAGCCTCACACTGGAAAATTTGCTAATAATTGGGAGGGTCCATTCATTATCACAGGTCTCTTAGGCCTGAAATCATATTATCTCATGACAGAAGAGGGAATCTCCATTTCAAATCTTTGGAACACTAGGGAACTGAAGCGGTACTATCGTTAAGCATCTTACTACTCCATTTTTGTTTCTTGCTTTTGATTTTTGGTTTTATGAATTCCAAAAGTGAGATTTTCCATCTCCATCTAAGGTAAATTCTGAACTGATCAATGAAACTTCCAAGTTTTTTACAACATCTCTCTACTTACGTAGATTCAACCACATTCTGTAGATTAAAGCATAGATAATACTAAATTTCAATCGATCTTATACCAGTTAAATCGAGGATAACACTTAGTTTGGTTCGGTCTACTAAATCCCTGTGATTGAAACAAATGTAAAAACTTGTTTTATATCAAAGACTCTGACAAACATAAGATAAGGCAAAGATAATACTAGCCTTCATCTCTTTCAATATGTCTGCAACATTACTACAGTTAAATTAAGGATAACACTTGGTTTGACTGACTCCACTAAATCTCGGCGATTGAAATAAATGTAGAAACTTGTTTTATATCAAAGACTTTAACAAGCATAAGCTAAGGCAAAGGTAATACTAGTCTTCATCACTTTCAATATGTCTACAACATTACCATAGTTAAATCAGGGATAATACTTGGTTTGACTGACTCTACTAAATCTCTGCAATTGAAACAAATGTAGAAACTTGTTTCATATCAAAGACTCTTACAGGCATAAGATAAGACAAAGGTAATACTAGCCTTCATCTCTTTCAATATGTCTACAATATTTCTATAGTTAAATTAAGATTTACTTAGCTTGTCTAACTCAACCCATCTCTGCGATTATAACAATGTAAAAACTTGTTTTATATCGAAGACCCTACCAGACATAAGATAAGGCCAATGTCATACTAGCTTTCATCTATTTTAATATGTCTGTGACAAAGACTATTTAATTTTAGGTCATATTACAATGGATACCTTTTCTGCTATTGGGGTATCAGCCATGCTTTACCTTTCAGCAGGAGGTCGATCATAATTTAGTTCGCGAGTTACAGCGACTCTACCCCTCTTTAATAGATCAGTAGGTCGAGGGCCAAAACTCATTTCCATGAAGGCCATACAGTTCCCTCGATTTATATTCACTCTACAAAAGCATCCATTGTTAGCAAAGTTCTTAAACAAGGTATCTCGTTCTAACTTAAATATTTTTACTTCCTCTACAAAATACGTAACGGTCGCCTTTAACAGGTCTGTCTGTGATGCATGAGCTACAAAATCCTCGAAAAGTTATATCTCACCTTCTCAAGGAGTGACTCCAAAGTCACATACAGTTTCTTCTGACGTACCATTTTCATGTATGCCCGAGCATCAAAAGCTATAGTCTCTTCCAATTTTTTGACCAATTTAGCTGATTCAGCCTGAAGAGTGACCTCCAAGTTCGCTACCTGAGTGCAAAGTCTTACAATTTCTACATTCAATTCTTCCCTGGCAGAAGTAACCTTTTACGATTCATCTTTCATCTTCATCAAGATTACCTTTGCCCTGATTTCCCCTTCCAAGACCTTCTCCCTGACAAGAGAAGCATCTAACTTGTGCTGGCATTCCCTTAAGTTTACATTTCCTTTCAGCACATGCCCTTGAATTCGACCCACATCACCTTCCAGCTCTATAATTCGACCTAAAAGGGTAAATACATCCTCTTGGACTAGAGGAACTTTAACATCATTTCTACTCCCCCTTGAGTGCTCTATAGTCTCGGCTTTCTTGACACGCACGTTAGTTTATGCCAATTCAGTCTTCAATCGTGCCACCCTTTCATTTAATTTGTCACACCTTCGTTGCATCCCCCGAAGCTACATATCCTTGGCAGGTAGGGCTATATGGAAGTGTTCGACTACAGCTTCTGAGGCTGAGCTACCTTCAGCTCATTATCTTTTTAACTCATTTTCTGCTTCAGTCGCTTCAGCTCATTTTTGCAATTCTGAAGATCAGTTTGAGATTGTCCTTCTGATCTTTTTACCGCCTGAATATGGTATTAAGCCATTTCAGCTTGCCTACCCTTAACCATCAGCGTGCCATCCTGACTTTGAAGTTTCGTGGTGTGTTCTTTTACCTCTGCAAGATCTTTAATACCCTTATCAATTTCGGCGTCTTTCTCCTCGACCTTGCGAGTGAGGTCAACAAAAATTTGGGTTGCCTCAACAAATTTAAAATATACCTTTAGATGCTGATCTTCTCTGTTTACATTCTCCTCCCTCACCCTATCTAACTCTTCTGCAAATTCTCGATTACAGTGGAGCACCTCATCTTCACGCGAGCGAACTGAATCCAATTTGGCCTGTACAATATTAGATACATTATATACAACTTGATTCAGAGTACCCACCAACATGATATATATCTTATTTCTTAAAAGATATTTGATTTCTAACATCTACTATGTGCAACTACTTTTAGACTTAAAGGTCAAAGTAAAATCTCAGATAGGTGCTCCATGACATACATTAGTGCTATTTTCCTAAAACTGATAGCAAGTTTTTGATCTACCTCTACGCTTTACGTTATCTAATTTACTTGGTAGCTTTATGTCAATATAGCATACAAGTCAGAAGGCCTATTCCGATCTAACCTGTAGTTTTGCTTACAAAGAAAGCAAGGTTGTGGAGATCTTTCTTTCCCTGGCAAGCCCAGTTTCTAGATCTTTTATTCTGAGAGTTATTTCCCTAAGTGCCTACAAGAGGGTTACAAAAAAAAGGGGCTCAACCTGCAAAAGTCTATTCAATACGCATAAATCCAACAATTTACAAGACACTTCAAAAATACTCATACACATTATTTCTCTACCCTACCTTCTCATTCTTACCCTTTGGGAGTTCGGGGTCATACCCATGATTGTCTAGCACCGTCTGGCGGGAGATACCGTCTAACCCATCAACAACTCCCACCGCCACCCCTTCCACTTCTTCATCATCACCCTCCTCGACATAAGTGTCTTCCTTAATGGCATTCACCTCCTCCTCATAATATCCCATCAACATCAGGTGGTACCCCAGCCTTTCATACTCCGCCTCCACTTCCTCCAGATTTACCCTCGCCTCAGATTGTAGGTGGCCTATCGCCACTGTATGGGAGGCCTGCAGGGCCTCTAACTTCTTTGCTTCCTTGAGAGCATCGGCCTTCGCTCGAGCTACCTTCTTTTCAAGCTCGACCTTCACCTTCATCAGCTCGGATTTTTTTTCTTCCACTCCGAGTCAAATCTCCTTCACTAAACAAGCAACCTGCACAAACAAATTGGCCTTAGCGTAAGTTCAAAATGCAATAGATAAATATTTCAAGTGATCAATTATAAATACATACCATCCTGCTCATGTCCTTCTCTCAATGAAGAGCTACCAGCCTGGCCCTATCCTCCGCTGCTTTGGGATAGTCCTCTGCAGTAGGTCACTCTTCAACATCCTTTTCCCCCAACCTCTCTGAAGGTTTGATCCTTCTCCTTTTCTCTTTTCCATCGATCTCACCACATCCAGTGGTACCATAGGTCGACGAGCGCTTCAATATCTATTTTTTTGGAAACGTTCGAGCTAATTTGCTCAACGTAATAGACTCCGGCTGAGCTGAACTGTCTATTCAAGGGGTCTTGGCCACATTGGTTCGACCTTCCTTACCAGTTCCACTATTCTTCCCATCATCAACACCCGCCATCAGCCTAGCCGATTAAGATTTTTGAACCTTTTTCGACTTGCTCCCAACCCTCTTCTTTTTGCTAGTGCCAAGTTCTTCTAATACAAACTCGAGCTCAACCTCTTCCTCCGCAACTTCGTCCAACAATGAATATTTCCTTTTCACACTTCGGGCCTTCCATGCACAACATTTGTAATTATCATCAAAAGATCATCAGTTTATACATATCAATATTATACTCTATGCATTAATATACTTACTTTGTTTTACAGTTCTAAACAGAAGATTTAAAGGTTCTTCATCACCTCTCTGAAGACAATTACCCTTCACCCAAATTATGTTGTCATTCCAAGCTTGACCTGCTGAATTTAGATCGAATAAGCGATGCTGAGTTGTACTCGCACAGAAATATACCCAACCACTGGCCTGATAATTCTTCACCCCATAAAACTGCAATATGTCCTAATGGGATATCCTCCTCACATTTCCCTCATTCTCCCATTTTTTATTCAGATGGTCACAAACAGTTATCACCTCCTACATATTCCTGTTCAATTGAACAAGACATGCCCTAATCGTATTCATAATCCTCTTCGCCAAATTGGAAAGGGGAAGACTCAACCCGTACTCTAATTAAGACAGGTAACAAAAGAAACCCTCTAAAAGGTAACTCAGAGCACTCTCATCAAAATATTCTAACGAGATTGATTCATTTATACCCATATCTCATTTTTTCTCACCCAAGTCGGCCAACAATTAAAAATACTCTTCCCCCGTTGCTGCAGTACACCCCCTAAACATCCTACCAGCGTATTTTACGCAGTTACCCCATTTCCCTCCTACGGCAGCCTTGGCTTTACAAAATTCTTTAAATACATCTGAATCAGGGAGATAATCTACCAATTTACTAGTAAAACCTTGAAATTGCTCCAATCCTACTTCAACCTCACTATCAGACTTTACCGTCCGACCGGAGGTTGAAACCTTGATAATAGGCGAATTATCAATCTCAACTATAATTTTACAGTCAAAGATTGATCCTACAGAAATACCTCTCACGTTTGACCTACTTACAGGTTCAGGTATCTATTATTATTTCATACACATAGATCATTCATATGCAACATATCTTTTAAATATTCTATCTACATGTTAAATATCATAGATTGCTATAAATGGTAATTTTTAAGGATTTTGCTTAAACAGATTACGATTTACAAAAAATACAACACACATCTTTACTAACCTTCAGTGTCAAAATGAGAATCTGCATTGGCGCTAAGTCCTTTTCTCACAACACTACTATATAGCCACCTACGTGATTATGTAAGTACAACTCTCTTCGACTGTTGATCACCTTCAGATAAATTCTTACAAAATCCTCTGCAATTTTTTTGTGCTTCTCTCTCTGTGCTCTCCGATTTTTTAGAAGTTGAAATTGTTTGATTGATGAAGATGAAACACTATTTATTCTTTCCTTCTCTAGCGGCTGGTAGTTATTGCGCCTCGTACGGCATGTCCTCTATTTTGGAACCGAGGCATCCTTTCCATTATCCATGTCAGACATTTTATACCTTTTTAACAAAATCGTCTTTCCATTATTACCCCTACCCTCATATTATAATCTATTTTTATCTCATGTTTCTATTTCTTTATATAACTTTCCCATACTCATGATGAGTCACACTCCACGATATCAGATTTTAGTAGCTTTACATAAAAAACAAAACAAGAAGCTCCTGTATTTTTTATATTCTGGTTCATTATACTTATAGTACTAGTGGCATCATTTTCAAAGCTAGAAATATTTTCAAACTTATTCAAAATTTATTTGTCAAAACAGTCTCAAACGGCATTTGTAATATAGATGATCAAATTTACTTATAACTTTTATGTTAAATTCAACAACATTTACATTTATTTAGGATAACACTTTACATATAATTACATCTAAAACAGCCTTAATGACCTGAGCAGCCATATCTGATCAGATCTCCTCCCTCGATTATCCCGTCCTTAAATTCGATCTCCACCTCAACAATCAATCTAATCATCTCTTCTTGATCTTCAGGATCCTACACCAATTCACGAAAGCAGACCTCATAAAAATATTGGGCACACTAAAGTTCCCTACCCCTTACATCCAGTCCTTCGAGCTGACATTCCCTCACTGGTAACTCAGCATCATAACCAAACAACCCAAAAATCCTCTCCCGCACTTCAGCGATCTTTATGGCCAATCGTCCTTTAGTGACATAACGAATTCCCCTAGATCGAGTCCGCACCATCGAAATATCTTCTCCATTTTCAAAAATAAATTCTACCCTTATTTATACATTTATTCAATACTTTCCCCTCAAAATGTGATTTTGACCTTTTATCTTGTAACAAAAACTTAAAAATCTTGAGGTAGAGTATTTGAACTTATCCCTTCCCTCGAACTCATACGTTACATTATTTTTCAAATCGAGCTTATTTTTTCAAGATTTTTTCTTCTATCGACCACTATTAGTTTAAATTTTTGCATTATAGAATTCCTCCAATTTTGATCTCCTAAATTTCTAAAACTCAGACATATCATACTTACATTACCACATAAATTTTTGTACACATATATCTCAGTTCGAATGTTACAATAACAACACTTTCAGTACTCATAAACTTTGATTCATTTCATACATCCTTCAAACGATTCAGTCTGAGTATACGAGATATTTTATAAACACAAGTAATTAGATGACAAATTTTTATTCATGTCGATAACATTACACGAGATTTTACAGATAATAAGTTTTTTAATAATCGATCTCAGGTATATTACAGAGATCTAATATGACCAGCACCCAACTCTAAGTACTTTACTGATAATAAATTTTTCACTGCTTTTAAAAGTAATAGGTCATTCAGGCACTCCGGCACATCAACTTCTTAAATTTTTCCTACTTCAATGATCTTTTTCCCTAATGCAAAGCTGAAATTGGAACCAATAAAAAGCTTCCCTCACATGAGTTTTGTCGAAGGCTAGTCAAACTTCAAATAGAAACTATGCAAGCAGTAGACTTAGTACTGGCACTAATTCTACAAACAGAAGGCCTTCTGAGTGCCAAAATGTGATGGAAATATAGAGGCAGACTTCCACTGGTTGTCTCCCTCCACCACTACCATAACCCCTTCCTCTGAAAGTGCCACCTCCAAAGAGTTGGTAGAGATGAAGAGGGCCCAACCTTAGAAACCATGGTGATACTAGAAATTAGCATAACTGCCCCACAGTTATGCCTATCCCTTCATATGAAGCCACAACTTTGTCCTCCATAAGAGTACAGAGACAAGCCCAACGTTCTTCGCCAGACAAGATGACGATATGAAACCTTCACTTACAGTAGAATTCTACCTCAGCTTCAACCGCTTCGTCTTCCGACATGCCTTGATAAGTCGGAAAAATAGGAGCGGTTATCGACATCTCCAAGGACAGGTCACCAAAGTATTTCAACTTCAACTTTTGCATTTCAGACGTAATCCTCTCTTCAAGGACCATACTCCGAGTCTTCACAATTTTAATATTTTAGAGATTTTATAAATTACAAGCGTACTCTGCTTCAATGATTTGATACAGGTACTATTTATATAACCCTACATTTATTGTGCAGGTACATTTTACCAAGCGTTATCATTCATTACAGACCCAACTTTTCAAAATCATAACCGTCATTTACATTAGCATCCACATCCTCATTAAATATACGTTATTTCCCCATAACCTGCATAACTTCCACACAGTCAAAGCCATCATTACTCCATTTTAATTATCAAGAATATCAGCCCAAATGCCAATTGCAGATTGATCATTTCTCAACCAAAGCCACTCGTGACATCGGTTGCGAGGGGGCGATTGTAGGGACCTATCCCTCGATCTCACTTAAAGTGGAACTATTCCCAGTTTGACTAACATATCTTCCCCACTCAGCATTCCAACCTACCCCACAAACTAGTAAAGATTGTGGGCCGAACATAAACTGAAAAGCCTTATCCAGTCAAAGACAGCTATCTCTTATGAACTCGTCAGTTACTCAGTCAATAGCCACTAACCACATTGTTTAGAAAATGTGCTCCAGCATGATGAAGGGCTGCGGAGAAGGCCTATATAAGGAAAAAGTTTTAGTAGAGACAGAGACCAGAAAATTATACAAGAGATCATCAAGAAACTAATTATTTTTGATTCTCAGCAACATTTAAACTTCATAATTAAAAGGTTCAGGCCTTACTATATCTAAAAATTACTTGTAATAAGATATCTGCCTTAAGCAATAAAGATACTTTTTAACAAAATTCTTCACTCGAGGTCGTGGTTTTTTATCTATTCAAAAGTTTTTTACGGTAAAATTACCTGTGTCATTTCTTACTTTCCATTAGAACATTATTGCAGGTTCATTGGTGTAATAGTGAATTCCAAGACATTTAAAGCTTATGGAATTTGGCCAATACAGGCATGACTTTGAGATGAGGAAAGATAAGGCTTGTCTCAATTCTGTCAAGTGCGAACCTTCAGCCTGGGATATCAGAGTGTATGTCCTAGATCCTATTGTTTAAGTCGCCCAGGGTGATGAACTGTGGAGGAGGAATTTGTAAGGTTACAACTTGTGGATCAAAATTTCTCTATCCTTCTGGTCCCAATCAATCCCTGAATGGTCTTCTTTCCGGTGGTGGTGGGGTCTGTTGATGAGTGCATCAACTTCTTTGTATTGTCGATGCTGAGGATGTCAAGTCAAAATGCCGAGATGCCCTGTCTGGATTTTTGGATCTGGATCAAAAAGTTTGTAATCTGTCCTCTCTTGGCTGATCATCTCTTTGGGTTACTCTTTACTGATGATCACTTCGGGCTTGTGGTGGTGACGCTTGATGGCCAGTGGGTCGATCTTGAGTTCTTCTTTATCTTTCCATCTCCTTCTGATGTGTCCAACTTTGTTGGTCAAAGTCTTTCTATCTTTTGTCTCTTTCCGTTTGAAGAGCTTGAGAATGAATTCGTTGATCTTTCAACCTTTTGCCTTTTTTTGACTCCCTCTGTTTCTAAAGTTCGGTCACTGTGCTATGCAGGTCGACTATTTCTAGTATCGGAATGATCTCATGATCTCTTACTGCTTGGAATGTCTTTGGAGATTCATATTAGTTATCGGAATGTTTTTGATCAGGGGTGATAAAGAAAAGTGTGGTAATTTCCACAGACGGTGTCTATTATAATGGCGTGTTTTCCAGAAGGATAATCTTCGCCAATACTTTTCGCAAGAAAGTTGCAATAATAACCTAATCAACTATGATTTTACGTGGAAAACTCAGTAAAGGCTGAGAAAAACTACGACCTCGAGTAGGGTTTTGATGTAAAATCTAATATGTTGCTAGTTATTATAAGTTTTTAAATGACTGTAGGGTAAGAACGTAAGAATAGTAGGTTGGCAGTTCTGAATAATCTATTCTCTACCTGTATTTATAATAGATATATGCAATTTACAAAAAGAAAGAAATAGTCTCCTATTTCGGGGGGAATGGGCGAACTTTGCGGATCTCTAACAACTCTCTTTTGACCAGGCACAATGGCTACTTTTAGTAGTCGTGGACTTATGGTAAGTTCTCGACTACTGTCTGCCTTTGACTATGTAATACTGATTGTCTTCGACTATGTTATGCCAGTTTATCCTTGCCAAATTTGGGAAAGATGATACTGCACAACTGCTATGCTTTATAGAGGTTGCTGGAATATATTTTCAAGGAAGGGTGGATGTACGAATACATTATCAACCTAGAATCTTACAAAGATGGCAGCCATAAGAAACAGTTCAAGGTAGTCTAGGTCGAAGATAAAGCTGAGGAGAAACATCTCTACCATATGTACCACATATAGGGTACTAACTCGCAAGAGGGGAAGTTGACTCTTACACTATGAAGTTTATCCTCTACCAGAGGGTTCAAGCGTATAATCAATAATAATAAGAGCTAACTTATTGATAATACACTTGCGTGGAGGCCTTGAATGGGTTACTCCACGACCTCTGATGAGGATTTTTAAGAATGATGAAATAAATATTGAGTTGTTGAAGTATCGAGTACAGGGTATTCGAAGGTAAACTTGCAAGGCTTATTTGGGAGATTTTATAACCCCCTCACAGTTCCTCCTTCCCTCTATTTATAAAACATAGGATGGGCTGACTCACCATGGGAGGTCCAGTTACATCTATATCCTCTGGGGATAACTAACTTGTACCCGGAGTCAGTTTTGATGCTATAATTTGTTGAGTCTGACACTGTAGCTATTGGCTCTGATACTGTAGTTGTTGGATCAGGCACCGCAGTTGTTGTGCAGCATGCTCTACTGTTCTGTTTGGTGAGCTAGCCGCCTAACACGTTTCCCTTCGACCATGTGTGCCCATGGTCGACGTATTTTTGGATCGATGTTTCCTTCGAATTTTCTAATAGTCTTGGAAGGTTTTGTGGGCTTGATTATTGACATACTAGGCCTCGATTCATCAGGTAGGCTTCGATGTAGCCTTCGATTATTTGACTTGTACTAGAAGGCTGTGAGTAGGCTACTACATTTGCCCCCTTTCTGCAGGGACCTCAGAAACTGGTGTAGAGGGCACGTGCTGAAAAAAAAATTGAGCTTGGAAAGAGGGAAAGTTTGACTGGGTGAATATTTCAATTCGGAGAAGGCTAATTAAAGACAATGATTAATGTGGGTTATGATTAACAAGGGATTAACTGTAACCGCCTTCAAGTATAAGTAGGGTGTTTTGAGCGAACATCAAACATTTGCACCTTCTTCCCTGAGTAAAATGTCTACATCCTCTTCTCTAAGCAATAGAAACACTCCTAATACCAGGTACCAGAGAAGAATGGCGGCAAGAGACCATCGCATACGGTAGAAGACCCTCGAGCTAAAACAGAGGTTCTTAGATGATCAAGGCCATGATTGGGTTATGCCAGACTTGAATGAATTGAATCCATTGGAACTAATTAGTGGGATGCCATATGCGCACTGGTGGAGGGTACAGAAATGGATGAGCCCGCTCGCCAGCAACCGGTTCTCCTTCCTTGATCAATAACTGAGGATCTAGTGGATAAGTAAGGCGGTGTTGAGGATGATGAGGTTGGGCTCTGCAAGAAATGCCCCGTCTATAAATAGGAGCTTCTTGAATGTGGTAAAATTACTAGCGTGGGATGGCAGGTAGGAATGTTTAAAATTTTCTACTGATGTTGATTGTTTTTCTCTGTGTTTTGGTATAAGTACATCTGCCCAAATAAAATCAAAAATTTATGAAATAACTGTCGAAGTGAGATATTGAATTGTTTATGTCTAAGTGTAACAAACATAGTAGACGATGGAAATTTATGCGCGGGAGTCGTTCCTCAAATGTCAAATTTTTTAAGGAGCGATTGTTAGAAAATTGTAATCTAGATCGAAGTATCAAAAGCGATGGTTTATGAACAAGATCACAAGAGGTTAACTGAAAGGTTAACTGCGGAATGTTTGCAGTTCCGAGGAAGGTAATAAAGGAAGGTAATTAAGAGGTAGTGGTGATTTCGGTGTAATAAATTAATGTAATGAAGGTATAAATATGGGTTATGAGGAGGTAATTCTGTAGATTCTTGGTCTTCAATTTCTTCCTTTGCGTTATGTGAAAATATCATGGAGACCACACCCAATACTCATTATTAGAGAAGAATGGGACATGCCAGAGACCGTCAAATAGAACAGAAAGTGGCAGAACTAAAGTTAAAGTTTTTTGGCAACAGGGAGCTCAACTGGGACATGCCAGACCTGGTAGAGCTAGAGTCCAAGGAGCCAATCAATGGGCAGCCGTACGCACACTGTTGGGCGGTCTTGCAAAGAAAGTTTCCAATGGCCGAGAACCGGTACTACTTTCTGTAGAGTTTTGCCGAGCGTATTGTGTAAGAAGGGGACCAGTAATTGGAGGACGAGCAGGGCTTGGCGAGAAGAACTGGCCCGTCTAAAAATAGGGGGGGTTCTTCATAAGGTGGTGGCAAGGTGCTGGTTAAATATTTTTTGCTTTGATGGAGTTTTGTGTTTGTTTCTTTTCCCGTTTGGTACTGTCAAAACATTATAAAGAAAGAATAGCTTAAAGAAATTATGTGTTTTGTATCTGACAAGTAGGATAGACGAATAGACTATAATCGTGGGATTAAAACTCTGCCCTCGAATAAAAATAAAGAATAAAGGTAAGCAGCAGTCTTGAATAACTGTCTTTGAAAAAATGTAGTGATCAAAGATAATTTACAAGATGGTTCGAAAACATGTGTCGTCGGTTTCAACAAAATTGAGCGGGAAAAGAAAATTCAAAAAAGAAGCTTCGACTGTAAAAACTAAAAGCCAAAAAATCTGACATTGCAAAGGGTAAACTGACCATAGGGCAGAGTGCCCTGCAGGTCATCATAACATTTTCTTGGGTTGTGTGAATAAGGTTGACATGACGTATGAGTATGACTAGACAACTTTGGGCAGGGTACCCGAAGGGTCGACTCGGTATTATGAAATTGGTTAAATGTGCATGTAGGTGGTGCACGTGGGAGTAGTTAAGGGTAAAAATGCTACTCAGCCAAAAAATAGGGGAAGTGGCAGAGTGGCAATGATGATAGTTTTGGAATTTGTGGCAGTTTTTTATTGTTTTGAGGAGGTATAAATAGAGGCAAGAACAATTCTACTGTTCCCAGTTACCCAATCATAGAGAAAAAAAAGAGGTAGAGAAGAAGAACATACGCCATTGTTCTAAAGAGCTAGGCTATTGCTGAGGGATAAGGACATTTGGCCATTGCTGAGGGGTCGTCTAACTTGCTAAGAGGAGGAAAATGTACTCTATTCAAATAGGTATGTCGTCTAACTTCTGTTCAACTGCTTCTTCTTTTATTTTTGTAAATGGTTTATATGGAAGGGTAGATACTGCTAGAGTAGATATTTATGGTGATGTGTCCGAGTTCAAGGGGGTAACCCATATGGCTGGAGGTCTGGAACATTGGGGATTTGGGATATTGAGGGTGTGACTGGGATTGGGTATATGTTGAGGTTGAGCATTCGGCTGTGGGTTGGGCATATTTGGGGTGATATAGCAAAATAGCATAGAAAACGTGATAATCAAATATATCGATATAATTGTGTGCCTCTTCTTCTATAGGGTATAATGCGTACCCTTCAATCTTTGAGACTAAAGACTAATAGATGATGAGATCGAGGTAAATGAGACGAGTGTATCTGGTCAGGGCTCAAGGGATGAGAGCAGTGACGTAGATGAGTAAACTATTACAACAGATGACCCTCTCGCTGTGGTAGTACCCGAAGGTGGGGCTTCGAGTAGTAGACAAAAGGTTCGAGGGACTAAGGAGAGGGGTGGAGAGGAGATGGAGGGGGAGAGAAATAGGGACATGAAGGCGCCGAGCCTTTGAGGGATGAAAGAGAAGAGAGTGATAGTGGTGAGAGTTTGACAGGTTTGGGGGGAGCTGCGGGGTCAGTCTCAGCTCAAGAGAAGCAGAGACTGAATCGATTTATCGTTAAGCTTGAGTTATCAAAGGTAGGGGTGGTATTATATGCAGTAGGGTCTGATTATACCTTCAAGACTATCCCTCGGGAGGGTTTCATGGCATTTAGAGGCCAGATTCAGCTAAAGATGCAACTACCCATTCGAAGGCTGGTGAAAGAGATGCTAAACTTTTGGGATGTTTCCCTATGCCAGATGAATGGGAACTTCTATGAGATAATGAAGGTGGTCAAGGGTATGAATGTTTAACTGAGATGGGAGAAGAGGGGTCTGATCGAGTGGTACGATATTGTATCGTTCTACTCGAAGAAGGCCAACAAGAAGGTGGACACATACCACATACAATGTCATGAAGAGAAGCCATGACTATTTGATTTGTGCTCGACGGGTCAGGGGTAAGATAAAGACTTGGTTGTAGTACAAGGTAAATATGAGAATACCGAAGGGGAGGACCCTTATAGGCTGTAACATAGGATCTATAATCCAAGTTGTTTGCAGTCGAGGATAGTTAAAATATGGTTGCTAAATATACTGTTAACCACGATTAATATTTTCTTTGCAGAACCTGGAACGAGAACTTTGCAAAACCCACGGAGGTAGATTGATGATCTTATTGACTCTGACGAGGAGTAGATAAACTGGGTATTCAGGAAGCTAGGTATAAAAAGTAAGAGGCAGAAGAGGACTAAATCATTGCTACAAAACGTTCCTATCGCTCCTAAGCCATCAAAGAAGAAGGGTGGAAAAGGTGATTGGTGTGGGGTCGAGGAGAGGGAGAAAGTAAGATTGACACGGAAGGTAAATTATGTTCCAAGGGGGCAACAAACTGTACCGGTGCCCAAAGTAATGTCTGAGGCGTCGAAGCAGGCGTCAACTCAGGCTGACAAAGGGAAGGGCAAGGCCTTTTCTGAATCTCCAAAGGTCCAGCAGTCGAAGGTAATTTAGCATAAAAGGCATAGGGAGTAGGGGGATGATGATGTAGAGGATGTGGACAAAGCATGGGCAGATGCCGAACTAGAGGATCAGGGTCAAGCCACGGCTGCTTTGATGGCCACTATCTGCGTGAATGACCCAGCGGAGGCTGGGAGGCGGATGAATAAGTCTCTTCATCAGGTAGCTATTTTTTAAAATTTAGATATATTGCTAACATTCACCATGTCTTGTTAAGTACTTATGGTTCAAATATTCTAGCAGTCATACGCTTGGTCACAAGCTTTTATCAAGGCCCAAAAGGTAACAAATAGGCAGCTAAAACAAGCGGTTGAGAATTTAAATCTTGCTTGAGGGACCGAGTTGTCACTGGTGCCTTAGGTTAAAGTTTTAAAGCGAGAGCAGTTGACTATCAGACTGAATGTAAGAGGAAGCTCAAAGCTCAGCGTGACGACTATACTCAAATGCTGAAGGTACTGGAGTTGAAGGTGACTGAGAAGGAAAGGTAAAAGAAGGAAAAGAGGGAAATCTTTAAGGAGCAATTCGATGACGAGTGCGAGAAGATTTGGGGTGTGATCCCATAACTTTCAAGCGCCTTCCCACAACCAATAAACCTACTGTCAATGATGTTGCTCAGACAGAGCAGATGAAGTTAGATCATGCTAGTGTGAGTTTGGAGACTCCTGTAGTTGAAGATGCTGCTGCTGGGGCTTTGGCCGAAGGGGTCGCGCATGCCGCGAGGTCGAACCCTTCTACTGAGGTTACTTGAAGTGTTAGTGCTGAAGAGGTTACAGGAGGAGGTAATGGGTCTACTCATGTTTGAGATACTATCGTTGTTGTCCTGTTGAACCAAACTCTTTTCTCGTATCATGTTGGTAATTTGGAGTGGATGTTTGTACTTGAAGGATTTGTAACGTATTTGATCTTGAGCTGTCTATGTGTAATTGACTTGACTTGCTCTAGTATAACGAACATGAATTGTGTATATTTGAACTGGGGTATTGTACCTGTAACTAAATTGCTGATATGTCTATGTATGTTGAGAAGTATGCAATGCCTGTAATAGGGTTTGGATTGAAGCCTTAAAAATTTTCAAGATCAACCTCTTGCATCAGTCTAGTTACTGAACAAACATGATGTTAAGGTTAGGCCAATAATTTATAGGACTTCAAAGGCCTGAGCCTAAACGAAGCTTAACGTGGTTGCCCCCAATGTATTCCCGAGGTCCAGTTTGTCGGCCATTCATGCCCCTCGAGTTTGCTCGAATTTGGAGACTTGAAAAAACTTCGAGGTCACCCCCGTGTATCAGTCTGGTCAAAGGGTTGACATGATACTGAGGTTAGACCAAGAAATTTACTGAACTTCGAAGGCCTGAGCCTAAACAATGTATAACGTGGTCGCCCCCAATATATTCCCGAAGGTCCGGTTTGTTGACCATTCATGCCCCTCGAGTTTGCACAAATTTGGAGACTTGAAAAACTTTGAGGTCACCCTCGAGTATCAGTTTGGTCGAAGGGTTGACATAATACTGAAACTTAGGTTAGACCAAGAAATTCACTGGAATTCGAAGGCCTGAGTATAAACAAAGCATAATGTGGTCGCCCCCAATGTATTCCCGAGGGTCCAGTCTGTCGACCATTCATGCCCCTCAAGTATGCTCGAATTTGGAGACTTAGAAAACATTGAGGTCGCCCCAGAGTATCAGTCAGGTCAAAGGGTTGACATGATACTTAGCATAGACAAATAAATTTACTGAAAGATAGGAGATGATGTTTCAGAGGAAAAATATGTTTAATGATTATACAGTATTTACTTGAGTTGAACAAGATGGAGGTCGTGGCCTATTGTATGATACTAACTGCATGGTGTTCCACAGTTTGGGTAGAGACTCTTCTACTTTTGTCATCAGATAATAAAAACCTTTGTCAGTTTTGTCATACACAACATAAGGTCCTTCCAAAGATTCGGCTAACTTGCCAGTATTGCGAGGCATCGAAGAGGGTGTGACTCGCCGAAGTACCAAATTTCCGATATTAAAACTGCGCGTTCAAACTCTTTTATTGCATGACTTATGAAGAGAGAGATGGTAACGACCGAATTTTGCGATGGCTTGATCTATAGTCTCGTCGATCCATAGCATATTTCATCTAATTTCAAACTTACTATCTTTGTTTGGGAGGTTGGGATTGCGTGTTTGCACTTCGAATTAAGTAGGTAAAACCACTTCGTTACTATAGGCTAGAAGGAACGGTGTACTTCCCATCGCCTTTTGAGGGGTAGTTCGAGAAGCCCAGAGTACATGTTTGTAGTTTCTGGACCCATCATCCTTTCTTCACATCGACCCTCTTCTTAAGACTGTAGACTATAGTGTTGTTCATTGCTTTGACCTAACCATTCCCTTGAGGGTAGTAAAGTGTTGAAGGAGAGAGGATGATGCTGTATTTTTTGAGGAAATTACTGACTTTGTTCCTAACGAACTGTAGGCCATGACCTTGAGAATGACAGAAGATTAATCTCTTCTAGCTATAACTAGAAGGAAGCTCTTACCCGAGTAGCAATAGTTATGTTAGAGTTCTAGGATTAGTTCTTTTTTGTAATATTCAAAAATAGCTATAATCTACTCTTTGGCTTAACCATAGCTAGTAAGTGAATTTAGACTATTTAGCCAAAATCTGGTGTTATAACCATTAAACTGGATTTTAGGACAAACACGAAGAGAACTCGTAGAAGAAATTCAACCAAGCTTAACCATAGTTGGAAAAATTTCTCCTACACATCAGATTAAGTAAAGACTAATTTGACCTAACCTTAGATGCCTAACCATGGATCTAGGATTGACATTTACATCAAATATGCCCTACCCAAGATTTTTGACATGAATAATCTGCCTAGTAAATTTACATAATAACTATTATTTCTTTGGTTGGGCCGAATTCAAGTCGTAGCTATTCTCTTGCTAATTGTTTTTGTTATTTCTTTCTTTTAGATTTATCTCTTACAAAACCTAATTCGGCCTAGAAAATATTTGTTATCCCAAACCTCTCTGTAGATTCAATCCCACTCTTCCGTACTACAATTCGACAACCTTACTTTGAGCAGGTATTTTGCTAGAGGCTCTAAAAACCTCTTATGAAATGGCGCCGTTGTCGGGGAGGCATTATTAAAAACTATTCTTTTTAATATAGAATTTTCTTTGTTAGTTATCTAATTTTGCTAACTGGTGTGCTATCAAGGTTAGTTTTAATATTTACTTCTAATTCTTAAAATAATTGGTGTTGATGAAATAGTTAGTTATTTCCCTTTCCGGACTCCTTGTTTCAATATCTTGCCAATGATTTCTAAATTCCTTGTTACTTGTATAGTAAGTTGTAGTATAGTGGGCCGGTATTGCAATTATAGTGTGTTCCTTAAATTTTCGCAGGTTTTGACAATCTATACTTCATAATTGTGAAATATGTTTGTTACAAAAGTTTTAGATAATTCAAAACCCTTTCTGAATTGCTATAGGGCATATTTTTTTATTTAGTCGTCTAAGAGTAATAATCTTTTAAAACAACAGTAAAAGAACAGTCTCAGTAAAAGACACCGCTGTTCATTAATCACTTGTTTTGAGCGATAAGGAAGCTAAATTCTAGAAAACTTTCTTCTTAAATGTTTTTAATTTCTGAATTATCTTTCCAAATTGATATTATTTAATTCCCTCTTTCAACCGAGCTGGAAAATATGCATATTTGAAAATTAGTACATCATAGACTACTATAAACTTGGAAATTGGATTAATATTGTTGTCACAATTTCACTTATCTTTTTTCACTTGCTTTGCAAGATAGTCACAATGTTGGTACTCAGAGATCGTGAGGAATTTACAAAGTACATTGACAAGCTTCTATCTAATACTTCTTGTACCCTCTAAGTGAAGAGGCACTTCCATCTTTTGCCCCCTAAGTGAAGGGGCAGCCACAGCTTCACCAGGAAACTCTTCCCGTATGATGGTAACTCTATAAAATTGACATCTAGAAGGCGTTTATATCCGCTCCGCCCTAGAACTAGGAACATAAAGTTGTGTGAACCCTACAAATACACGCTCCTCTAATAAAAAATTTGTTATGTTTGGATTGACCTATTACTGTGTTTAAAATTGCTTTTCATCCCAACATTAGTAAAGGTAAAAATTGTTAGAGACTTGCAGAATTTTATCACCCAAAAAGTTCTCTAATACGTGAGCCATTAGGGATATGAAGAAATTTGTATCACGCAAAAATTAAACGTCCCAGACCTCAAAATAACTTATAATAAAAAAGAGTAGCAAGATTCCTGCGAGATTTCATCACCCAAAAAACTTCGTAGAGTGAAATAGAGTACAAAAAACTTCTAAGCAATTTTGAAGAACAACTTGAAGTTAAATCCCCTTATGATTTAGAAAATAATGAATTCAAGCGTAATCAATGAATGTTTTCCCCGTGGGGTGAATGGATACTATATTACAAAACAGATTTAGAAGATGAACATTTTAAGGTCGACGATCCTATGTCACAAGAAGCTCTTAAAGAAGCAGCTAACATGTTCAATAAAGTTCTTTCTCAATCACCTCCTAATTTTGCCCTCAACATTCAACCACCGATGTAATTATCTATCCCTTCACTGATAGAGCCCCACCAATTAACAAATGATATCATGATAAAAAGTGAGTAACTTTCCAAATTCTTAGACGTTTTCTTAGATGATGAGGATGATGACATATTTCCTGGAATTATAAATTTAACATCAATTCTTGAGAAAATACGAGCTCCATCTTAATCCCAACCAGTGCCACCTTCTTCATCTCACTTTCTTGAATCCATACCTCCATCGCTAGAGCCTAATGGGGGTACCATGACCATAAACAATTTTGAGGACTTATACGGAGAAAACTCTTGTTGTATTTCTATTGATGAATGTTTAAATTATTTCAAGGACTCGAATGATCCTGAGATTCGCGAAATGTATAATTATTAGCATCTGAAAACGTGTTTCAACTTGGCCATGTTTCTATGCCAATTAATATCTACGTCAATGGTCAGGATGAGTCCCTTGAGATAAGTTGTGATTTTAGGCAATCAAATTTTAAATGTTTGTTAAAGTCAATTGTTCCCCAATCCCTACATCCTCAAATATGTTTTATAGTTTTTCTTTTACTAAAAGAAAACATCTTTTTAAAAAATTATAATTTTGGGGATGCCTCACGGACTTGCTTTGTCAAAACCACCTATCAAATTTTTTTGAATATAAATAATAATATGGGGGTTTTGAAAATTTACAAAAAAAATATCTTTCCCGAAAAATTGAATTTTGAATCTTGTACATTCTCAGGGACAAATAATTGTATACAAATCTTATTATTTATTGCAACACGTAGTAATCATATGATTGTATTGAAAATTCTAAAGAAAAATATGTTCCCTGGGTATGTGTTTGCTTTATCTTGGAGAAAATGGTTTTTCTTGATTTGTCTCAAATTTTCAACTTGGAATCATCAAATGATAGGTAAAGTTCTTAGAAAAAATATTTTTCATATAAAATTAGTTTTGAACTCTCTCTAGCTTTTGCAGAATATATCTACCCAATTAAAGGCTAATATTGATGATCACATTTATGTATTATCTGATTTTTGAAAGAGACTTTGCAGCCATCATAGTACATCACCTTTTTAACTTTGTACCCTTCCAGTCATATTGAAAATTATAAGTTTGGGGGTACATTCGTCTGGCTTAAGACGGTAAACTTAACACTTCTTGGGAGGCAACCCATGACATATTCAGGTGAAACATTCAAGTTTTAATCCTCAATTTTTTTTATGTTCTTAAACATTGAAGGCAATGTTTTATTTAAGTTTAGGGGTAGAAAACCATTTTTTTAAATGTGTTTTGAAAAAATGTGAAATAATAGCACTTTGACAATTTATGATATATTTTTGACGAATTTTCAAACACTTAAACTGATTTTACCTTGACCTAAATATTATGGAAAAACCTAACTTTGGAAATTATACAAAGTATACACTATAATATTTTGGACTACCTTAAGCTAAATGTACTATCTTTTTATTAGCGACTAATTCAAGTTAGCTTAGCATATTTTGAAAACATGCAATTCACCGTAGTTTTGCAATTAATACCTTCAATAGATTTTTGCTCAGCATAAAGGAAATTTAGCATTTATGGTAGGAATAGTTTGCGACAAGGGAGACAACTACCTAAGAATAAGTTCATTCCTAAGAAAAATAATAATAAGCCAAATGTGCTCTAAAAACTTTCTCGCTGCAAGGCTACTCGTATGATTAAGAACTTAAAGCGGAAAAATTATCACCAATCACTAGTTTAACCATGAACTATGTGAAATGAGCATAAAATAATGTTACTTGGGAGAATCCTGAGTCCAGGTCATGATGGGGCACCATACCTCAGCAACCTTAACCAACTGGCATGGATTATCGACCGAAAACTTCTTATTGCGGAGGCTTCACTAAGAACTAGTGTCATCAAAATAAAGGGCTTGCAAAAGAAAAGAAAAAAGTAAAATTCTAGGAAGATGAATTGACTAAGGCATTTGTCAAATTGACTGTTAAAATAATTCTAGCAATAACTAGACTACCAAAAATTGATTAAGTCATTCTTGATAATGTATTGGGCGATAAAACTCTTTTTATTGTACACTCAAATATAACTAATGAAAAAGTACCTCAAGTTTTAGATAAGCTTAAAATATTTTTGGTATACTTGAGAGAATTACAAGTTTAGGGATTTTTTCATTGGTATATTTTTATCACAACTAAGTAAGGATAAGTCTACATGAAATGAGTCATGTGTATTCTTGAATTATTTAAAATGTCATTATTGAATTTGATGGGAATAGTCACTGCAAACCCTCACGAGACAACACTCGTCTACTAGGCTAAACCTGGAGGTTTAGCGGCTTGTTGCATATGCTAAATACAATCGCGCTCCCTGCAAAAGTGGCTATTATTTTATTTTATTCGGGACGAGCAAAAGACAAGTTTTGGGGTATTTGATTAACGCGTAATTATGATATTTTTAATATACCCAAACATGTATTTTAGTCATTAATTATATTTAATTTTGGGTACTTATGAACGTTTGATTGACTACAGCTATTGGAAATGGATATTTGAAACCAAGCTCTTAAAGTCAAGTAAAACTGTCTCCAGCAGTTCATAGCTCAAAAAGTTAAAGACACAATATATTTGGTCTCTAGATTAAAGAAATATATACACAAATATTCTTTGAGAATAAGATCTAAGAATATATTACATCCAAGATCCTTGAAGATATTTTCTAGTGAAGATATATGCAAGAGTTTCCATGAAGAAAAATCTCTACAT